>JAGFNQ010004598.1:121397-180019 GCA_024364735.1 Boesenbergia rotunda | reverse complement strand
TAATGTTAGTGATATGAGAGAAGTGTCCTAAGGCAATCGCCTTATGATTGTAAAACATTTATTTAATAAATGATAATTCACTATTTGAGTATACATGCTTGTGTATTTGATTGGGATCTTAAACTCATCTACTGAATGTCCGCAATACAACTCACAGCATAAGAGAATTTTGTGATGGGATCACAACTAGTGATTATCTCTAAATGTGCAAATGTGAAGTATTGAAAATATCCCTAGTCGATGAATTGATAAATACGGACACTATCAATTTGTTGAGACTAGCATGGGTTATTCTCTAATCAGCTGATTCTCCACTGGCTGGTGACATTGGGATGTCCGGAGATAAACATGGGTGCTAGTTAAGGGAAACTAGTTCATTGGAGTGACTAGCTGTAAGACTTCATATGGAATTATCTATAGAAATGTCAATGAAGTTCTTACGGCAGCTTAAGTGCGATGTTCCTTTGACTTGCGGTGTTCAAGTCATCTTGGTCATGGAGACTTATACTTTAACATCTTAAGCAAGCATCTCCAAGGAGGTGTGGACCCAGGATGATTGGGTATAAGCCCAAGTGCCCGAAGATGTTTGAACAGCCTACAAAGGATTCACCACTCCTTGCGAGGAGATGTATGCCCAGGCCTATTGTCGGATTGTTACTCAAAACCTCTGGCCAGAGTATATCATGTTTGGAGTACGAGTCTCTAAAATACATGAGAGTAACTAGAAATCCAAAGGACGAGAAAGACACTACTTGGGCTAGGTGTGACGTAGTCAGCCTAGTGGGGACTGACACAAATAGACCGTGTCCTGAACCAAGTGGGTATAAGATGGTGAAGGGAATGGGGCACGATTCATTAGAGCTGCTGAAGGGTTTCAGAATAATTTCTTCTGAGGTCAAACCGTTGATCTTTCGATTAATTGGGAGTCATGATGTACTACTAGGTGCCACTCATGATCGTTCCATAATTTGTTGATTATAGACGGCCAACATAAATCGAAAGCCTATTTAGTCACACGCACTACGAGTAATCTGAGGGATTTAAAACGAGTTGAAAATTGGATTTTTCGATTAAGAGAAATAAGTCGTATCTGAATTTATCAGAGGCGCAATGGAAGCTAAAATGGCTAAGTCTTTTGAAGGCTTATTGGGCGAATTAAATGAGTTTAATTCGCGAACGGTTCAGGTTGGTTTGGCCGGCCAAAGAGGGTGCCAAACCCCTTGGGTTGGCCGACCACATTAAAGGGAAGAAACCAATTTAATTGGTTTAATTAATAAAATAAATCTAGTGCGATTTGTTTTATAAATTATGGATAAATAAATTTGTGTAAAGAAATTTATATAAATAAATTTATAAAAATTTATTCTTTTTATGGAAATTAAAATGATCCATGAAATGGTTTATTTTAATTTTATAAAATCAATTATGAATTGATTTTTCTATAATAAGAAAGTTTATAAATTTCTTATAAAATTTATTCCATAATAAAAGGGGAGATTAATTAGTTTTATTATAAAGTTAGTTATAATAAATTCATAAGAGAATTTATAGGATAAATTTCTTATGATAACTAATTAGTTTTATTATAAAGTTAGTTATAATAAAACTTGGTTTAAACGGAATAATTCATAATAGAATTTATAGGATAAATTTCTTATGATAACTAATTAGTTTTATTATAAAGTTAGTTATAATAAAACTTGGTTTAAACGGAATAATTCATAAGAGAATTTATAGGATAAATTTCTTATGATAACTAATTTCGTTAATTTCGTTAAGAGGGAGACTTGGCAAGGGAGATGCTACTATATATAGGAACCAAAGGCAAGCCCTTAGTTCTAATTGAAATAGCGATCAAGAGATTAACTCTCTCCCTCCTCTCTCTTATTCTCTTCTCCCTCTCTTCCCCTTAGGGCCGGCGCCCTCCTTGAGATTAGGGCCGGCCCCTTGTCCATGTAGGGCCGGCGCACCCTCATCCTCCAAGTGGTTGGCGTGAGCAAGGATCACCAAGGAGAAGCCAAACAAGAAGAAGAAGAAGCGGATCACATCTCCCTCCTTCTCGGAATTTTGATTCCGTTAACTTGGTGGTTAGTTTCCTATCTTTTCTCTTGTCTTCTAGTTGTGTCTTCGGAGGATCTAGTAGTTCTCGTTGGCACAAAACTCGTGACTTTGCGAAGTCATCCCAAAGAGAACTCGGCGTGGACTCGAATAGAGGCGGAGCTTCCAAGGGACGCTACGGTTGGATCTCGTCCCTTTCTACGAGTTACGAAAGGTATAAAGTAAATTAGTTTACTTTTCCGCAAAGTTTTATTTTATGATTATGTCAACACACCATAAGGTTGCATGCTAGATACGAAGTTAAAATAATTTAGGAAATTATTTTATGCAAATTCTTCCGCTGCACGTAAAAATTTAAAATTTTACGAACTCGTATCCTTGTCAACATTCACCCGGTCCCAATAGTGGTATCAGAGCCGGTTAGTGTTCGACTTAATCATATAATTGTTTTGTGGAAAACTTTGTCATGATCTCAATTTCGAAAAAATTTTCAATTATGGAAACTTTCAAATTATAATAAATTTTAGATTTAGGAATATCAATGTTTGGAAATCCTCATGAAATTTCGCAAACGTTTGAAATTTTCTAATTTCTGAAATTTTTAATAATTATGAAAACTTCCCATCTTTGGAAACTTTCCAATTTTGGAAATTTTTCTATTTTAAAAATTTTCCAATTTTGGAAATATGTAAGTTTCCTTTGTACCAGAAACTTACAATTATTCTGAAAACCTAATTTTGAAATCTCGCAATTTTGGGCACTTTCTTTTAAGAAAGTCTAGACAAATTCATGGACAGTTAATTGATAATTAAATTTGAATTGGTTTTTAAATTGACAACAAAATTCTTTATTTTGGATTGAGCCTCGGGGAGCCGTCCAATTTAAAGTTAGTTGTTATAATTTAATTTCCCAATTTTAATTGAAATTGTCATGTTTGATTTGGATTGAGCCTCGGGGAGCCGTCCAATTGGATTTACAACAAATTACTTTTCTTTAGGTATCTGAGCCTCGGGGAGCCACCCTTAGAAAACGATTTGTTGTAATTAATTAAATCCATGAATAAAATATGTTTAAGAGGTGATGCTCTTACATATTGTTGTCTCAAAAATTAATTAGGAAAATGGTTTCCTATAGAGTTTCTTAAATGAGATTTTCATGAAAATAATATGTAGTTGAATTAAGGGATTTGTCTCTTAATTTAATAAGATTTGATTTAGAGAAATCAAAGTCTTGAACATATTATTTCCGAAATTAATTATGACAATTTAGGAAATTGTTTCCCAAAACAATTCCTTTAATTAAGTATGAAATGAATTAGGAAATCCGGTTCCTAATTCAATTAATGAGACTTGATAACTTAAGTCACATACATACTTAATTAAGGAAATCGTTAGTCATGACATAATTCTATGTCATGAATGTGCTTAGAAAAGAAAGATGAGACCCAAAACCCCTTACAAAATATTAAGGCCAACACCTTCCATTAATATGGTTAGAATCAGAGTTTTGTTTCTCGTTTGGGTTGATGGACACATCCATGCCCGACTTGAACCTCAACATGTTCAAACCATGGAATTAGTTTATGAATAATATAGTTGGAGTCAGAGGTCAATCCTTAGTTTTGGTTGTTGGACACATCCAAGCCTGACTAAACGATTGAATGAGCTCCAACCATATTAAAACTATTTCTTGATTAATGGGTCAGCCTTAAGCTTGGAGCATCGATTTGTTGTGCCACAGCCAAGGTCGGTGTAAAGAGAGGTGCAGTTGGGTGCTATGTATATTGTTACATACTTGTTAATGAGTTAACAACCCAATGTTTTATGCAAACATTCAATTAGTTGATAGCATAATGTGATAGTTACATATATGTGATGTGTAATCGGTATAATTACCTACCTTCATAGCTAAGAATAACTTGATGCCCACAGCCATGGTTGTTCTTACCTATGGTTGGATATCAACCTATTTGGAGATGTTCATACGATCTCCCGAATTGATAATAAGGCTTACTCAATTCGTAAAATAAATAGGATTTAATTTATGTATGATGATACATTCTTTAATCATTCTTCTCACATAATCTCAATTTGTATTTCTAGGATAATCACTCGATCATGTCTTCCCTAAACTTGCATTCCATTTTGGACACCAATAAACTGACTGGGCCTAACTTCATGGACTGACTTCGAAACCTGAGGATAGTCCTCAAGGCAGAGAAGATTGCTTATGTCATTGAAGATCTACTTCCCACACATCCTCCAGCAGATGCAACTCCAGACCAGTTAGTGGCCTATCAGAAACATGTGACCGATTCTGAACTTGCAAGTTGCATCATGCTAGCCTCTATGGTACCTGAGCTGCAAAAGCAGCATGAGCATATGGATGCTTATACCATCATCTTCCATCTTAATGAGTTGTTTGAAGAGCAGGCGAGATCCGAAAGGTTCGAAGTCTCCAGACTCCGCTTCACATCTAAGATGCAAGAAAGCACTTCTGCCTCGCAGTTTGTGTTAAAGATATTGGGGTATATTGAGCGACTGAACACACTCGGTTTTGCAATAGATCATGAACTAAGTATTGACTTAATTCTGCATTGTTTGCCCAAAAGTTATTCACAATTTGTGATGAACTATCGGATGAACAAGCTGGAAACTACCATTCCTGAGTTAGTCAACCTGTTGAAGTCTGTAGAGCCTTCTGTAAAGTAGGATCAAAAGGCGGTTCTGTTAGTTGGTTCCTCAAAGAAAGGTTCTAAGAGGAAGGCCAAAGAACAGAATAAAGGAAAGAAGAAAAAGGCCAAAAAGACTGAAAAGAAACCAAAAGGCACTTGCCATCATTGTGGCAAGGAGGGTCACTGGCGAAGAAATTGCAAGGTATATCTTGAGTCCTTGAAGAAGAAAGCATCCGATGCTCCATCCTCTTCAGGTATCTTCGTTATTGAATGTCACTCTATTTCCTCTAATACTTGGGTACTTGATACTGGGTGTAGCTCACATATATGTAATGACATACAGGGGCTAAGGAATAGAAGAAGACTCGTCAAGGGAGAAGCGGATTTGCGAGTTGGAAATGGAGCAAGGATTGCTGCTGTTGCCATCGGAACATATTTGCTAAAGCTCCCGACTGGACGTGTCTTAGAATTGGATAATTGTTATTTCGTTCCTTCGTTAATAAAGAACATTGTATCTATTTCATGTTTGAATGAAAAGGGTTATCATTTAACTTTTAGTAACAATTGTTGTTACATAACTTTAAATGGCGTTCTTTATGGGAATGGAACTTTGTGCAATGACATCTACACGTTAGATTTATCCGGTGACGTTTTCAATATCGAAGTAAGCAACAAACGTGCTTGAATAGATAATCGAATAGACTCTTACACGTGGCATTGCCATCTTGGCCATGTAAGTAAGAAACGCATGACCGAATTACACCGATGTGGAATTTTGGAATCATTTGAACCCGGTTCATTTGATACATGCGAATCATGCTTAAAAGGCAAGATGACCAAATTACCCTTTTCCGGAAAAGGTAATCCAGTGGGAGAATTGCTTGGTCTAATACCTACTGATGTATGTGGACCAATGTCAACTCTAGCACAAGGAGGCTATAGCTACTTCATCACCTTTATCGATGATCACTCACGATTCGGGTATGTGTTCTTGATGAAACACAAATCTGAAGCCTTTGATAAATTCAAAGAGTTCAGAAATGAAGTAGAGAAACAGATTGGCAAAAGTATTAAAATACTTCGATCCGATCGGGGAGGTGAATACTTAAGTCAAGAGTTTCAAGATTATCTTAGGGACAATGGGATATTATCCCAATGGACTCCGTCGTATACACCACAGCATAATGGTGTATCTGAGAGGCGCAACCGAACCTTGATGAACATGGTTAGGTCAATGATGAATCATGCAACTCTTCCAAAATCCTTTTGGGGCTATGCACTTAAGACAGCTGTTTACTTGCTAAACAGAGTCCCGACCAAGGTAGTCTTTACTACTCCATATGAGATATGGAATAGTAAGAAACCCCACTTAACTCACCTTAAGATATGGGGTTGTCCTGCTTATGTGAAGCGGATTGTATCAGACAAATTGGATGCTAAGTCTGATAAATGTCTATTTATTGGATACCCTAAGGAAACGAAGGGTTACCAATTCTATCATCCCTTGGAACAAAAGGTGTTTGTTTTAAGGCATGATGTATTTCTAGAAAAAGAATTTCTTTTACAAGAAAACAGTGGGAGTGGCATTGAACTTGATGAAGTTCAAGAAACTTCAATAGACATGACAGAGACACCTAGTCTAGACCCACAACCAATAACTCATAATGATGAGCTATCAGTTGAACCTAAGAATACACCACCTCTTCGTAGATCTGATAGGACACGCAATATTCCAGAGAGATATGGATTTCTCATAAGTGAATCGAACGACGATGAACCTATCAGTTATGAAGATGTTCTGAAAAATTCAGAAAGGGACAAGTGGCTTGAGGCCATGAAGTCGGAAATGGATTCCATGTACGAAAACCAAGTATGGGACTTGGTTAAACCACCTGAAGGGATTAAGCCCATAGGGTGCAAGTGGGTTTTCAAGAAGAAAACCGACATGGAAGGTAATGTTGTTACCTTTAAGGCTAGATTAGTGGCAAAAGGATATCGTCAGAAGCAAGGAATTGATTATGACGAAACCTATTCGCCAGTAGCTATGCTTAAATCCATTCGGATGCTCCTAGCCATAGCAGCTCATTATGATTATGAGATATGGCAAATGGATGTGAAAACAGCTTTCCTTAACGAAAACCTGCTTGAGGATGTATAAATGATACAACCTGAAGGTTTCACATCGATTGATAAAACCAAAGTATGCAAGCTTCGACGATCCATATATGGACTGAAGCAAGCATCTAGGAGTTGGAACATCCGTTTTGATGAGACAATCAAAAAGTTTGATTTCTCACAAAATCCAGACGAACCTTGTGTGTACAAGAAGGTTAGTGGGAGTGCAGTCGTATTCCTAGTATTATATGTCAATGACATTTTACTTATAGGAAACGATATATCAGTTTTACAGACAGTTAAAATTTGATTGTCCAAAACTTTCTCCATGAAAGACCTGGGAGAAGCAACCTATATCCTTGGGATTAGAATCTATAGAGATAGATCAAAAAGGTTGCTTGGTCTTTCGCAGTCTACATATATAGACCGAGTGCTAAAAAGGTTTAGCATGTCGGAATCCAAGAAAGGTTACCTTCCCATCAGGCATGGGATCAACCTTTCAAAGTCTATGTGTCCGCGCACAGAAGACGAGAGGATTTGCATGTACAAGATTCCCTATGCATCCGCGATAGGATCTATCATGTATGTTATATTGTGTACTAGGCCCGATGTATCGTATGCTTTGAGCGTCACAAGCAGATACCAGTCGGATCCAGGAATGGATCATTGGGCGGCTGTTAAGACAATCCTTAAGTACTTAAGAAGAACTAAGGATGTGTTCCTAATATATGGAGAAGGAGATATGGTAATACGTGGGTATACAGATGCCAGTTTCCAGACAGATAAGGATGACTCCAAATCGCAGTCTGGATACGTATTTACTTTGAATGGAGGCGCAGTAAGTTGGAAAGTTCAAAACAAGACACCGTAGCGGATTCTACCACGGAAGCGGAATATATCGCAGCTTCGGAAGCAGCAAAGGAAGCAGTCTGGATCAAGAAGTTCGTCTCCGAACTTGGCGTGGTTCCAACCATTGATGAAGCAGTGCCGGTTTACTGCGACAACAATGGAGCTATTGCACAAGCAAAGGAACCAAGGTCTCATCAGCGATCCAAACACGTGCTTCGCCGCTATCATCTGATCAGAGAGATTATAAGTAGGAATGACATACAAATTGAGAAAATTCCCACTGAAAGGAATTTAGCGGATCCTTTAACTAAGGCCTTGCCTCAAAACAAGTTTAAGGGTCATGTTAGAGCCTGTGGTATTGGATACCGTAGCGATTGGCATTAGGCCAAGTGGGAGTTTGTTAGTGATATGAGAGAAGTGTCCTAAGGCAATCGCCTTATGATTGTAAAACATTTATTTTAATAAATGATAATTCACTATTTGAGTATACATGCTTGTGTATTTGATTGGGATCTTAAACTCATCTACTGAATGTCCGCAATACAACTCACAGCATAAGAGAATTTGTGATGGGATCACAACTAGTGATTATCTCTAAATGTGCAAATGTGAAGTATTGAAAATATCCCTAGTCGATGAATTGATAAATACGGACACTATCAATTCTGTTGAGACTAGCATGAGTTATTATCTAATCAGCTGATTCTCACTGGCTGGTGACATTGGGATGTCCGGAGATAAACATGGGTGCTAGTTAAGGGAACTAGTTCATTGGAGTGACTAGCTATAAGACTTCATATGGAATCTATCTATAGAAATGTCAATGAAGTTCTTACTGCAGCTTAAGTGCGATGTTCCTTTGACTTGCGGTGTTCAAGTCATCTTGGTCATGGAGACTTATACTTTAACATCTTAAGCAAGCATCTCCAAGGAGGTGTGGACCCAGGATGATTGGGTATAAGCCCAAGTGCCCGAAGATGTTTGAACAGCCTACAAAGGATTCACCACTCCTTACGAGGAGATGTATACCCAGGCCTATTGTCGGATTGTTACTCAAAACCTCTGGCCAGAGTATATCATGTTTGGAGTACGAGTCTCTAAAATACATGAGAGTAACTAGAAATCCAAAGGACGAGAAAGACATTACTTGGGCTAGGTGTGACGTAGTCAGCCTAGTGGGGACTGACACAAATAGACCGTGTCCTGAACCAAGTGGGTATAAGATGGTGAAGGGAATGGGGCACGATTCATTAGAGCTGCTGAAGGGTTTCAGAATAATTTCTTCTGAGGTCAAACCGTTGATCTTTCGATTAATTGGGGGTCATGATGTACTACTAGGTGCCACTCATGATCGTTCTATAATTTGTTGATTATAGACGGCCAACATAAATCGAAAGCCTATTTAGTCACACGCACTACGAGTAATCTGAGGGATTTAAAACGAGTTGAAAATTGGATTTTCCGATCAAGAGAAATAAGTCGAATCTGAATTTATCAGAGGCGCAATGGAAGCTAAAATGGCTAAGTCTTTTGAAGGCTTATTGGGCGAATTAAATGAGTTTAATTCGCGAACGGTTCGGGTTGGTTTGGCCGGCCAAAGAGGGTGCCTGATAAGCACCATTTTATTGATTATTTTAATTGCTAAAATCCATGTTTGACCCATGTTTTTATTGCTTAATTATGATTTTACCCTAGGTTTTGGAACTTTATCTTATTTTGGACTTAATTGCAAAATTACATAATTTTTGGATTATTTGGCCACTAATTTTTTGATATATTTTTGTAGACATGAAAGGATCCTGGACCTAGGGTATACTGGGTCAAACTTGAGTCGGATGTGAACCGGATCGAATTATCAAGCTTAAAATTAATCCGGGCCGTCTGATTCAAGAGCGGTTAGATCTAAGCCATCCGGGACGATCTAAAACAATCCGAGCTAGGATTAGGGTTGATCAAGCTCTATGATCAAGATCTGAAGGTTTCATCCCAATTAGAGCTAAATCAACCGTTGGATCAAGCAAGGAGGGCTCTAGAGCGTCCATTCACAGATAGAGTTGATCTGGACCATCCGTTGCAAATCTGGAGGATCCGACCTACCACGAGGCAGATCCTGACCCCAGATCATCATCATAAAAGTTTGGCTCCAATCAGAGCAAGATCTACCATTGGATTTCATCCGATCAATCTGGACCGTCCATTGATGGCTATTTAATCAAAAATCGCCCGCAGCTTCCCTTGTCGCGTCTTCGCCGCAATTCGTCACTGTTCTTCGTGTGTTCATCATTTTTCTTCAAATTTCTTCTCCAATTCGAGGCGCGACCACTCAATCTCTCCTTGGATCAAATTCTAAGTCTTTGGCGATCGTTCTTTGAAGAATTCAGCTCGAATTTACGCCGGAACAGGGATTGCTTGAGGGTTTCGGCATTTCCTCAGTCCGACCACTGTCTTCTCTTCCACACTCCATTTCAAAGCTTCCGAGCCATTTGTAGGGGTTCTCAGATGAGTTTAGAAGCTTCCCAAATCATCATCGCAGCTCATTCAACTGAGAGAGAGTAAATCGGATCAAAATTTCCAGCCAAGCGCAGAATTGAGCTGAATCAACTTCAGAAATGGATTTCCACTGATTTGCTGTGCCTAGGGGTTCGAAGCCGGCTCTTGCTTGACGACCAAGAAGTTCTTGAGCTTAGGGAAGATTGAGGAGTAGTTATCTAGCTAATTTTCCTGTTTTTGTAGCTGTAATTTCAGATTCTGCTACTTCGTTACTGCATTTTTCATATCAGCTACTTAGTTTCCATTTCCGAATTTGTTTGCTGCTTAATTAGGTTTAATTTAGCAAGTAGTTAGTTAGTAAACTTGTTTAGTGAACATTAGTTCGAGATTTCAGTTTACTTTGGTTTAATTTCTTGCGTATCAAATTTTCCAACTGTGTATCAGTTTTTGTTCTGCAATTTAGCTTAGTTTCTGAACTTCCTTAGTTTAATTCCCATTCGATTTATGTTTAGTTCAATTCCTGCATTTAGAGATCACAGTTAGGGTGTGAATTTAGTGATCCAAGTTCTTTTCGTATGCAGTTGCATTTCTGAATTCTGTTCATGTATGAATTTGTCCATTTCTGCAATTCCTGCACATTATACATTTCTGAAGTTTCAGCGTATTCCTTGAGTATCAAGCTCATAGAACCTACCTTTGTATCAAGAAAAGAGTAAACATTGATTGGAATCCAGTAAACTTACTTTCAGCAAACTATTGCACTAGATTTTGAGCTTCCAATGGCATTCGGCAGATTTTGAACTCCCCAATCCATTTCTGTCTCTGTTTATTTCTGATAATTACAGCTAGCTGCAATTCCATTTGCTTGAGTCGATTCCTGAAGTCATCATCCATTCTTGCATGTCAGTTGGTTTTTGTTAGATCAATCAAATTCTGCACGCTAAAATTCTGCTATCATCATTTCTGCAGTTCCTGCATTCAGTTATCTGCATTTCTGCAAATCGGATTCCTAAATTCTGCATACATCTTTGCATTGAGCTTGTTTCTGAATCAATTCTGAATTCTGGTTTTCTTTTGAGCATTTAGTTGCAGTTTGTCCAATCATATTGAATTTAGTTGCTGTCGAATTCTGCATTGGAGATATGGTGATATTTCTGCAGTAGTTATAGCATAAACTTGTCCTGCATTGAATCAGAGTAGGGGTTTCACACTTCTTCATTTATTCTTGCATGCCATTCGGCCATAGCTTTGTCTTCCAGCTGAACTAATCTGTGTAGTTACTGAATTGTTAGTTAAAGATTTGGCAGTTAGTATCAGTTCCTTTTGGCAATTAAATTTCCTTCTCTTTGTATCAAGTTGACTTCACTTCTCCATCTTGTATCAAGCTGAGTTTCGGCCTGGAATTACAACCTCTGGAGTTCATCACCAATTGCAATGTACTCTAGCATTTGAGTTTAAGATTCTTCCTCTTTGTAGCAAGCTTACTTCATTTCGTTTGCATGTGGCACGCAAGTGAAATCATGACATGATTTTTGTAACAATTTGGTTTTAGATTGCTTTCATTTGGAATGTCTTGAGTTTGATGTTGTTGTTTCATTACTTAGAATTTGTTCTACTTTTGAAATCAGAATTGGTCCAAAATTGATTGAGTGTTTTAGTGGATTAAGTGTCAATTGGTTGAGTTATTAATTGCCATTCACTTTGTTTAGCTTATTAGCTAAGTTCCTCTAATTTCTTTATGCTTTCATATCCGAATTGAACCCAAACTCAAACCATATTTCATTCGAAACCCAAAATTCGCAAACGACACCTAAATACAAGCGCGAATCACACAACGTCAACTAGCCCTGAGAAAAATACGACCTGTGGCCCCTTTACTATGCTTTTCTATTTTGATTGCAAAAAGGGTTTCCAGCTTTCATTTCATTTATAAATTCTAAATCTGATGAGCCCATACATTTCGTGACAAATTAATTTAGTATATTTGGGCTCGTCAATTTTTGACGCCGTTGCCGGGGAAGCAACTAGTTGATTTGTTTGATTTTTGCTTGTATGCTTTTTGACATATCATTGGGTTCTATTTTATTTTGCTTTATCTTTCATATACGATTGCTGCCATTTTTCTTGTTTGTTTTGTGACAGGGCTGCAAATTCAAAATGGGGTCAAAAGAGATAGAAGAGGCATTGGAGGAGTTAAAAAATGTGTTAAAGGGGTTGGACTACCAACTAGATCGTAAAGTTCAGTCATCTACTTATCAGAAGCTACCTCAGCCACAATTTCAGCCTCTCCGGAAATTTCAGCAGCTAAATCAAGAATTCCAACAACCCTATTGGAATTTTCAGCAACCAAATCAGTTTTGTCAGCCTCAAATTCAGCAACTACAACAATTCGAGCAACCACAGCAATTCCAACAATTTCAGCCGGATTTTCAGCAAATTCAACCAAATTTCCAGAATTTTCAGAATGGGCAGCCTTTCCAAAATTTTCAGCCCAATCAACCAAATTTTCAGCCATCAAGTCAAAGTTTTCAGCCCCCGTTTCAGCCTAATTCTCAACATTTTCAGCAACCATTTCAGCATTTCGAACCTCAATTCCAGCAATATAATCAAGGGCAGCAAGGCTTGCAATCATTTCCAATTTTTCCAGCTCAAAACCAACAAAATTTTCAGCCAACACAGCCCTTGAATCAAAATTTCCAGCCCTACGGTCAGGGGTTTCAAGGGCAGAATTTTCAGCCCTCGCCACCTAATTTTTCAGCTCAAAATCAGAACTTTCAAGGCTGCATTTCCCAGCAAAACTTTTTAGCATATCAGCCCTCTAATCAGTTCTTTAATCAGCCCCAACAGTCATGTTTTCAAGGATCTCAGCAAGCTCAACCAGTGCCAAACCCCTTGGGTTGGCCGACCACATTAAAGGGAAGAAACCAATTTAATTGGTTTAATTAATAAAATAAATCTAGTACGATTTGTTTTATAAATTATGGATAAATAAATTTGTGTAAAGAAATTTATATAAATAAATTTATAGAAATTTATTCTTTTTATGGAAATTAAAATGATCCATGAAATGGTTTATTTTAATTTTATAAAATCAATTATGAATTGATTTTTCCATAATAAGAAAGTTTATAAATTTCTTATAAAATTTATTCCATAATAAAAGGGGAGATTAATTAGTTTTATTATAAAGTTAGTTGTAATAAATTCATAAGAGAATTTATAGGATAAATTTCTTATGATAACTAATTAGTTTTATTATAAAGTTAGTTATAATAAAACTTGGTTTAAATGGAATAATTCATAAGAGAATTTATAGGATAAATTTCTTATGATAACTAATTAGTTTTATTATAAAGTTAGTTATAATAAAACTTAGTTTAAACGGAATAATTCATAAGAGAATTTATAGGATAAATTTCTTATGATAATTAATTTCGTTAATTCCGTTAAGAGGGAGACTTGGCAAGGGAGATGCTACTATATATAGGAACCAAAGGCAAGCCCTTAGTTCTAATTGAAATAGCGATCAAGAGATTAACTCTCTCCCTCCCTCTCTCTTATTCTCTTCTCCCTCTCTTCCCCTTAGGGCCGGCCCCCTCCTTGAATATTAGGGTCGGCTCCCCTTGTCCATGTTAGGGCCGGCGCACCCTCATCCCTCCAAGTGGTTGGCGTGAGCAAGGATCACCAAGGAGAAGCCAAACAAGAAGAAGAAGAAGCGGATCACATCTCCCTCCTTCTCGGAATTTTGATTCCGTTAACTTGGTGGTTAGTTTCCTATCTTTTCTCTTATCTTCTAGTTGTGTCTTCGGAGGATCTAGTAGTTCTCGTTGGCACAAAACTCGTGACTTTGCGAAGTCATCCCGAAGAGAACTCGGCGTGGATGCGAATAGAGGCGGAGCTTCCAAGGGGCACTACGGTTGGATCTCGTCCCTTTCTACGAGTTACGAAAGGTATAAAGTAAATTAGTTTACTTTTCCGCAAAGTTTTATTTTATGACTATGTCAACACACCATAAGGTTGCATGCTAGATACGAAGTTAAAATAATTTAGGAAATTATTTTATGCAAATTCTTCCGCTGCACGTAAATATTTAAAATTTTACGAACTCGTATCCTTGTCAACATGCACCCGGTCCCAACATATAAGTCAGCCTGAATTGTTCAATCCGAGCCGGCTCTTCGGATTTGTAATCCTCCAGCTCCTTTTTCAGCTGAGCGATCTCAGCGTCTCGCTCGGAGATCTTGGCATCCTGAGCCACCTTCTGGACATCCAGGGCCTTAGAAGTCTCTACCTGGGTCACCAGCTCCACTTCTTTGGCTGTCAGGGCCGATTTGATCTGGTCATGGGAAACTGTAAGCTTTTTAAGCTGCTCGGGCAAGCCTTTGGACTCAACCATTTTCTTGTCTAGATCAGAGCGGGCTCGAGCCTGGTGCATGAGAGCAGTTTTCTTCTGGGCCTCCGCGGTTTCTAGTCGGTTGGCCAGTTGCTCTATTTCCCTGGCCATGGCAGCCAGCACCTGATGTTCTTGTTCCGACCAGGCATCAGACTCTGCCAGTTGCGTCTTGAGAGTGATTATCTCATCACAGAGGAGTTGTTGGCCCTCCTCGCCGGGTGGAAGAGTGCATTGAGTCATCCGGTTCTCCTGCTCTTTTATCTTGTATTCCGCCGCTCAGCGTCCCCTAGCGGCAACAACCGGAGACTGGTCAACCGCTCGGGATGCTACCCAAAACTGAGCAAAAGTAAACAACGTAAGGGGAATGACGGGGTAATAAATAAAAGAGAAAAAGAGAAATATACCTGGGTGGCATCCATAAAAAAGTTATCTGCCAGGCTCAGAGGACTCCTCCCCTTGACCATTGCCAGACCCTGGACCCAGCTAGCGACCAAATGACTGTGCAAGTTGATTGGCTAGGGCTTGACTATTTGGGTCAGGCTAGTGGTAGAAGGGACTTGTATGTCCACGGGGACTCGAGGGATATGGTGCATGGCCAGAAGGGCGGCCACTGCATCTTCCGCAGGGGGATCGGCCGCAGTCACTGGACGAGGGGGTGCTTGGCGGGAAGTCGGGGCCCCCGAGCGAGGTAATCCCGAGCCCGAGGTAGACGCCCCCGAACGAGGCGGAGCTGAGCCCGAGGTTGAGGCTCGTGTGAGAGTGCGACTGGGTGGAAGAGTCGCCAAACTGCGTGTCTCCTCGGTCCGAGCCCGAGATACTGAGGTGCCCGAGGGGACAGTTACTTGGAGGCTCTTCTTGTCAGGTTCTCCCAAAGTCGGTTGCTCTGCTGGAGCCGTCGGTGTCTTTGCCTCCACGTCCACCACCTGAGGTCCTCCCTCAGGGTCCTCCACCGGTGACTCGATTTCCAAGTCATTTCTTCGATCCCCGGGAAACTCGGGAGCCAGAGTAGCACTCACTGGAAGTATCGCCTGACTGGCCAACATCTCCACAGCCCGAGCATTGAGTGCTTCCTCCTCTAGGCTCAGTTGGCCTGTAATAAGGGTGCCCATCATGGTCTCGGTTGCAATCCAGAGAGAGCTTTAGTTAGCATTAAAAGGCTCCTAAATAAAACTTAAACATACCAAAGGTGCCGGGCAACTCTGCGGGAATATGACTTAGTTGGAAAATGTAGAGCGCAATGTCGCTTAGCAGTTTGCCCGCATGATACCGGACCCCCCTGATTTTTGAGAAGGTCATCTAGTAGTCGGGGTCTGAGCGAATTTTCTTAGACATGGGAAGTTGGACAAGCTAATCTTCTACCCACTCAGTCGGCCAGGTCGGGGCTAGGGTGGAGTTCACATAAAAGAAATCAGATTTCTATCCCTTATTGGAGGAAGGAACCTTGTCTAAGAAGGAAGACTTAGCTCGGGCTTGGAAGAAAAAGTTGCTCGATTCTTGTTTTTTGAGATAAAAGAAATAGTGGAAGACCTGAGGGTCAAGAGGAATTTCATAGGTCGAGAAGATGACCACGGTGCCACACAAGATTCTAATGGAGTTCGGGGCTAATTGAGATAGAGGTACTTGAAAATACCTACAAACCTCGTTGATGAAGGGGTGAAGAGGAAATCGCAGGCCGACTATAAGGTGATCCTTGAAGATGGTAAAATAACCCAGAGGAGGTTGATGGGGTCAGTCAAGATGAGAAGGAAGAGCCAAAATGTGATCATCAGGAATCTGATAGTCTATACGGAGGGTCTCTAGATGACCCAAGGTTAGAGCCGATCGGGTAGTGTGATACCAGAGCCCGGATAAGGAAGGCGGCTCAGCCATTGAGTCGGACTCAGGAATTAAAAGGAGAAACGCAGAAAAGGAGAGTACCTAGAGGTCGGGTTCACCGGAGAATGCTAATCGTGGAGCTCACAGGAATTAGGCGGCGGAGGTCGGACAAAGGAGGTGAAAGTGAAAGGAGAAAACGATGAGGGGTAAAAGGAGAGGGGAAACCTATTTATACTGCGCTGGAGGCAATGAGAGCCGTTGGATGCAGAGGGGGAAAAAGGTGGTATCGGATCTCGGCCGTCAATCTCCCACACTTTCCCGAGGTCTTGAAGCTTCCCTCTGTTGTCCAACGAGCCGAACCGATGACGCATCGATACCAGAATCTCCCAGTCGAGGAACGACACACGGCATTGCATTGATGGCTGATTTGATAGGCAATCCCGCATTTAAGGTTGAAGATCTTGAGATCATGATGAAGGCTAGGAATACGGAGTTGGGTTTGGCCGACCGGGCAGATAGCCTAGTCAGTCGGACTTCGTGCCTCCTTCGACTAGACTCAAAGGGGAGGCTTGTGATCCAGGCGAGTAGTTTTCATAGTGGGTCAAGGGCACGGTCGGAGTGGGTCCAGGTCGAAAGGGGTTAAGTAGGGATGACCTGAGTCGGGTGAGCCAGACACGGATATGGTGAAAGGAAGTGAAAGTTGAGGTAAGCGGACCTATGGTTCGACCGCTGTCATCTGGGCACGTGCTCCTAGTTAGGATCAAATTGGGTCAGTCACCCGGGGTCGGTCACCTGGGGTCGGACTCTCGGGGTCGGTCATACGGGATCGGGCACTCGGGGTCGGTCGCCCAGGGTTGGTCACCCGGGGTCGGCCACTCAGGGTCGGGCACCCGGGGTCGGTCGCCCGGGGTCTTATACTCGGGTTCGGCCACTCAGGGTCGGGCACCCGGGGTCGGTCGCCCGGGGTCTTATACTCGGGGTCCGCCACCAGGGGTCGGGCACCAGGGGTCGGCCACTCAGGGTCGGGCATTCCGAAACCACCTCAAGAACGGAAATGACTAAGAAGCCAAGCTTGTCCGACCGACCCAGGCTGTAAGTCGGTATGACCTGACCGGATGAGCTTGAGTAATTAAAGAGCCACCTCAATAGTAAGAATCTGTCAAATCTCTGACATAATCATTACCTGACAGAGCCGCCAAGCATTAATGGGTTCAGAGGAGACAATTTGGACAGATTGTCGGGCGGCTATGGCAGTCTCACAGAGCAGCTAAGGCTGCCATTAGTTCAGTCTGTCAACTGACCAATCCTTAATGAGACTGGACAGCTCTGACAAGTCAGAGGGCTCCTCCTCCCCTATATAAACCCCGCTTGGGGCTCCAAAGAAGAGTCGCTGCCATTTTGCAACCTCAACTCCACTTTATGTTCTCCATTTTGGTCCGACCCGAGTGATAGATATCTGATCCGTGGTTAAGCCCGACCCCCACGCTACGGCAGACCGGGCCATCTTGGTCAAACCGAGTCAACCGAGTGAGAACCAATCCTCACTTGTCAACAAGATCACTAAGAATGTAGTTGCTGATCAAATTTTGACCGAGAATTTAGTTTTGAATGATGGGATTCAAGTAGTTGCAAATGATATTGAAAATATGAATGAAAATATAGATTATGGTTGTGAAGAATTAGATGATTTGTTCGATCCAGGAAATTGATAGGATAATATGACTCAAAAACAGATTGATTTATTAACTGAGAGGGGTCCAAAAAGAGTTATGGATATCATGTATCTGGTTAATGAGACATGGGATCCTCTATCCCAATTATTCCCTTGTCCCGTCTGTCCCACTCGCTGGCGACGGTCGGCGAGTCATCCGATCGGACACCAGCGATGGTTTTTGATCATCTTCCCGAATCAACCGATATCCTGGAAGAATGGTGAACCGGTCGGAATTGATACAATTGCAATTTCGTCAGATTCGATGGTGAATCTGGCAAGATCGAAATTGCGGCGATCCCGACAGGTTCACTGTAGCCCCGAGGGTATAATTTTGCTCAAGGCAGCGGCCGGAGGCCGCCGGTGTCTGATCGACGATCGGACGACTCACTGGTCATCGCCGACAAGTGGACAGGCGGGACAGGGGAATAATTGGGACAGAGGATCTGCCCTCGGTTAATGACCATAGTAGAATCTTCAATGGTATACATTACAGTCGGTCTGTGTTGAGATCATGGATAGTGTACTCTCGGAAGAAGGATAAAGTATTTTTCTTTTGTTATGTGTTATTCAAAAGAGATAAGTTATATCATTCACGCAATACTTAGTGAGCATGAAAGAAGCACTAATCATATAAATAATTAATAAACTGGATGGAGGCAGAAATAAGGTTGAGAAAAAAAAACTAACAATCGATTCTTCTAATTAAAATGTCTCGAGAAAGAAAAAAGATTTTGGAAAGATGTTTTGAAAAGAATTATTAGTGTGGTAAAAACTCATGTTAATGGTACTAATTTGGCATTTTGTGGAAGTAATGAAAAACTTGATGATCATAATAGCCGAATTGCTCTAAATATGATTCAGATGATTATTGATTTACATTTGATCATGGAAGAGCACCTTTGACGCATCAGAAGAAAGGAGGCCCGGTGTGTACATTATCTTGGCTATAATATTCAAAATGAATTATAATTTTTGTTGTCAGGTTAGATTAAGAATAAGATCATTGAAATCATTAAAGGAGTAAAATATTTTTTTTGTAATTCTTAATTATACTCCAGACATTAGTCACAAAGAATAAATCTCTTATATATATTGAGATGTATTGATATTTCCAATACTCCCATAATATTGGAATTCTTTATTTAAATTGTGAAAGTGGCTGAAACATCAGGGTATGTACTTTACAATGAGCTTAAATTTATTTTGGGAATATTGAAACTTGATTTTAATGGCATGAGAGGGTAAGGTTATGATAATGGTTCATGTTAGGGTTGCAAGATTGCAAATATAGTCCCACATCGAAAACACATGGGAAAGATCATAGGCTTATAAGGAAAAAAGATATCTCCATTGGTATGAGGCCTTTTCGGAGAGCCCAAGAGCAAAATCATAAGGGCTTAGGCCCAAAGTGGACAATATCATACCATTGTGGAGATATCTAAATTCCTTTCGGTCCTAATAATTGGTATCAGAGCCAGGTCGCTCTTCATGATCCAGATCTAACCATGTGCGTTAAGCCTTAGATAAAGAATGTGTGGGCTCCCGTGTCTTGATCAAGACGACCAAACACCAAGCAGAGAAGTTCTAGCTGTGGCTAGGCGGTGAAGTCCTAGTAGGTCGGGTGGACCGAGGGGTAGAAAGTCCTGGTGGGTTGAGGATCGGACATCAAACGAAAAGGGTTTTCGCTTGAGGGGGGGCTTGTGGTCCATTGTTTGAGGGGGTGATTGTTAGGGTTTCAAGGTTGCAAATATAGTCCCACATCGAAAACACATGGGAAAGATCATAGGCATATAAGGAAAAAAGATATCTCCATTGGCAAGAGGCCTTTTGGGAGAGCCCAAGAGCAAAACCAAGAGGGCTTAGGCCCAAAGTGGACAATATCATACCATTGTGGAGATATCTAAATTCCTTTCGGTCCTAACAGTTCAAATATGAAAGGACAATATAAATGAGAAAATAACAAAGTACTTAAAGAGTATCCTTGGGCATTTTACACTCATGTAGTTGTAATTCTTTTATTCTTGCACTTTGTGATATGACTATCAGTTGTGTTTAAGTTAAATCATTTTTTAGAGTGATATAGAGAATTTCTAAATTGTTCTCCGATTCAACAAACAGTGGGAGGCCTTAAATCTTTTGTAAAAGGTCTCAATAAAGAAAGACTTACATTAAAATCTGGTGAGATATACGTTGGGAAAGTCATCTTGATAGTGTAAAAATTGTAAGATTTCAAGTTTCTCAAATAAGAGATGCACTATTGCATCTAGTATAACATAGTGGTGATGCAATAACAGTGAGTGATGAAGAGTCTTTGGTAAATTTTGAATTTTGAACTTTTTAATTTTTTTTATGGGCATGGTAATATGGTATGAAGTATTGTAGAAAGTAAATAATGTCGGCAAAATTGTCCAAAGAAAAGATGTAGCTATTGTTGAGGGTATTAGTCTCTTAAAATGTTTGATTATCTTTTTGGAAGAATACATAAATATTGGTTATGAAGCCGCGAAGAGTAAAGTTGAAATGATTGCTTTAGGAATAGAAGTTGAACCCATATTTTGTGAAACTCGTATTTATCATAGAAAAAGCTTCTTTGATGAAAATTCTTGAGATGAACCAATATAAGGAGCTAAAGAATATTTTTTGAGTAAATTATTTTTTTACAGATAGTTGATAATACTCTTTCTACTCTCAAGACAAGATTTGAGCAATTTCAAAAATAAGAAGAGACTTTTGGATTTTTATTTAACTTGAGCAAGTTAAAAGACGCAGATGATAAGAGTTTGAATAATTCACATGCTGCACTTGAAGATTTTTGATACATGAGGATGATTCTGATAATGCGCTTGAACTATTTTGTGAATTTGAAATTACTTAAAAAAAAACATTGTCGAATTGGATTACCAATTCCACTTGAAGTCTTGGGGTATTTCAAAAATTTGCATCATGGGTTTCCTAATACTTGGATAGCTTGTAGAATATTATTTACCATACTGGTTATGTTAACTTCTGCTGAAACAAGCTTCTCAAAGTTGATAAAGAACTATCTTCGATCAAGTATGTCGCATGATAGATTGAATGATTTGATCATATTATCTATCGAAAAAAAGATGGTAGTTAAGCTTGATTATAATGATTTAGTTGACAAATTTGTACAACAAAAAATGTGAAGGGTATGAACATTTTGTTGTTAGATTTAGTTTATATATGCCACTCAGTTCGCCTGACCACTCAGTTTGGCAGAATATCCATAACAGTATTCGGGTACCACTTAGATCGCCGAACCACTAGTGCTTGGTGGAGATCGTGGCTTGACGTTGTATCTTAGGAAACAGACGACCCGAGATAATCTCAAAGCACAATCAGAGGTGGGGCGAATCTGTTTTAAAGAAATTGCGTTGAGCGCAGGCCTCAACTTTTTATCTCATTTTCTGACTCAGTACTCAGGATCTTTCATTCTCAACTTGACGGCCTATTCAGGAGCGGCTTGAAGATCAATTCGGGACCAGCTTGAACAACTCACCGATCAAGTAGTTGGGTGGCATCTCAATTTGGACTGGAAGCAGCATAGGTAGCTTGGCAAAACCAGTCCCTACTGCAAACTTAAAATTATTAATTTAGGATATTTTGACAGATAAATTAAATTTAATTTCATATAATTTTAATTTAATTAAGTCTCTAAATATCTACGACATGATATTCAATGAGTATAGGTTAAATGAAAACAAAGGATATGAATTTCAATCCTAATTTAACCCATTGTCTCGTAACATGCTTTAATTATTCAAATATCAAAGTCAAATACTCTATGGCTATCACTAACCGATATAAACGTGCTGAAAATTATAGCCCGTTCCTCTTTTTTTTTTTTTTTGGCTGGATTTGAATTTCAATCCTAATTTTAATTATTTTCATATTTGGACCGATCAGGAAAATATTCACTAGATTCCATGACCGTCGCTACTAAATTGAGGGAAATGCTGTTCATGGATGATTATATTATGAATTAATGTCCACCGAACAACGTCAACGTCAACGTCAACGTCGATGACGTTTCTGTACAAATCAAGGATCGTATCAAGAAAATTAAGGGAGCGGTCCCTAGCTCCCTTATTACAAACAAAAAATATAAAGAATGTTAGCCAGCAGTAACTTGAAGAAATATAAGAAATAGATGCAATTAATACTAATTAATAAGGGTGAGAAACTTTGTAATTATGTTAGCGCCCAGCAGTAACTTGAAAGAAGAGTATTACTCCCTAGCAGACTTTTAACTATTTATATAATATACGTATACTATATCTATAAAACCAGATCAATAAGTAAACAAGGGCATCGATATTTACTCCCGTTATATAAATGTCAACCATTTAGTATTCAAACAAGATGTGCATAATCAAGAATAAAATAAACACACGAGTTTTTATTTTACAAATGGTGCAAGTTAATAATATCTCTCTACTTGGTTTTTATTTTTCATTGACCACTTAATTGTGACTCATCCATACTTAATAAATGGTGCAAGTTAAAAATAATCTCTCTACTTGGTTTCTCTTAACTATTTATTTATGCATCCATCGATCTGTTAACACTCTTTATTGCTAATATAATTACACGATTGATTTTCATACAATACTATCCTCTCATATATATTTACTATATCAACATTTAAAAAACATATTGTACTTCAATTCATTGCTATGAAAATTATGTCTTTTGTTAATAACTTCGCTATATATCTTACCAATATGAACGGCTAGAAATATACGAGTTCCATTTTCAATTCATTGCTACATGCCAATTATTTTTATATATTTGGACGATCAGAAAAATATCTTAAAGACTACAAAACTTTTTCGCAACTAAATTGAGTAAAAAGTTTGGAAATTTAAGTATGATTGAGAATTTTGACTTCTTGTCGATCGGTCAAAATTTAAAACATGGACGAGTTGGCAGGATAAAGTTGGTGTACAAATTAGGTGAATATTGACGAGCGCATGCACTTAGCTAAATAATAAATAATAATAATAACAATAACAATAATACTCAACGGTAAAAAAACCCCATTTCATATTAGAGGTTTTTTTTCTTCCATGACACCTTGAATTTTAAAAAAATACGTGATCTAATTCAACAACAACAAATAATTTAATTAAATAGTGAAAATAGTAATAATTCATTCTTAAACTGAACTATGAAAATGACCATATATATGAATTGCAATTGTAGAGAACCTAAAGTGATCGTGGGGCTTTTTAAATTTATCTGGCTCACGTCACAATGGGATACTCGAGATCCTTGAAAGCTATCTAGGCACGTTAATATTTATATACATAATTTTTTTTAAATTCTAAATCTTAAATATTATATCTCAAATATGTATATCCTGTGAGACATAAAAAATTTTCCGTTTTAATTATTTTTTAATTTGAATATTATAGTTCAATCTTTAAACCCTATATTTAATCCTTTAATAAACTATTTAACAATTGAAATGCTCGGATTCGGTCTAATTATTAAAATTGATTAATTATTAAATGATCTAGAATTAATGGAGGAGCAAGGTTGTCTCTCGATTAAATTAAAGAGCTAGACCACCAAATGACTATGGTAAAATTAACCTTATATTTTGTTCCGCTACATAATTAAGATAAATGAAGTAATAGGTCTTGTCATATCACATATGATTCGACTACAGAAATTGATTTGATTATACGGCACAACCACTCGAACGATATAAATAAATTAAAGGAAATTAAAACAATTCTGATAGTTATTTAACCACTGATATAGCTAGATCCATTTAGTCAGATGAAAATTAAATTGCCAAATCTGATGATTTGAATCAAGGCCACATATATACTATGAATTTGTTTGCAATATTTCTTCATACTGTTTTTTTTATTTAGTAATTAATACTGTTTTTGAGTTTTAGGTACCATAAATTTACATCCTCCTACTATCCGCATCTATAAATAGATGGGTATTGAATGATACTCTAAACAAGCAATCACTTGAGTACTGAAGTGAGTGATATTCGTAGCTTAATTAACCATGTCTGGCCTTGTCATGCTCTCTGCTGCTGTCCTCCTCGGCCTACTCCTGCCTTCCTCCATGGCCAGCAACGTTCTCTATGCCGGCGACTCGCTGTACGAATTGCAATCCCTCATAGAAGGGAACTATAAATTGACCCTGTACAACTGCAGACTGATTTTGATCGAACTCAATCCCCCGGTCGTCATCTGGGACTCCAACACCAACGGCAAAGGCGACAACTGCTCCGCCACCATGCAATTCAACGGCAACCTCGTCATCAACGATTACCACGACGGCAAAAACGAGGTTGTTTGGTCGAGCAACACCTCCGGCGAGAAGGGCAATTACACCCTCGTTGTGCATCGCGACGGCAAAGTCATCATCTACCGCCCTTTTTGGGCCCAGCCCGAGGACCACCCCGTCAAAAGTGGCCACAGCTCATCATCTACTACCATCACGGCGGCGAATAACAACATTCTCTATGCCGATGACAGGCTGAACACCGATGAATTCCTCACCGAAGGGAACTATAACTTCACCATGAATTCCACCTGCTGCCTGGTGCTGAACCAAGTCAATCCCGAGGAAGAAAAGTGGAACTCCAACACCACCGACGGAGGCAACAACTGCTTCGCCATCATGCAACGCAACGGCTTGCTCGTCATCGAAGACGACGGAAACGATGTTGTTTGGACGAGCAAAAAAGCCAGCAACAAGGACGGCAAGTTCATCCTCTTCCTGCATCGCGAAGGTCTCGTCATCATCTACGAACCTATATGGACCCAACCCAATAACCGCACCATGGCGGCGGATGAACCCACGATGATGAAGATCGCCATGGTGACTAATAATTATAATTAATTAGTCGGCTTCAGCACTGTTGGGTACATAATTAATTAGCTACAAATATGCATAAATAATTAGCTACATGCACGGTAAGTAGCCTCGTGTTTATGTTATATGGATGTACTGTTAAGTTGGTGTGAATGTAAAACTTATTTTAAGAACTAGCTATGCATGTGTCACTACTTGATCTGGCGTTAAAATTGAATTGCGTTGGCAAATGAAAAAACAATTATTTAAAGGAATCTAGGTAATAGGACATATATAAATTGAAAAAAAATAAAATTAATACAAGGTGGAATCTAATTAATTAACCTTCCAACGTTGATAATATGAAATTACAATATTATATATTGGCTAATGTTTGAATAGAAGCATCGGTCACATTTGTTGCAATCTGCATAGGGATAGGAATTCGTAATTTTCATAATTTTGAGGGTCAGGAGAGCCATTAAAGCGAGGCGTGGTTAATTATAGAGATATTAGGAATTATAGTTTGGATAAATAGATTAACCTCTTTATTATATTATCCCGTTATAATTAAACAGTGGCATATTTGCTCGACGCGTCTTTCAGAGTTTATAAAGGAAAAACACTGAAAGACATACGAAGACACGAAATAATCAATAAATCCTCTACTCGAGTATAACTCGATATAAAATTATAACAAATATATATATCAAACGATAAAAAAAATTAAAAGAAAGTTAATAAAAATAAAATTTATTTAAATATAAATTGATCTGAAAATTGACACGTGAGAAAGTGACTCCCGGTTATGTTACAGATATTCCTATGAGGAAGATCGCCTGAGAAGAAAACTAACCAAAGAACGTTAGAAGGACGTCGGAAGAAGCTCTGGCAAATTCACTCCAACGTTCAAGTCAGAAATTGATCCAAAAAAGAAGAAGTAAATTGTTCAAAATTAGAGGATCTAGATATTTTCCTAAGTGTTATTGATTACCGTTTATATTGTGGTTGTATCTATTCCCCTCCTTATGGCCTTAATAACATTCAATGCAACTGCTACATTATTGTTCCCATAACGGTCAATAATTATCGCAACCAATCATTAAAGCACATGACGGCTTCCTCTTTTTGCCATTTAATATGTTGCCCACACTCCTAAAAGTATTAAATGCTCTCTTTAATGAGTAGTCATCACATGATGCCTCCAAGTACCCCTAAAGAAACTTGCCCCGACTAAGCAGGGATGACCTTTCTCGACCAGGAGTAATCGTCCCAGTCAAGTCGGTTCTATCAAAGGCACTCCAATCTCCTTTAGTCTAGCAGTACTCTATCATGTTCAGCCGAGCGAAGCGGAGGCCCGACCGAGCAGTCCTTGACCAAGTGATTCCTAACCAGGAACCACCCGCAACCATTTGGATGAGTCAACGTGGAATCTCTTATGCCACTTAGCGAGCTTCTATGCTACGTGGCAACCTGCAATTGACCTCCCAATCACAAGACTCATCTCAAGTCCAGTTGAAGGAAATTAGCCTTACTAATTGGGCAAGTGTCATGATAGAAAAAGCAAGTTGCGTAAGCGAGTCAAAAGAACTAAAAAGGCATTGAATGTGTTATGATGACAGATTATATCAAAGATTTAAAATGATTATAACATTAAAGCAGCATATGCCGAAAATGCATGATTACCCTGTCAGAGTTTGGTTGTCAACCATCCTGTAATTAGGCATGTTTCGCCTTAACATGCCTTAATGATGAGTGCCCAACATTAATAGCAGGGGAGAGAGAAGAGTATTTTGTCAAACGGATAGCTAATGAGCAGCCACCACGTGGCGTGCACCATTACCCAAGAGTCATACTTGCATCAATCACCTCAATTGCCACCTCCCTTGCGCCCATATTCAGCAGTCGGTAAGTGACTTGCGGTGCAAGTTAAAATCTCGCCTCGGCTAATTCACCGCAATCCGACGGGATGATCCGAACCACCCCTCCTGACAAGCTACGTGTCACCCATCTAGCGGCCTGAACTTTTAGGGCAAGCCCTATAAATAGGCCAAGTGAGGAGAGCCCGTTGCACCTTACTTCGTGACCTCCTCTTCCAAGTTTCTACTCTCGCACTCTTGCATTCAAGCCCTTCTACGACTTGCTGACGTGCCTCTGATTCTCTGCCTGCAAGTCTTTCTTCCTTCTTTGGCACCCTCGCGGTTTGTCAATCCATGGCTTCCGAACCCATGTTCTTGTCCCATTGGTATGAGACTCTTTCCTCTATGGTGAAGAGAAAAAACATCCCTGATTTTTTATTGGAGTACGGGATCATCGAGGATTATAGGATTAGAGTACCTCGAGGCGACCAAGTCCCGTGCGCTCCACCTCAAGGGTTCCATACTTTTTTCCTAGGTCAAGTAAAATATGAACTTAGGTTTCCGATCCCTCCTTTTTTTCAAGAAATATCTAGGTATTTCAGTATTCCTCTCCATCAGATGTCCCCCTAACGTGTTCGCCCAGATGAGTGGCGTAACTATTATCTTCAAGTTGTATAATATCCCTCTGACCCCTTTGTTCTTCCATTACTTCTTTCACCCCAAGCAATTAAGCTAGTTTAGGGTCTTTTGACTTCATGGCCCGATCCAACCTGAAGTTCTTAAGTCGACTGCCTACTTCCCACATGGGATGGAAGGGTCGATTCATCTATATAAGTCTTCCCGAGCAACTCAACTGCCCGACTAATTTAAGAATAATGTTTGTCCCTCTCCTTTTATTAATATTGTCAGGAAGTACAAGCTATATTTGAACGAACAAACGGTAGAAGAGAGAAGAACCATACTCATTAAGTTCAATACAGTTGCAAATGATTGGCACTCCAAGGTTAATCTTGCTTTTTCCCGTTCGGGTAAGTAGTAGCTTCCACCAGTAAGCTTTCCAACAACTTTGTAGGGCCCACTGCATAGGGGATCAAGCTTAACAACGTCCCCTACCGACTTTATTCGCCTCCAGACAAGATCACCTACTTGGAATGCTCATGGAACTATCCTCTTATTGTAGATTTGCTTCATCTGCTGACGGTAAGCAATCAATCGAGCAGCGGCTTTATCTCGAACTTCGGTCACCAAATCTAAGTTGAGAACCCTCTCTTGATCATTGTTCTCTTTGTCATAAAATTGCATTCTAGCTGACTCTTCCCCTATCTCATCGGGGATGACTGCCTTACTTCCATAGACTAAGTGGAAGGGAGTTTGACATGCTCCTTCCTTGGGTGTAGTTCGGTAGGCCCAAAGAATGCTAGGCAACTCTTCTACCCAACTTCCACCAACATGGTCCAATTTGATCTTAAGTCCTTGGATAATCCCCCGGTTGACTACTTCTGCATGACCATTACTTTAGGGATAAGCTATTGAGGTAAAGGCTTATTGAATCCCTAGCTTTCACACCATTCCCTGAGCTTCCGACTCTGAAATTGCCGCTCATTATTTAATACCAACTTATAGGGGATCCCGTATCGACAAACTATATCTCTCATAGGACCTTCATGACAACCTCTTCAATTATTCAAGCAAGCGGCTCAACTTCAATGCACTTAAAGAAGTTATTCACGATAACCAACAAGAATTTCTTTTGTTGAAGCCCGATTAGGAAAGGACCCACAATGTCCATCCCCATTGATTAAAGGGGCACGATACAGTAGAAGTCTTGAAGTACTCGGTCGGGCGATGAGAGATATGATGATGCTTCTGATATGATTTATAATCAGCGACGAATCTATTGGCATCATCTTGCAAGGTGGGTCAGAAATACCTGATCAATATTATTTTCAGAGCTAAGACCCTCCCACCTATATGGGCGCCACATATGCTCTCATGCACTTCTTGTATTATATAGTCCATATCCTCCAGCTCAATACACTTTAGAAGGGCTCGTACAAAAGCCCTCCTATATAACTAGTCTCCTGCCAATGTGAACGAGCGGCTCTATGTTCGAAAAAACGAGCCTGACTAGGTTCCTCTGGAGGATCGCCCGTCTACAAGAAGGTTACAAAAGGGGCTCACCAGTCAAGTATCTCGTTTCGGCTGGTCTCCTTGACTAAGCTGGGTTACCAATGTCTCGTGGCATATGGTGTTGTCTAATGTCTAGCAGCTAAAAAAACAAGCCAGTTTAGCTAATAAATTTGCTCGGGTATTGTCTACCCGTGGTATTTTTTGTAAAACATTGTCTACGAAGTTTGATTTTAACTGCTCAAAGACTAACACATACCTTCTCATCCGCTCATTGCGTATCCCAAAGTCAAGGGGTAGAAGTATTTAGGGCATGCTTTATTCAAATCCCGAAAATTGATACGCATCCGTTATTTACCCCCGAACTTGGGGACCAACACTACATTAGCGAGCCAAGTTGGGAATTGAACCTCTCTGATCTGTGATAATCACCATTTTGTTGATTATTTTCGGCTCTAAAATCCATGTTTGATCCACATTTTATATGCTTAAGTTTGCAATTGTATTAGGTTTCATGTATTTACTCTATTTTGGCTTTTAATTCAAATCTTTGTATATTTGAGATTTTTTTTTGCACTAAATTTGAATATCATTTTGTAGGTTTCAAATGATCATGGACCTCGATCAAATCGGGTCAGACTTGAGTCAGCATTGGATCTAGTTCAAAGGGATCAAGCATCGGATTAATAAGAGCCGTCCATTCAAGAGAACGGTTAGATCTGAACCATTGGTCAACTTCTGGTCAATCCGAGTTCAAGATAGAGTTAATCATGACCATAGATCAAGATCTGAAAATTTCAGCCAAATCAGAAGCAATCTGACCGTTAGATCAAGCTCAAGATATTCTAGACCATCCATTCAAGAAAAAGGAAGATCTAGACCATCCGTCACTGATCTGGTTAATCCGAGCTGGGGACAGGTAGATTAGGACCATTGATTGGGATTTGTGGAGTTTGGTTCAGATCTGAAGAGATCCGACCGTTGGATGAAGCCAAATCGACCTCAGTCGTCCGTTGCTAATTCTCTTCTGAGCTGTGAGCTCTGGCTTGGCTGACTGGACTCAATCTGCTGGACCAGAGCTGGGCTGAAACCTGATCTAGATTAACTAAACCTGGACCAAACAGAGGTTGAACCCGAGCCAAATGCAGCTGAGGCTGGTTGAACCCAATTGCTGGGCTGAGGCTGATCGAACCGAGAAGATGGGTTGAAGCCGGGTGATCAAAAGAGAGCAGAGACGCGAGAGGAAGGGTAGACGGGGGGTTCCCGACTCAACATCTCCACCTCCACCAAGGGCCGGCGGTCTCCTCCATCTTCATCGCCGCCGGCCGGAGCTCCATCCACTCTCCACCCTCACGCCATCGTAAGCACGAGGAGGTTCTCATCGAGGAGGGTTCTCATCGAGGAGGGTTCTCATCGAGAGGGATCATCATCGTCTCCACCTCTCCATCTTCATCACCGCCGACCACAAGCTAGGGCTCAGGGTTCCGAATCCTAGTCGACTTCTTCCGCATCTTTCTCTCGGGTTGAGGGAAGCGACGATCCACTTCACCGCCGCTGATCCATTTCTTTACAGCATTTCTGTTTACAGCAATTTCTTCACGGCATTTCTTTACAGCATTTCTGTTCATAGATTTCTTCCCAGCAGATTTCCTTCACAACAATTCTATTTCACAACATTTCTTCCTTCATAGTTCTTCTTCTTCACATGGCCGAGTTCCAGCAGCTCATTTCTTCACAACAAGATCCGGCAGCGGTTCATCACCGCCGGCAGCAGTTTCTTCACATCTTCAATTCCAGCAGCTCTTCAGCATGATTCGGCAACACTTCCTATTAGCAATTTTCCTTCATAGCTTTGCTTTCACAGCAGCTCCTTCACTTTCCCAGCAGCTCCTTCAAGCAAATTCGATTCCATATGATGTTGGAACCCGGATGGCTAGAGAGGGGGGGGTGAATATAGCCAAACACTTGAAGCCTTTGGCACTTATGAAATTTCTGCACTCAACCTTATCAGTAGCACAGCGGAAGAATGCTGTTCAAGGATTCCATGACTGCAAGATTAGAGGCTTCGGCACCCAAAATCTTATCTCCTAGCTCAACCCTGTCTACTGATATAGGGTTTTCAGAATTTCAAATATGGTAAGTCTATCAGTGAGTTTTGCTCAAAACTCACTGATATACCTAAATCACTCCTATAGCATTCGTGATACAGCAATACTAGAGGTTTTGGTATTCAAAATCTCATCTCCTAGCTCAATCCTGTCTACTGATATAGAGTTTTCAGAATTCCAAATATGGTAGGTCCATCAGTGAGTTTTGTTCAAAACTCACTAATATACCTAAACCACTCCTATAGCATTGATGATACAGCAAGATTAGAGGTTTCGACATCCAAAATCTTATCTCCTAGCTCAACCCTGTCTACTGATATAGAGTTTTCAGAATTCCAAATATAGTAGGTCCATCAGTGAGTTTTGCTCAAAACTCACTGATATCCTTAAACCACTCCTATAGCATTTTATTAATATGTAATTATATATTATACCTTTTTTATAAAAATTATAAATAATATGTAATTATATATTATACTTTTTATAAATTTTTTTTATATATTTAATAATGGAGGGCCTGAAGTCATCAGACATCAGGCCCTCCTTAGGCCTGAAGTCGGATGACTTCAGGCCAAAGGGCACTGAAATTTTTTTAATATTAACAATATTTTTTATGTTTAATTATTATTTATTACATTAATTATTTATAGGATCTGAAGTTATTTGACTTCAGACCCTCCTAGGATGACTTCAGGCCACGCGTTTGAATCTGAAATTAAGTGTTTTGATAGGTTTTTTTATATATTAATATATTTTTAAAATAGAAAAAAAATTTGAGTTAACGTCGGGCCTGAATCAAAAGATTTCAGGCCCAACGTGCGCCTGAAATAAAAAATTTCAGGCCCACGCTGGGCCTGAAATAAACTATTTCAGGCCCACGGTTAGTTTATTTCAAAAAAAAATTCATACATTAATATATTTATTAAATGTTATTTAATATATTAATTTCTATTAATCAAATATAAAAATCATTTATTTATATTTTTAATGCTACTATCTTTATTTAAATCATTTATTTATATTTTTAATGCTACTATCTTTATAGCAAAACTCACTGATAGACCTAAACCACTCCTATAGCATTGGTGATACAGCAAGATTAGAGATTTCGGCACCCAAAATCTCATCTCCTAGCTCAACCCTGACTACTGATATAAGGTTTTCAGAATTCCAAATATGATAGGTCCATCAGTGAGTTTTTCTCAAAACTCACTGATATACCTGAACTACTCCTATAGCATTGGTGATACAGCAAGATTAGAGGTTTCGGCACCCAAAATCTCATCTCCTAGCTCAACCCTGTCTACTGATATAGAGTTTTCAGAATTCCAAATATGGTAGGTCCATCAGTGAGTTTTGCTCAACACTCACTGATATACCTAGACCACTCCTTTAGCATTGACAACACAGCAAGATTAGAGGTTTCGACACCCAAAATCTCATCTCCTAGCTCAATCCTGTCTACTGATATAGAGTTTTCAGAATTCCAAATATGGTAGGTCCATCAGTGAGTTTTACTCAAAACTCACTGATATCCCTAAACCACTCTTATAGCATTTTATTATTATGTAATTATATATTATATTTTTTTATAAAAATTATAAATAATATGTAATTATATATTATACTTTTTATGAAATTCTTTTTATATTTAATATTTGAGGGCCTGAAGTCATCAGACTTCAGGCCAAAGGGCACTGAAATTTTTTAATATAACAATATTTTTTATGTTTAATTATTATTTATTAAATTAATTATTTATTGGATCTGATGTTATTTGACTTCAGACCCTCCTGGGATGACTTCAGGCTCTACGTTTGAATCTAAAATTAAGTGTTTTGATAGGTTCTTTTATATATTAATATATTTTTAAAATAAAAAAAAATTTTGAGTTCACGTCGGGCCTGAATCAAAAGATTTCAAGCCCAACGTGGGCTTGAAATAAAAATATTTCAGGCCCAGAGTGGGCTTGAAATCAATAGATTTCAGGCCCACGGTCAGTTTTTTTCAAAAAAAAATTTATACATTAATATATTTATTAAATATTATTTAATATATTAATTTCTATTAATCAAATAGAAAAATCATTTATTTATATTTTTAATGCTACTATCTTTATAAAAATCATTTATTTATATTTTTAATGCTATTATCTTTATAGCAAAACTCACTGATAGACCTAAACCACTCCTATAACATTGGTGATATAGCAAGATTAGAGGTTTCAGCACCCAAAATCTCATCTCCTACCTTAACCCTGTCTACTGATATAGAGTTTTCAGAATTCTAAATATGGTTGGTCCATCAGTGAGTTTTGCTCAAAACTCACTGATATACCTAAACCACTCCTATAGCATTGGTGATACAGCAAGATTAGAAGTTTCGGCACCTAAAATCTCATCTCCTAGCTCAACCCTGTCTACTGATATAGACTTTTCAGAATTCCAAATATGGTAGGTCTATCAGTGAGTTTTGCTCAAAACTCACTGATATACCTAAACCACTCCTATAACATTGCTGATACAGTAAGATTAGAGGTTTCGGCACCCAAAATCTTATCTCCTAGCTCAACCCTGTCTACTGATATAGAGTTTTCAGAATTCCAAATATGGTAGGTCTATCAGTGAGTTTTGCTCAAAACTCACTGATATACCTAAACCACTCCTATAGCATTGGTGATACAACAAGATTAGAGGCTTCGGCACCTAAAATCTCATCTCCTAGCTCAACCCTGTCTACTGATATAGGGTTTTCAAAATTCCAAATATGGTAGGTCCATCAGTGAGTTTTGCTCAAAACTCACTGATATACCTAAACCACTCCTATAGCATTGGTGATACAGCAAGATTAGAGGCGTCGACACCCAAAATCTCATCTCCTAGCTCAACCATGTCTACTGATATAGAGTTTTCAGAATTCCAAATATGGTAGGTCCATCAGTGAGTTTTTCTCAAAACTCACTGATATACCTAAACCACTCCTATAGCATTGGTGATACACAATGATTAGAAGTTTCGGCACCCAAAATCTCATCTCCTAGCTCAACCCTGTTTACTGATATAGAGTTTTCAGAATTCCAAATATGGTAGGTCCATCAATGAGTTTTGCTCAAAACTCACTGATATACCTAAATCACGCCTATAGCATTTTATTATTATATAATTATATATTATATTTTTTTATAAAAATTATAAATAATATGTAATTATATATTATACTTTTTATAATTTTTTTTATATTTAATAAGACTTCAGGCCCTCCTTAGGCCTGAAGTCGGATGACTTTAGGCCAAAGAGCACTGAAATTTTTTTAATATTAACAATATTTTTTATGTTTAATTATTATTTATTAAATTAATTATTTATAGAATCTGAAGTTATTTGATTTCAGACCCTCCTGGGATGACTTCCGGCTCTACGTTTGAATCTGAAATTAAGTGTTTTGATAGGTTTTTTATATATTAATATATTTTTAAAATAGAAAAAAAAATTTGAGTTCACGTCGGGCCTGAATCAAAAGATTTCAGGCCCAACGCGGGCCTGAAATAAAAAATTTTAGGCCCACTCTGGGCCTGAGATTAAAATATTTCAGGCCCAGCATAGGCCTGAAATCAATAGATTTAAGCTCCACGGTCAATTTTTTTCAAAAAAAATATACATTAATATATTTATTAAATATTATTTAATATATTAATTTCTATTAATCAAATATAAAATTTATTTATTTATATTTTTAAATCCAACCGTTTGTTTCAAAAAACTTTTTATACATTAAAATATTTATTAAATATTATTTAATATATTAATTTCTATTAATAAAAATAAAAATCATTTATTTATATTTTTAAATCTCGTTGGATGAGAAATTTTATAAGTGAAATATTTTTTCAATTTTTACCTTACGTTTTTTAATTTAGCGCCGATTCCATAATATATTATTTTAAAATTAAAGTCAGTAATTAAGTTACGTTGCATGTGTTGACGTCTCAGAATTTATTACTGAGAGGAAGAGAAAGGCAATAGATAACAGGAGGGGTATAAGAGGAAGTTCACTATAATGAGTGCGTTCTTTGATGAAAATAAAATCATAGTACGCCTTTTAATAAATATCTATTTTTATATAGGTTTTTTGGTAAATTGTCGTTGATAATTTTGACTTCTTGTCGATGGGTCAAAATTTAAAACGTGGCTGAGTTGGCAGTGCAAAGTTCTCGTACAAATTAGGTGAATATCGACTAGTGCATGCACTTAGCTAAATAATAAATAATAATAACAACAATAACAATAATACTCAACGGTTAAAAAACCCCATTTCATATTAGAGGTTTTTTTCTTCCATGAAACCTTGAATTTTAAAAAATACGCGATCTAATTCAACAACAAATAATTTAATTAAATAGTGAAAATATATAGTAATATTAATGCAAGCTTAAACTGAACGTTGAAAATGACCATATATATGACTTAACAATAACAAACAATTATTTAAATAGTGAAAATAGTAATAATGCATGCTTAAACTGAACGATGAAAATGACCATATATATGAATTAATATTAGTGCATTGCAATTGTCGAGAACCTAAAGTGATCGAGGGGCTTTTTAAATTTATCTGGCTGACGTCACAATGGAATACTCGAGCTCCAATTGGAAGTCATCTAGGCACCTTAAAATTTATATACATAATTTTTTTAATTCTAAATCCTAAATATTATATCTCAAATATATATATCCTGTGAGACAGAAATTTTTTTCCGTTTTAATTATTTTTTAATTTGAATATTATAGTTCAATCTCTAAACCCTATAGTTAATCCTTTAATAAACTATTTAACATTTGAAACGCTCGGATTCGGTCTAATTATTAAATTTGATTAATTATTAATTGATCTAGAATTAATGGAGGAGCAAGTGAAGTAATAGGTCTTGACATATGAGAAAATTAACCTTATTTGTTCCGCTACATTATTAGGGTAAGTGAAGTAATAGGTCTTGACATATGATTCGACTACAGAAATTGATTCAATTATACGACACAACCACTCGAACGATATAAATAAATAAAAGGAATTTAAAACAATTCTGATAGTTATTTAACCAGTGATATAGCTAGATCCATTTAGTCAGATGAAAATTAAATAGCCAGATCTGATGATTTGAATCAAGGCCACATACATACTTTGAATTTGTTTGTAATATGACTTCATACTGTTTTTTTTTATTTAGTAATTAACACTGTTTTTGAGTTTTAGGTAGCATAAATTTACATCCTCCTCCTATCCGCATCTATAAATAGATGGGTATTTGATCCGGGCGTATGATTTTTAGAAGGATCAGAAGCTCGGTCGGGTTCGATTGCCGATTTGAACCGGTAGTAAATAGGCCAGGTCAAGGGTCACCCGAGGTCGGGACACTCGGGGTCGGTCACCCGAGGTCGGGACACCCGGGGTCGGTCACCCGAGGTCGGGACACCCGGGGTCGGTCACCCGAGGTCGGTCACCCGAGGTCGGGACACTCGGGGATGGTCACCCGAGGTTAAGATACCCAGGGTCGGTCACCCGAGGTCGGGACACCCGGGGTCGGTCACCCGAGGTCGGGACACTCGGGGACGGTCACCCGAGGTCGGCCCCTCAAAGTCTGTTGTCTGAAGCCAGGTACTCGTGACCAAGCAGGGACGACCGAACAATTATAAGTCTTTCTTATCATATAAGCCTTTCTTATCAAATATTCAGAGGACAATCCCCCCGGCATAATCATTGCCTGCCAGAGCCGCCGAGAGTTAAGGGGGGACAGAAGAGATATATTAGGCAGAGTGTCAGGCGGCTATGACAGTCTCACAGCATTAATGCTGCTGTCACTATCACCATCTGTCAACTGACCCTCCCTTAATGAGATTTGCCAGCCCTGACACAGCAGAGAATTACCTCTCCCCTATATAAACCCCCATATGGCTCTGTAGAAGGGATTGCTGACATTTTCGTAACCACCCCACTGTTTCGTGAGTCTCATTTTGGTCCGAGCCGAGCTACTTGAGCCAGATCCCCATTTGAGCTTGAGTCCGACCCCTCGAGCTATAGTAGACTGGGTCATCTTGGTCAGACCGAGTTATCCGCGTGAGAACCGGTCTTCGCTTGTCGACAGGATCAAATTTGGCGCCGTCTGTGGGAAATCTCGCCTGATCGAAAGACGAAGATGAGTGACTCCAATCGGGTGACCGTTACTCTTTCACAAGAAGACTTGGAGCTGCTGATAGAAGCTAGGGCCAGGAAATTGGCGGAGGCCCAACAAGCAGCCGCTCAACCCACTCAGGCGGGCCCGACCGAGCACACTGCTCGGGTGGGCACTGAGGGAGGGGCTCGGCAGGAGAACAGTCATCATTTCCACCGGGCGCTGTTTGGCCCGGCTGAAGAAGCAGGACAATCAGACCCTCATGAAGCTACATCCAGCCATACCAGAGCTAACAAAGGGAAGGCTCCCCTTGTACCGACCACAGCCGAGTGCACCGGGTTCCCCTTCTCCCGCCAAATCTTGCACGAGCCGCTGCTCAAGCATTTTCGACCCCCGTCCATCACTGAATACGGAGGAGCTACTGATCCCGAAGAGCATTTGATGAAGTTTGAAAACGCTTCGATGCTGCATCAGTATTCGGATGGGGTGAAATGCCGAACTTTCCTGACCACTCTAGCCGGGCCAACCCAGCGATGGTTTGATAGATTGCCAGAGGGATCCGTAAGAGAGTTTGCTGACTTTAAAAAATTGTTTCTCCAGCATTTCGCGAGCAGCAAGAGACACCACAAAACCAGCCTCAACTTGTTTACCCTGAAGCAGGGCTCCAGAGAGCCTCTCAAAGCCTACATCAAGAGGTTTAACCAAGTCGCGCTGGATGTACCCACGGCTACATCTGAGGTGCTAGTCAGTGCTTTTGCCCAAGGCTTGCAGGAAGGCGAGTTCTTTAGATCATTGATCCGAAAACCTCCGAAGGACTTTGAGAGCCTTCTGGGCAAAGCTAGTAAATACGTGGACGTAGAAGAGGCGCAAGTCGCCAGGCGGCCGGAGGTCAGGCCCGCGCCTGAGATCCCTCAGCATCAGCAGAGAAGTACACCTCCTGGAGGACCTCTCAGAAGCCCCAGAGCCGTGGGACACCGACAAGGAGTCGAGAGAGGAATAGTTCAGCAAGTAGCCCAGGGTTGCCTCCCTTCTAGATGGCAACCCTACTGTTCCTTCCATAACAGCTATACGCATGACCTTCAGGACTGCTGGCAGGCCGGCAAAGGTCGGGGCCGCACTAGCCGAGGAAGCCCACGAGGAACCCACCAGGGAGGAGGTCGCGGTCGGGGAAGGACATCGCCGAGCCAATCTAGGTCCCCTACCCGACCGGCTGCCCAGGCAGCCAGACAGTTGTTCCCGACCCCCGGTTCCCCCGGACGGGAGAACGCCAGCGAGGAGCAGGCCAATCGACAGAACTCTGTACACGGGTCCATCAATGTCATTTCCGGTGGACCCACCTATGGCGATTCTAATCGGGCGCGGAAATCTCAAGTCCGACGCCTTGATATCTATCAGGTGTGTTGTAGTTCCGCTCAAGCTCAGGGACCACAGATCAGTTTCGGCCCCTCGGATTTACAAGGAGTGGAAGTGCCTCATGAGGATGCTTTGGTCATCACGGCGATCATAGCTAACTATCAGATCCACCAGACCATTATGGACTCAGGAAGCTCTGTGAATATCTTATACTTGAAGGCATTCGAACAACTGCAGGTTGAGATGACCGAGTTGCAGCCCGTGGCCACACCCTTATTCGGATTCACAGGGAATGAGGTCCAACCTCTGGGCCAGATCAAGCTGGCCGTATCACTCGGCGAAGAACCTTTGAGAAGAACCAGGTGGTCTACCTTCCTGGTAGTGGACGCCCCCTCAGCCTACAATGCCATCCTGGGCCGACCAGTGTTGAACGAGTTCCGAGCTGTGATGTCCACTTTCTACTTGAAGGTCAAATTCCCGGTGGGTGATCAAGTTGGAGAGGCTAAAGGAGACCAAAAGGTAGCACGTCGGTGCTATGTGGACGACATCCGAGTGGAGGTAAGTAAGTCCTTCCGAGCAGCGCCTGCTAATTGCAGCATGGTGCAATCCTCTCAGCCCTCCCCTTGGGCTGAGCTGATAGAAGAAAAGGAAGAGGTCCAGCTGCTGCCTGACCACGAAGAGACCAAGGTGAGAATAGCTCCAGGGCTCCCACCCGACCTCCGACAACAGCTGGTAAAATGTCTGACCCAGAACCAGGATGTATTTGCCTGGTCCCAGCAGGATCTGAAAGGGGTCAGACCCGAAGTCATGGAGCACAAACTGCACGTTTACCTAGATGCCGGACCTGTAAAGCAAAGAAAGAGAGACTTCAGCCCCGAACATAACAAGATTATCCAGGCCGAGGTGGAAAGGTTGCTGAAAGCAAGACACATCCGAGAGGTACAGTTCCCCGCCTGGTTAGCCAACGTGGTGCTGGTATCCAAGCCGGGTGACAAGTGGAGGGTCTGCATAGACTTCAGGGATCTCAACAAAGCTTGCCCAAAAGATTGTTACCCACTTCCTCGGATAGACCAGATGGTGGACTCTACCGCGGGGAGTGAGCTCATCTGTATGTTGGACACCTATCAGGGATACCACCAAGTACCCTTGTCTCAGGATGATCAAGAGAAGGTCAGTTTTGTCACAGCGGAGTGTACTTATTGCTACACTGTTATGCCCTTCGGACTCAAGAATGCTGGGGCGACCTATCAAAGGCTGATGAACAAGGTCTTCAAGGAGCAGCTCGGGAGAAATGTAGAAGTGTATGTGGATGACATCCTCATCAAGTCCCTCCAAGCCACCGACCTGATATCAGACGTGCAAGAGACCTGCTGCACTCTCAGGAGGTATGGTCTCAAGCTTAACCCCGCCAAATGCCTGTTCGGAGCTAAGAGTGGTAAATTCCTCGGGTACATCCTGACCAAACGAGGGATAGAGGCTAATCCGGGCAAAGTGAAAGCTCTGCTGGACATGCCTCCTCCCAGAAACCTGAAAGAGGTCCAGCGCTTGACGGGAAGGATCACTGCTTTGTCCCGATTCATCTCCCGGTCGGCTGATAGAAGTCTGCCATTCTTCAAGATTCTGCGTAAGGCCACCAAGTTCCAATGGGATGCTGAATGTGACCAGGCCTTCGAAGAATTGAAGACTTACTTGGTCAGCCTGCCGGTGTTAGCCAAGCCCGAGGAAGGAGAACCACTGTATGTTTACTTATCTGCTACTGAGGGAGCTGTGAGTGCTGTGCTTGTAACCCAGAAACAGACCGAGCAGCAACCGGTCTATTTCTTTGGGCACTTACTTAAAGAGGCCAAGTGTAGGTATACTACACTCGAGAAATTAGCTTATGTCCTTGTGTTGATGGCTCGGCGACTGCGACCATACTTTCTAGCTCATCCTATCCGAGTGTTGACCAATAGCACACTCGGGAAGGTCTTGATCAACCCTGAAGTCTCAGGTCGGATGGTCAAATGGACAACTGAACTGAGCGAATATGATATTCAGTACCAGCCCAGAACTACAATCAAAGCTCAGGCCTTGGCTGATTTCTTAAGTGAGCTCCTGTAGAGGAAAAAGAAGGAATATGGAAGATCTATGTGGACGGGTCCGCCACTCGGGCGGGTAGTGGCGTGGGAGCCTTGTTGGTCTCCCCTGACGGAAACTTACTACACTTAGCTGTGCGCTTAGAATATCCAGTTACTAACAATCAGGTTGAGTACGAAGCCCTCTTGGTAGGTCTGCAAGCGGCCAAACAGGTGGGTGCCACTCGGGTCATCCTGCATTCTGATTCTCAGCTGGTGGCTCGGCAGGTAACTGGGTAGTTCGAGGTCAACGACGAAAAGTTACAAGCTTATGTGGAGGCTTACAAGCAGTTGCAAACTGAGTTTCAAGAAGTTCAGATTTTACAAATCCCTCGGGGAGAAAACGCCAAAGCTGATGAACTGGCTAGGTTAGCCAGTTCGGTCCGTCCCTGGGTTTTCCCTAGACCATCACCTCAAGTCATGCTGGTAGCCTAGGTCGAGAGAGAAGCAGAAGTGGAAATAGAAGGGGACTAGAGAGCTCCTTTCGTCGCCTATCTAAAGGAAGGAACTCTCCCAGATCAGCCTGAGCAAGCCAGGATACTAAAGATAAGGGCGGCCCGATTCACTCTGATAGGAGACACCCTATACAAACGAGGGTTTGCTCAGCCATTACTCAGATGCTTGGTAGAAGAAGAGGCAGATTATGTGCTCAGAGAAGTGCATTTGGGATCCTGTGGGAATCACTCGGGAGGTCGGTCCATGGCCCGGAAAGTCTTGCTAGCCGGTTATTTTTGGTCCACCTTACAAAAAGATGCTCAGAAGCTAGTCCTCTCTTGCCTTTCTTGTCAGAAATATCAAAATTTATCACACCGACCGGTCGAGATGCTGTGAGCGTCCACTGTATCGTGTCCCTTTGATAAGTGGGGCATGGATATAGTTGGGCCCTTCCCCAGGGCAGCTGGTCAGAAGAAATTCTTGTTGGTGGCGGTAGACTACTTCTCCAAGTGGATCGAAGCAGAAGCCCTGACTCGGATCACCGAGCAAGCGGTGAAGAAATTCCTTTGGTAAAACATCCTCTGTCGATATGGCATACCTCACAAACTGGTATCGGACAATGGCCGGCAATTTCAAGGCGGGGTGATCAGAGAGTGGTGCAAAGAATTTGGAATCACGCAGGCCTTCACTTCAGTGGCATATCCCCAGAGTAATGGCCAGGCTGAGGTGGCTAACAGAGAGATCCTGAGATGGCTCAGAGCCAAGCTAGACCAGGTCGGCGGGTCTTGGGTGGACGAGCTGCCTGGTGTTCTGTGGGCTCTCCGGACCACCCCCAAAGAGGGGTCAGGATGCACGCCTTTCCAGCTAGTATACGGTAGTGAAGCTGTGGTCCCCCTGGAGGTCGGATGCGAATCGGACAGAAGACATCTATACGGGGAAGATAATACGGAGAAAAGACGGGCAGAGCTAGATCTGATTGAGGAGGTCCGAGCCAAGGCTGCAGTGCGCATGACTGCCTACCAACAACGAATGCAACGCCAGTACAACCAGAAGGTTATACCCCAAAGTTTCCGAGTAGGGGACAAGGTATGGAAAAGAATCAAGCCGGTTGGGGAGGTAGGCAAGCTGGAGCCTCCATGGAGTGGTCCTTTCCTGGTGGTCGAGGCGCTGGGATCAGGAGCCTACTATCTGCAAGACGCTCAAGGAAAACAGCTCGGAAGACCCTGGAGTGCAGTGCACCTAAGGTTGTATTGTGAGGAGAGTGGAGAGAAATGATTCTTGTAACTGTACTCAGAAAAAAGATAATTGCAGCAAGTTATAAGTGAGCTTGCACTCACGCACCCACCGGATTCGGCGTCGATCGAGCGTGGCGCTCCACGTTCGGTCGGGCCCAGTCGGGCGTGGCGATCCACGTTCGATCAGGGTAAGTTGGACGGTGTCCAGACTCTTGCTAAAGCAAGTTATAAGTGAGCTTGCACTCACGCACCCATCGAACTTGGCGCCGATCGAGCGTGGCGTCCTACGTTCGGTTGGGCCCGGTCGAGCCTGGCGGTCCACGCTCGATCAGGGTAAGTCGGACGGTGCCCAGACTCTTGCAAAGGCAAGTTATAAGTGAGCTTGCTCTCACGCACCCACCGGACTCGGCGCCGATCGAGCGTGGCGTCCCACGTTCGATCGGGCCCGGTCGGGCGTGGTGATCCACGGTCGGTCAGGGTAAGTCGGACGGTGTCCAGACTCTTGCTTGAGGGAAACATGAATTAACACATTTCTATGATCTTCACTGCCATGGCGTGGCTCCCCACGCTCTGAGAGACAAAAGGAATAGTAGGCCGGCTTAGCAAGACCGAACTGGTTGAACCAAAGCACACAAGCTAACTCGGTTTAGCCGATAAGGCTAACTCGCCATAAACAAGATAAAACGCTCAGTCAAGGTATCTACCCAGTCGAACAATATGCCCGAACCCGGGTAGTGGCCTGACTGAATAACTAAGAGCTCAAATACACTGAGCGTTCGACACTTAGAAAAATTTGGCGCTTGGCTCACAAAATCGAGCTAAAGGGAGCGGTATGAACGGCCTGAGCGGTCACGCTTTGTGGAAATTCGTGATATAACCCAAGCGCCGGCCCTCGTAGAGCCAGTCGGGCACTCCAAGCAGACAATACTTAACAAAAACCTTAAACATCGTGAGCAAACAAATACGGTATCCAGGCTATTGAAATAAAACCATAACAAGCTAAGGGAATCAAAGAAGGGCTCATGGCCCATACAAAATTGAGCCCCGAGGGCTGAGTCAACTCAAAACATGGCAAACTTTTTAAGGCCTGAGGGCCGAGTCATCATGAAACAAAGGAAAGTAAAAATTCAACCTAAGTAAATGGAGGGAAAGCATCTTCGGGAATTGACGCCTTGATCACCCTAGGCTTCACTACGTTGGGGGGAAGGTCCTCAGGAAGGTGGCCGACCTCGGTCAGCTGCTGGATAGCGCCCTTCATGCCGTACACAATCATGCCACCAGTGCGCTCCGCGACTTGGTCCAAGAAGGAGTCTGACTTGATGTAGGCCAGTCGGGCTGCTTCAATCCGGGCGGACTCGCCCGACTTGTAGTCCTCCAACTCCTTCTTGAGCCGAGCAAGCTCAGCATTCTTCTGAGCAAGCTCGGCATCCTTCCCCTGAATGGAGGTCTCCCGAGCGGCCAGCTGGGCCTCCTTGTTCACTAATTCAGCTTCCAAACCTTGAATGGCCTCTTGTTGGGCGGCCAGCTCCGTCTCTTTGTTCTTCAGGGCGAGTTGAGTCTGGTGATGGGCAGCATCCGACTCCTTCAATTTTCGCTGAAGGCCCTTGGCGTCTGTTGTTCTCTTGGCCAGGTCGGAATGGGCTCGGGTGTACCGGGCCTTGAGGACCTTATTCTCGCCCTCCAAATGAGCCACCCGGTTAGATAGGCGCTCCGACTCCACAGCAGACTGGGCCAACAGCCGTTGCTCTTCTTCCGAGCCGACCTCCAGCTCTGATATACGCAGCCTCAATGCAGTTATTTCTGAATGAAGCTGGTCCAGCCCCTCGTCGTCCGGAGGAAGGGTGCATTGCGCCACTTTGGCCTCCAGGTCTCTCACCCTCCGTTCGGTCGCTCGGCGCTCCCTAGTGTTGGTGACCAGCGCTTGACTGACTGCATGACCCAACGCCCATTGCTGCAAAATGGCATGAAGTGCGTAAGGGTAAGCGTAAACAGCCGAATGATGGGAGAAAGTACCTGAGTCAAGCCCATGAAGAAGTGGTCGGCCAAGCTGACAGGATCCATCGCGAAAGACGTCGTCCATCCTTCCTCCCAGCCCGAGACCAACATGCCATGCAGATTAAGTGGCTGTGGCTGGACTGTTGGAGTTAGAATAGTAGCTGAGGGCACTTGAACGTCCACAGCTGACCTTGGAGGGGAATGCATGGACAGAAGGGCCTCTACAACGTCAATGTTTGCAGTGCTCGTCTGAGGGGCCGGAGGACGCGGCGCGGTCCCCGAGGTCGATGCGCCGGGCGGTATTGTTATGGAGGTAGGAGGTCGGGCTGCCGAGCGGGGTGTTGTCTGGGTCGGACCCCGAGCGTCAGGTCGGGGAACAGCTGGAACAGGAGTTGAGCCTGGGGCCGGAACTCGAGGGCTGGTCATGGCTCGATCAGGTCGAGAGGGTGCGGCAACCTGATCCCCCGAGGTCGGTGCTGGGGGCGAAGGCGTCCCCAAGCGGAGGACTAGCCGACGGCGCTTCCGAACCAAGCTAGTAGAAGCTGCCTGATCTTCTTCTTCTTCCTCTGCCTGGGCGGATGTCCCCTCGCCCACTACCCGAGTCGTCGTTCCCGAACCCCCGGTCGGTAGATTCTCTCCTGGATCGTTTGCTGCAGTTTTTGGCAGCTCAGGATCTGATGCGATGTTCACTGGTGGTACCGCCCGAGCAGCCGCTAGCTGGGCCGCCAGAGCATCCATGGCTGCTTGCTCCCGATCCAGCACGGCGTCAACCCTAGCGCTATACATGACTTCGGCTGCACAAAGGAAAAAGTTTTAGTTAGCATTAACAAATTTGCAAATTGAATAGAGACGTACCGAGGGTGCCGGGTAGCTCCGCCGGGACTTGGCTCAGCCGGAAGAGATACAGCATACCCTCGATCAATAGCTTGCCCGCGTGATACCGGGCTCCCCCGAGCTTGGAGAAGGCAGACCGGTAGCCCGGATCTGAACGGAGATTCTTGGGCACTTGAGGGTGATCGGGCAGGTTCTCTACCCACGCAGTAGGCCAGTTCGGTCGGGGGATGGATTGATATAGAAAAAGTGAGATTTCCAGCCCTTATTAGAAGAAGGAACCTTCTCTAAGAAGGCCGAGTTAATACGAGCTTGGAAATAGAAATTCCCGGGTTCTTGTTTCTTAAGATAATAGAAGTAGTGAAACACCCGGGGTTCCAGAGGAATTTTATGGGCAGTGAAGATGATCACGGTGCCGCATAAGATTCGGATCGAATTGGGGGCTAATTGAGACAAAGAGATCTGGAAATAACGACAGATTTCGCGGAAGAAGGGATGTAGGGGAAAGCGCAGACCGGCTAACAACTGATCAGAGAAGACGGTGAAATGACTTAAGGGGGGCTCGTGCGCCCGACCCCGACGGTCGGGCAGAGTTATTGAGTGGTCTTCGGGGATTAGGTAATCTATGCGCAGGGTTTCTATCTGACCTAAGGTAAGGGAAGATCGGGTGGTTAAATACCATGGCTCGGGGGGCGTAGACGACTCGGCCATCAAAACAAAGTCGGGAAAGGCACAACAAGGGCTCGGCAGAGGAAAAGGAGTACCTAAAATCGAAGTTCGCCGGAAACACTGCTCGCCGGATTTGCGAAGGTCGGGTGGCGGAGATCGGACAGGAGTCGGAGAGAAAGCGAAGGTCGGGATAAAAAGGAGTGAAATGAGGAGTTAAGCCTATTTATACCGTAGGTAAAACCAGGATGACCGTCCGATGGAGAAAGGGAAAATGGTGGGGCGGACTACTCACCGTCCGATCTCTGCCATTTCCCAGACCTCGAAGCTTCGCTCGCACGTCGCACGAACCACGCCAGTGACGCTTCGTTACCAGAGACCTCCAGTCGGGAAGTGACACGTGGCCCTGCATTAATGAGGATTTGATGGAGGATACGACATTTAAGGGAGAGGATTAACCGTACGATGTGACGCGCGGGAAGACGAAAAAGGGGCAAGCCGACCGAGCAGGGAGCCTAGTCAGTCGGACTGAACTCCTCCTTCGACTAGACTTGAGAGGGAGGCTTGTGATCCGGGCGTATGATTTTTAGAAGGATCAGAAGCTCGGTCGGGTTCGATTGCCGATCTGAACCGGTAGTAAATAGGCCAGGCCAAGGGTCACCCGAGGTCGGGACACTCGGGGTCGGTCACCCGAGGTCGGGACACCCGGGGTCGGTCACCCGAGGTCGGGACACTCGGGGTCGGTCACTTGAGGTCGGGACACTCGGGGATGGTCACCCGATGTCAAGATACCCAGGGTCGGTCACCCGAGGTCGGGACACCCGGGGTCGGTCACCCGAGGTCGGGACACTCGGGGTCGGTCACCCGAGGTCGGGACACTCGGGGATGGTGACCCGAGGTCGGCCCCTCAAAGTCTGTTGTCCGAAGCCAGGTACTCATGATCACGCGGGACGGCCGAACAATTATAAGCTTTCTTATCATATAAGCCTTTCTTATCAAATATTCAGAGACAATCCCCCCCCCCCCCCGGCATAATCATTGCCTGCAGAGCCGCCGAGAGTTAAGGGGGACAGAAGAGATATATTAGGCAGGGTGTCAGGCGCTGTGGCAGTCTCACACATTAATATGGCTGTCACTATCACCATCTGTCAACTGACCCTCCCTCAATGAGATTTGTCAGCCCTGACACAGCAGAGAGTTACCTCTCCCCTATATAAACTCCCATATGGCTCTGTAAAAGCAATTGCTGCTCATTTGCAACCACCCCACTATTCTGTGAGCCCCCTTTTTTTTGTCCGAGTCGAGCTACTTGAGCCGGACCCCTATTTGAGCCCGGGTCCGATCCCTCAAGACATTGTGGACCGGGTCGTCTTGGTTAGACCGAGCCATCCGAGCGAGAATCGATCTTCGCTTGCTGACAGGATCAATGGATTATATTTTAAGAATGACAAAAAGAATACTAATTGATTGGGCTGACATGGGGTCAAGGAGTGGGATGGCCAAAGATCGGTGGGGCTCTGGGTAGAGGGTTATCCGACCAGTTGGTATCTAACGACCAATGAGATAATCAATTCGATGGTAGAACGTGTTGAGGCAATCTATGGTCCGGAGTGACCATGAGTTTTGATGTTTGGGCAAAGGGTTTAAGTTAGGTTTACCCTTGTGTATTTGATATGTGTATATAGTGTGTAGGTTGTGCAGGTTACACATATTGACTTGGCTGGACTACTTTCGGTACGGTGAAGGGTGGCATGGAGACAAGATGGAGGTTTGTGTGCGCACCCGAGGGACTATGGATAGCAGGGACGATGAGCTGAGGGGCACGAACTTCGAGTCATGCGTGAAGGATGACATGAGGCAAGCTGGAGGCTTGCGTGCATCCGAGGGACGGGAGCCGATGATGAAGAGGGCGCGAAGGCAATAGTCGAGGTTGCTGGTGAGGAGTCAGCTGAGTCGTGAGGGTACGAGTGCTAAGTGATTGTACTCGAGAAATCCTAGGGTTCGAGTGCTGAGAGAAGTGTACTCGGGAAGGGACACCTTAGGTGTGTGAGTGGACCAGTCGACTGCCCTAGAGCAGTCGACTGATAAAACTCACAGAAAGTTTTCTACTGGGGACCAGTCGACTGCCCTGGGAGCAGTCGACTGGTAAAGTCAAAAACTAGCCGTTACAGCAAGCCGTTGGACTGCTGTTTGGCTGGCACCAGTCGACTGCCCTAGGAGTAGTCGACTGGTAAAGTCAAAAACTAGCCATTACAGCGAGTCGTTGGACTGCTGTTTGGCTGGCACCAGTCGACTGCCCTGGGAGCAGTCGATTGGTGGCAAGGGTTTCAGCCTTAGTTCTATTTAAGAGGGCTTTGTGTTGGCTGAGAGGTTTGACGAATTTGACTTTGGGTAAGAGCCAAATAGTAGTCTAAGTGCTCAAATATTGTCGAGAGGTTGTGGTGAAGTTTCTCCGCCCACAAGGAGCGACAAGGGCTAGCCGGAGGTTATCCGGGGAGTGATCCACCGAAGGATTCTTGGATTAGTCACATTTAGGGGTAGATACCAAGTAAATCGTTCTTGTTAGCATTGATTTCTTATTGTTTATTGTTTTGTTTGTATTTTTCGCTTGCGTAACTAACAACGTAGGTAGAAGAAAGTCAAGAATTGCTATTCACCCCCCTCTAGCAACCGACATCGATCTTACAGAACGTACTCGCCTTGGGAGTTCTTCTTCGCCTAAGACCGAGAGACGAAAGGACCGGCTCAGACCGGGTGAGTCAGTCGGTTGGCTGAGTCCAGGGCCGGACCTACCTTTTGAAGGACCCGGTAAAATGAATTTTTATATTTGTATAAAAAATAATAAAATGATGTTATAAAAATATTTCATTAACATACGTCGGTGAAAGAGGAGGAAAATATCCTCTTGAGTATTTTTTTTGTGGTTTTTTTAAAAATACATAATGTTTTAAAATTTATATTTATATTTTTGTTAACTTAAATTTTGACATTATCTTGTTAGTGTGTGTATAAATAAAAGGACCTTATCATTTTAATTAATTTGGTTGAATACATATTCACTTGTTACTAAAAAATATTAAAAAAATTTAAAAAAAGGGGTCCCACCTCAGGTGGGGCCTTGTGCACCAGCCCCAGGTTGACCACCCTAGGGCCGACATTCGCTGAGTCGACCGAATGGGCCGACCGGATGGGAGGATCATCAGTTGTGCCATGGTGGACCTTCAGATTGTGTGGCTACAAGGCTGGTTGCCTGGTTGGCCAAGCGGCCGACTGGACCTTTGGCATGCTCGAGACCCAGGAATCGTAGCTTGTGGCCAATCATGCATGGGATACGGTTCCATTAGGATGTGACCCGTTGGGATCCAAAGGTGACTCAAAGTATAAGATAATTACTGAGATGAGATATATGATGACTCACCAAGATTGACAGGATAATGTGACTAATAAAAGATAGCTTATGACTGTCATCATCGTCCTTCTCTCAGTCTGACATAGAAGATCACCTAGAAATATCTTCTAATGACTTGGCAAAGTAGGGGCTGCATCTGTAAAAGGGGTCGGTTTCTCCACGCGCGAGTAAGCTTTCTTCTCCAATTCTTGCTCCCGTTTCTTTTCTTCCCCACCAATGATCTAACTTAATCATCAAAATGCCTACATTGGGGACCCCTGGCTAATATCTAACAGTTCATTTTCTATTGAATATCGAAAAATTAGGGGGTTAAACAGAAAATTTTGAAACATAGGGGTGTAGTTGTAATTATCTAAATTTGGAGGGCTATTTTGTACAATATAAAAAAACTAATAAAAAGCCCTAACTTATCCCTCACCTCTCTTCCCCGTTACCTTTCCCCGACGCCGCGAGTTCTCTTCACACGAAATCTTTATGGTTTCATCTTCCTTGACTGAGTTGAAGCCTCTCCGCCGCACGCGAGCCTCTACCTCAGCATTTTCCTCTTTGTCTTCCTTTCCTCATCCTCTCTAAACAGCTTTCGCTCGACGCCCTTCTCCTCTGCTTTGTTTCGGTCTACGGTCGAAGCCGCAGAGCAAACATCAATTCCTTCTTCCTCCACTCGACGGTCTGCGAGGAACAATCATCTTTTGGCCGACGAAGGACTAGGGGAAAGAGATTTGAGTAGGAATTGTTGGCGCTCCTTCAGGACCTTGAATTGGACTTGCACGGTTGATCGTGAAGAGGTTAATTTGGACACGTTCTTCGTAAAAGACGGGTACTTCTCCTTTGTACTCGTGTAGTTCTTTTACCTTTAAGCATGACTGTTTTATGTCTAAATAGGTTGCTTGACCTTGTTCCTTGTCGGTTGTTATTTTAACATTGTCGTTGATACTTTCTTCGTTGATCTTTGAGTATTCGAAATTTCATATCCGTACAGTCTTCCATTGAATTTCTGTTCTGTAAAATACCGCTTGTACGCGAGTACTTAGAGGTTCATTAAACACAATTAGGTTTATTTGACATTAGAATTATCCTACCTAGTAGTATAGATGCATAATCGTTGGTTTTTTTATTCTTGGTTGATTGTATCATTGCACCGTTGTTTTAGAGAGATATTAGAGCTGTTGATATCTCCCCTTTATTCCAGGGTTTGGAACAGTTGACTCTCCAGCATTAGAGTTGTTGATAGCTCCCCCTTTATTCCGGGGTTTGGAGCAGTTGGCTCCCCAGCATTCTGTCTACTCAACCACGTGTATTAGTGCTATTCGTTGGAGTGCGTACAGTTGTCACATCCCTACCCACTCGGTCACACAGATGTGATGCGTTGGCGGCTAACTGACATCAGGGGTGACACATGTCATTGCATCATATGCATTGATCGCGTTTATGCATTTTCTTGTGTTTGTTGCATTTATATGAGCTATGATTGTTGCACTTGGTTGACATACATGTATATATCGAGATTTTGATGTTGCGTTGTTTTATACGTGCTTAGAAGTTTTAATGTTGTTATATCATGTGGTTTTTCTTACATGTTTAGTTGTCATTATATTATATACCATTAGAGCTGTCAAACGGGTCAACCCGTGGCGGGGCGGGTCGGCCCATGGCGGGGCGGGTCGGCCCATAGCGGGTCGGCCATTTGGCGGGGCGGGGCGGGTCGACCCGTCATCTAGGCGGGTTGGAAAATCCCCAATCCAACCCAATCCAAGGCGGGTCGTGGGTTAGGCGGGCCAACCCGCGGGCCCATCAAAATATTTTTAAAAAATTAAAAAAATTTTAAAAAAATCATATATTTAGATTTCATCAATCAAATATATTAAAAAATATAATTTTTAAATATAAATGGATACAAACGAGTACTCATGTGATGAAAAATATTATTTTTTATTTCAAAATAATAACAAAGAAAGATAATAAATTGTCATAAAACTTAACTAACATGTGATTCTCAAACCCGCGGGCCAAACCAAGCCCGTCGCGGGCCGACCCGTGCGGGTCGTGGGTCTAGGCGGGTTGGCCCGTGGCGGGCTTGGGCTGCTTAAATTCTAACACAACCCGCTTAAATTGATTGGCAGGGCGGGCCAACCCGACGGACTCAACCCAAATTGACAGCTCTAAATACCATGTTGCTTTATATATGATATGCATGTTTAGATATTCTTATATTCCTTATGGACTGTACCTTGTTATTTTCGCTACTTGTTCTATCTTTATTATGTCATGCTATTTGTCTTTTCATATACCCGTTGAGTCCGCCCGAACTCACTACTCCTGCTTCTTCTTTTTGTTTCAGATAGCAAGTAGTTGCATTTTTTGGAGCCAGGAAAGGATCTAGTTGTTGGTTATGGCTTGGCGGGTTTCCTTAGCGAAAACTTAGTCGTCCTTGAGAAACCTCTCCATGTCTACGGATTAAAAATTAATCTGAATGGAGACCCATCTCCCAACGACCATCTCGTCGCTGTGTTAATTAATCCAAGTCGCAACTTAGCCGAAACCCAAGGTTAAGGCCTTGTAACTTTCCGGATTAATTAACTGCGGAAAAGACGACGAGTGGACCGCCGACTTTTGTGTTTATGGTCGGGGTCCAGTTAATTAGTTATTATCCATGACAAACAATCAAAATAATTAACAAACTAACATGAAATGACGAGACAAAGTAAACAAAACACAAAATAAACAAAAGGAGCTTGGGAAGAAATTATACCTCCCGATTACCTCGCTGCCTTCTACCTTATGTCCCTCCCTTCCCGGACGTCGTGTGGGGGATGATCTACCAGGAACCGTAATCACCAAGGCGCTATCTTCCTTCTTCTCCTTCTAGCCGAAATCCTAACTCCCACCCAAGGAGTTGCGCCGACCTTCTTCTCCTTCTATGCTTTCGCCGCCGGCTATCCAAGACCGCCTGAAGTCGCCAGCCACCGAGCAGCAACCAAGGAGAAGATAGGGAAGAAGTTGGAGAGAAAAGAACCTCTCCCTTCCAACTCAAAACCCGATCAAACCCACTCCCTTCTCAGCCTTGCGCCGCCGCCGCCGAGACCTCCTTGCGCCACCTCCTTCCGGCCTCACCGACGCTCACCACAAAAGAGAGAAGACTCTCCTCTCTTTATCTAGCGGTGCTTGCTCACGGTGGAATTGAGAGAGGAAGAAGAAAACAAGAAGATGGTTACCCCTTGTTGTCGTGACCTAGGAGAGAGAAGGAGAGGAGAGGAGAGAAAAATTGAGTTGGATGATTAACCTTGGTTTCTTGATCCCATGGGGTTTATATAGGGCTAAGGTAGGGACTAAGAGGAGGAGTTGGATCTTGACCCACCAATGGATCTAAACCCGATCCATTAATTAAGATCTATTCCACTAAGGGATCTTAATTGAACTTCCTCATCAACCCTCATATTTTCATATGGGCTCCACATATTACGAGTCGTCCATCCTCCCGTGTTTAAGATATCGAATGTCCGTTATTAATTTAAATTACTGACAATTCAAATTAATCAACTTCTGGATCCTTGATTAGTATCACTCAACCTTATCAACATGTCGGATCAAATCCATCTGCAGGGTTTAACATGATGAACCTTTTGAGCTCATCAAGGGGGCATCATCATCCCGACTCACCAGGACACGGATTCCGTCAATAATCAACGGCACACCATATTATTAATATTATCTCCCAACTTACCGAGCATATCGATCTAACCGAATAGATCTCACCCATTGATAAATTAAAGAAATAATAATTAATAATATGTGCCCATTATTATATCGGGATTTAAGGATTGTACTTCATAATAAAATCTGAGGTCCTATCTAATTATATAGCCAGTACAAATTGGATAACCTCTGATTTTGGTCCTGCTCAATGTACTCAAAGCACACTAGTGTAATTCTATGGTCAAGACCAACCACACCTAATTACACTACAATCATCCCGATGATTTGTCCAATTCCATCTCGGCTGTGAGTCTTTACTTATACTAGGCAAGAAACTGATAACATGATCTTTCGTGTGATACCACACACCGTGTTATCTACAATGCAAAGTAATAGACTTTTATGCATGTACTAATATAAACAAGCACCTAGTGTAGTCGTCTTTCTCTTTTCAAAATGAAGATGACCAAATAAAAGAAGGAAATCTTTCAGTATACACATCTTACACCAGTTGTCAGTCCCCCGGTGTAGTTATTTTGGGTATTTGGTTTTAGTTGTTTTATTTTTCGCACATTGTGAGTTTTGCATTTTATTTATTTATTCGGTATCGTCTTGTTGGTTTGTTATGTTCGTATCTTTTGGGTATTCAGACTTTGTTCAATGCTAATTCAAATTGTCTATAGCTATTAACTGCTTGGTTGTGCTTTTATTTTAATGTTAATGATGACTGAATCATCCAATTATTGTAAACTGCGTGGTTGTGTTTATTTTCTTTATTTTTGTGATGTTAGCCGCTTGTGGCTAAGCTATATATGTAAGAGATTATGTATATATGCTCCAACTTGTCTATCGTACAGGGAGATGCTATCCGATTTTCGAGTAAGCACGTGCCTCTGGGGGCGTGACATTTTCTTAGCAATACACCGAAGCTCTTTACGGACCACCCGTTGTCTGATCGACAACCAAGTAGTCTTTTTGCGGTCAATGCAAGCACCTACGCATCTAGGTGTCACTTTCTCTACTTCACAAGAGGATAACTAATTTAGGCGGTCTTTTCATTCTACCCCCCCCCCCCCCCCCCCCCCCCCCCCCCCACTAAAGTTTACTTTTTAGTCTTTCATTTCTTCCTTTGGAAGCAACTTTCCTTCTTTTTCTTCCTATTAAATTTTTTTTCTCTCCGTTGCTCGGATGCATGCAATAATTATTGTAGTCTCCACGGGATACCCAATTGGCTAGAGAGTAGTAGTTTTACTACAATAGGACAAGGGGTTAATTCCCAGTAGACATACATCCTTAGTGAAAAATGTCTTCCATCCTCTAGTCACATGGTAGTTAATTGTATATCTGTTCCTGTGATTTACCTCCCTGCAATAACTTGAGGACGTAGTGTGAGAGACATTTAGGAAGACTATAATCACCTTTTATTATAATACAATAATTATTATGCATTAATTTTTAAATATTAGCATCATAACTTAATTATTCTAGTCCAACATTATTGTAATGGTCAGTTAAATATGTAATAGCTATTGAGTAGCTATTATAATATGTAATATTTAATATAATACTTTTATACTATTGTAACAATTACTAAGTAATTTTATAACTATTTTAGAGTGATTTTAATTAATTTTAATTAATTTTAACTAAATTAATAATTAATATTTTGATACAATAGTAATCAGAATTAAAAATTTAACTATAATTATAAAACAATTATTGGTAGTTACTCTAACAAATAGTTAAAAAAGTATCTATTTCACTTTAGTCAAATAAGATCCGAACTTTAAATTTTAAATATATTTAACAGGTACATAGTAATTTTTATATGTCATAATAGTTATAAATAATTTTTATATATTATAACCACTATTCGAATGAAAGCCTTTTTGATTTTTTATCCAATTATAAATCCATTTAAAATTTAAACTTGTAATTTGAAATCCTATCCAAACAATAACCGGAAAGCCTCCGAATTTAATATTTTTTTATATTTATAATTAATTTTTTAGTTGACATTTGATATTTAATTTATCCTAAATAATTAATTATGAAGCGAATGATGGTGGCAAAAGATGATTCGTTTATTTCAGTGCCTTCGCAAATCCGTCCCAAGATCAATATAGAGGAGGTAAATCACGGAGGCTACTAGACCGGATGTTGTGACTAGTATGTGAGTAGGACGAGCATAGTGACTTTGTCTTATTTTAATTCTAAGACCTCATAATAATAACACTCACATATTAATCATTAATCTATCCTGTAGGGATATTGAACCAAATTGATTATAATTTATTATGATCTTATAAAAATGTTTTATGGATCATTTAAATAAATCGGAAAGGGACCATTGAATAAATAATCAATAACCGAGCGTGAATTAGTTAAAACTTTAAATTAGGGACCTATTCGTTAAAATGCCAAAATATAACCAATGACAATGAGCTGCAAGCAAGCCTACATCATCCTTTGCGTCGTCACCGCCAAAATGAGATTTTTGAGCGCGGGATTTAAATCGTCTTCCTTGATCTCTGCGTTCCGCTCCGATTTCTCTTCCAGGTTCTACAGATCTCTGTCAAGCTGCGCCGTCGAGTTCGTTGATTCCGACTACGCATCTGCAAGCGACGTCTGCTCTTGTTCGCCAGCGCGGACAGTCGAAGAACTCACGGGCCGCCTCTTCTCCATCCTCGGCACGTGCCGGGAACCTTCGCACCTCCCCAAAGGCCGCCAGGTTCACGGCCAGGCCGTGGTTAATGGCGTCAGCGATTTCACTATGGGCGCTAGGCTTTTGGGAATGTATGTTCTCTGCCAAAGCCTCTTGGACGCCAAGGATTTGTTCTTTTCGCTCGACAAACGCTCGTCGTTGCCGTGGAATTGGATGATCAGAGGGTTTACCATGACGGGATGCTTTGAATTAGCTCTGCTGTTCTATTTCAAAATGTGGTTCGTCCGTGCCTATCCTGATAGGCATACGTTCCCTTATGTGATCAAGTCCGTTGCTTCTTTATCAGCTGTAGAGTCAGGTCGGTTGATTCATAGTACTATATGTTCAATGGGCCTCGAAACTAATATATTCATTGGTAGTTCCTTGATCAAGATGTACACGGAGAACAATGAGATTGGGAGTGCAAGAGAGGTGTTTGATAGAATTCCCGAAAAGGACTGCGTTTTGTGGAATGTCATGATTGATGGCTACATGAGAATCCATGATTCTGCACATGCTATTTTGTTGTTTGATAGCATGAGGCTTACGGGTACCAAGCCAAATTCTGTGACCTTCGCTTGCATCTTGTCTTTCTGTGCCTCAAAAGGGATGCTGAAGCATGGAACTCAGCTTCATGGGCTTGCAGTTAAGTTTTGTGTGGAGTTGGAACCTTCAGTGGCAAACACATTGCTGGCATTGTACTCTAGATGCCGCTGCTTGATTGATGTGCAAAAATTGTTTGCTTTGATACCACAGATTGATATGGTCACTTGGAATGGGATGATCTCTGGGTATGTCCAGAGTGGGCTTGTTGATGAGGCATTGAAACTGTTCTGTGATTTGCAAGCTGCAGGGATGAAACCAGATAGTATTACATTGGCAAGTTTTCTTCCCAGCTTTTCTGGTACTGCAGGAATGAAGCAGAGCAAAGAAATTCATGCACACATAATTAGGAATAATGTCCCAATGGATGCCTTTTTAAAAAGTGCACTGATTGATGTATACTTTAAATGCAAGGATCCAGCGATGGCAACGAAAGTTTTTGGTGCTACAGGAACAATGGATGTAGTAATTGGCAGTGCAATGATATCGGGTTATGTGCTTAACGGGATGAGTGGTGATGCTTTGAATATGTTTCGCAAATTACTAAAAACACAAATTAAGCCTAACCCAATCACCATAGCTAGCGTTTTACCAGCTTGCTCTTGCTTGGCTGTTTTAACTTTGGGGAAGGAGATACATGGTTACATTCTGAAGAATGCATATGAAGGTCAGATTTATGTAGCTAGCGCATTGATTGACATGTATACCAAATGTGGCAGGGTTGATCTTGGTTATCAAGTTTTCACCAAAATGCCAATTAGGGATGTTGTTGCATGGAACTCAATGATTGCAAGTTTTGCTCAAAATGGGCAACCAGAGGAAGCCATAACTCTTTTCCGTCAAATGGGAATAGATAGAATGAGATATGACTCTGTGTCCATATCCTCAGCCTTATCAGCATCTGCGAGTATACCTGCATTGCACCATGGTAAAGAGATTCATGGTTATATGACAACAAGCAATATTAGGTCAGATCTATTTGCTGAAAGTGCCTTGATAGATATGTATGCCAAGTGTGGTGATCTAAAAGTGGCTTGTCAAGTGTTTGATTCAATGACACATAAGAACGAAGTATCATGGAATAGTATAATTGCTGCTTATGGAACACATGGTCTTTTTGAAAATGCTATGTGCTTGTTTCATCATATGCAGGAAGCTGGATTTCTACCAGATCATATAACATTCCTCGCTTTGATATCTGCATGTGGCCATGCTGGTCGAGTTGAAGAAGGGATTCAGCTATTTCATACTATGCAAGAGCAATATGGAATCATACCTCGCATGGAGCACTATGCTTGTATGGTTGATCTTTATGGGCGTGCTGGGCAGCTAAATAAAGCTCTAGAACTGATTAAGAGTATGACATTTAAACCAGATGCTGGAATATGGGGCACAGTTCTTGGAGCTTGTAGGGTTAATGGAAATGTTGAACTAGCTGAGCTTGCTTCAGAGCAACTCTCTGAGTTGGATCCTGAGAATTCTGGTTATTATGTGCTCCTGTCAAACATACATGCTGTGGCTGGCAGTTGGGAGGGAGTAATTAAAGCTCGAAGCTTGATGAAGAAAAGAAAGGTGCAGAAAGTGCCAGGTTATAGCTGGATAGAAATAAGCAATGTCAGTCACATGTTTGTTGCCTATGACAAATGCCATCCAGATTGTGAACTCATCTACTCTACATTGAAGAATCTCCTTCTAGTGCTTAGGGAAGAGGGTTATGTTCCTAGACCAGACATAAATTTCCACCAAACATGGATACCTCAAACAGGTAATTCAATGATTGCTGCTTATCCTACCGCAAAATTGGTCAAAGAAGACAGCAATAACAAATGTGTATCCTCCCAAAATTGAAAAATATGCATAGCACTTGTTTATGATGGCTATTGGCAAAGTTCAAGAGCTGTGCTGCTATGTTGTCATCTGTTTAAAAAAATGATTATGGTCCTGCCAAGTTGAGATTCAGTTTTTGGGTCGCTTATGTTTCTTGTCATCCAATCTTTTATATCTTCCACCAACTCCAACTCTGAATATATGATCTTAATTACTTAATTGCATTTTATGCCAGCAATACACATTTGAGATTAATGATTTATATATAGATGGCTGCTGAAAAAAGTGAGTTTCTAAGTAGCATAAGACATGCTTATTAGACTATCTGTTCTCATTTATAAATTGCTAATATCTTTCCTATTCACTTCTACATGAAGAGCATCTTTTGTGACATCAGCACCAAACTACAGCATTTGTTCATGCTTAAACCTTGTGGAACCCATTAAGTATCTAAACATAAATAAAACTTAATATAGATTCTAGTCCAAGTAACTAATCAACAACCAGTGGTTTATTAAAGGCTTAGATTTGAAGGTAACTCTA
>JAGFNQ010004598.1:0-119433 GCA_024364735.1 Boesenbergia rotunda | reverse complement strand
CTACAAGGTATACTGGCCGAAAACTACAGATCCCTCAGAGTCAAAGGCAGGAGATACGTCACGATCTCTAAGCATACATCTAGATATGACACTACCTAATACTGTATGAAACTAACAGCATAATAACTCAGGGATAACTAACAAGTATCCAGAACGGACATAAACAATTAAGGGATAACCAACAAGTATCCAGTATAGACATGATAACTCAAAGATAACTAACAAGTATCCAGTATGACATAATAATTGAGGGATAACTAACGAGTATCCAGTATAGACATAATAATTAAGGGATAACTAACAAGTATCCAGATCAGACATGATAACTCAAGGATAACTAACAAGTATCCAGGACAGGTATAGTAACTCAGGGATAACTAATAAGTATCCAGAACAGATATGATAACTCAAGGATATCTAACAAGTATCCAGGACAGGTATACTAACTCAGGGATAACTAAATAAATATCCAGAACATGAATAATAACTCAGGGATATAGATAAGTATCCAGAACATGAATAATAACTCGGGATAACTAACAAGTATCCAGAACATGAATAATATCTCAGGGATAACTAATAAGTATCCAGAACATGAATAATATCTCAGGGATAGCTAACAAGTATCCAGGTCATGAATAATAACTCAGGGATAACTAATAAGTATCCAGAACATGAATAATATCTCAGGGATAACTAATAAGTATCCAGAACATGAATAATATCTCAGGGATAGCTAACAAGTATCCAGGTCATGAATAATAACTCAGGGATAACTAATAAGTATCCAGAACATGAATAATATCTCAGGGATAGCTAACAAGTATCCAGGTCATGAATAATAACTCAGGGATAACTAATAAGTATCCAGAACATGAATAATATCTCAGGGATAGCTAACAAGTATCCAGGTCATGAATAATAACTCAGGGATAACTAATAAGTATCCAGAACATGAATAATATCTCAGGGATAGCTAACAAGTATCCAGGTCATGAAAAAATAATAACAAAAGTATCCAGGATCATGAATAATAATTCAGGGATAACTAATAAGTATCCAGAACATGAATAATATCTCAGGGATAGCTAACAAGTATCCAGGTACATGAATAATAACTCAGGAGATAAAACTAATAAGTATCCAGAACATGAATAATACTATCTCAGGGATAGCTAACAAGTATCCAGGTCATGAATAATAATTCAGGGATAACTAATAAGTATCCAGAACATGAATAATATCTCAGGGATAGCTAACAAGTATCCAGGTCATGAATAATAACTCAGGGATAACTAATAAGTATCCAGAACATGAATAATATCTCAGGGATAGCTAACAAGTATCCAGGTCATGAATAATAATCAGGATAACTAATAAGTATCCAAACATGAATATATTAGGATAGTAACAAGTATCAGGTCATGAATAATAACTCAGGGATAACTAATAAGTATCCAGAACATGAATAATAACTCAGAGATAGCTAACAAGTATCCAGAATAGGCATAATAACTCAGGATAGCGTATAAACTTACTGCTATCTATAACAGACAATGCATAGCAATATGACAATATCTAAAAGATAAGTCAAAGGGTACCCGCCTCCAGAGAGTAGAAGGAGTCCGTATCAAATAAGAACCTCCCATCCAGAAGTCCAAAAGCAAGTCAGTGCCCTGTAGCAAAGGCATAGTGTTTAGCTATAATAACAAGTATTATATAGCTAAACGAGCTATCTAAACTAATTTGGGCTATTGCTAATTTTCTTATTCATTTAATTAATCCTAATTAAATGTTTAGCTCCCAATTTAGTCCAATTGTTAGGATTAGGTTTAAGTTTTAGGGTTAGCCTACATTTAACCCATATGGTCACCACAATTGTGCTCCACACCTAATCCAACTCACAATACAACACAAGCATAGAATCAAAGAAATCAAACTAAATCACCACTCCTCATCCCATTGTTGCTCACGGTAAAATGTATCACACAACCACAAAGACAACTTAATCTCATCCAACCAAACTCACGGCACAAAAGCTACTCTATGAAATTGGTAGTGCAAACACTCATCTAGAGAGATCCAATGCATCTCAAACAGAAATGGGATTATGGGCAGTAATTCACACTCAAAACAAACAATCCTCACCTGATTTTGCATGGATAGCAAACTTGTCTCCCCCCTCTGTTCTGATCCCAAATGAGAAACCCACGATAACCCCAATTCCATTCACGCTTCATCAACCCCTTTTCTGATCAAAACAACAACAATTCCTTCAAGAACAAACTCACATTGCCAATAGAGATCAATTTGTAAACTGTTGCAAGATTAAAGAACAACACTAAAACCCACAATCTCAAATCAGGGGGACACACCGGGAATTCAATTCCGAAACTGAGCAATTCGTAACCCAATCGGAAACAACTCCAATTTATCCACACACATCAAAATATTCCGCCAAAACTAAGCAGAAGAAACTCTACAACATCTAACTCCAATAATCCATAGCAGAATCCTTTCCAAGTCCTGAACTACCGAAATCAAACTGGGACAACAAACATACCCCTTATCTGAAGCAGATTTAAACTCCATGCTCAATTCGATCCAAATAAATTTCAAAACCGATACGCTAACAAATCTGCACCTACTAGAACCAGACAACTCTAGTTCAAACATTCCTTACCTGAATGGTTGGTGTCGTCTCTACTCCGCTTGAATCCGGCGAGTCTACAAGCCAATGCGAACTTCCTCTTCCTCCGCTATTCTACCTAAATCCCCAAGTCGTGGAACCCAAGTGCAAGCTCTTGGATCGGCCAGAGGATAATGTCGACGGGGTGTGGCTGCGGGCGATGGAAAGGATCGGCATGCCTGCGGCTAGGGCACGAGCGCGTGGAGGAAGAAGGAAGGAGTCGGGCGTGGCTTTGGCTGCGGCTATGGCACGCACGAAGGGGAGGAAGGAGAGGTCGGCGTCGGCTTCTCTGGCGGCTAGGTCGCGCGAGGGGAGGAGGAGAAGTTGGGTCGGCTGCTTGCGACTAGGGCACGGCCGAGAGTTTTAATACAAAGAAAAAAAAAAGGTCTTTTTATAGAAAGGTCCTCTTAACTTTCAATAATATAAACTCTACCCTTAGGGTAAGAGTTTTAGCCATTTGATCCTCCTACTTAATATAATCCATGTCAATACAATTTTAGGGTTAAATTAACTACCCTTTCGTAATTTAAGAGTTTACCCTAAACCCTTGATAAGTTTTATGTTTCTTACAATAAAGCCCCTTGGGCTCCTCCCGTAGGCCGGAAACCCTAAACTCTATCCGGAAAAACCACAAAAATTTTCTGGTCCGGATTTTCGAATAGCCGTATTTTACATTCTCCCCCACTAATAAAAATTTGGTCCCCAAATTTCATCATTCCTCATACGGCACACTCTAGCAGCTAAACATGTCTGTACTCATCATGAGTAACCACTTCGTCTGATACCCTATGGTTACACTGCTACAGAGCAATTGAAGTTATCAATCCAGAGGTTATCATCCGAAAATCAGGGACAACTGAACAACCAATCATTCATCACCACTATCAAGGGACTCAATCCCAAGATCACTGGTGCCAAGTCTATACTCTGATCCTCAAACATACAATGAAAAATCCATAAATATCACCCAAGTATCCACAAGTCGATAACATCCTCACAAACATCACAAGTCATATATATGTATATAAATATCCTCAAATAGACCATCAGAAGATAACATACAATTTAGAGATTGTGCCAATATGTCGCAACCTATGTGCCACCATGAATAACCAACTTCCTAAATAATCAACCACCAAAAGATCATTTATCCACCAAATGATCCATCAAAAGGCCACAAATCTAGTAGGTCCATTCCCACTAATAGAATCTTCAAATTACACCAGATCATAGAGATTCGTCAATCTCAATCCACCTCTCGACACCAACGAGAAAATCTATGGTAATACCAACCTTATCATCCCGTGAACTAATAGGTCCACGATAGGGATATAATAACCGAAAACAGTGGACATCTTTGACCTCCTGATTAATATCCAATATCTCACTAGAAGGTTAGGATAAAGCTAACTTCACATCCTCCGCACCCTAGCGGGTCGTAGATCCCGATGCACCATCGAGATTCCAACCATATACACTCCATCTATGAGTCAAGATCCCTCATAGCATACCATAGCAACTAGCGAGTCACACCGAGCGTCGACTCGTAATCCAATACAGTCCAATTCCTCCACTCCATGGTCAAAACCCTATGAGGTCCACTCCATAACAAGAAGATAGAGACATGCTATCTCTCGGGAGTATCTAAATATACTCATGAAACAATTCCTTTATTTCCCCACGGGTCGTCCTTGATATCATTTAACTAGAGGTCGCCTAGTTGTGTCAGTGATTTGCCTCCACGCAAATCATAAGTCCGTAAGTACCTTCTTGGTTATTCAGACCAAGTAAAAGCAGTAACTCATAAGTGTCCAGTAACTTAGCTCCACACTTCTTCACCTCGACGTAAGCCACCTATCAAACTGTACCTTCTAGATCATCAACCAGGTACAGGTGATCCTTGATCAAAGTCCCCATGGAATAAAATATATCAATCCAATAACGATGATAATATGTAGCTCATGCTACCCTCCAACATGAAAATAAGTCATGTACCATACACGTGTCATCCAGGTCACCTAACTAGGCACGAACGATCCAACGGTCTGAAACTCCTTGAACTAGGGTAAGTTGATCCTACACTGATCGAGCCAACTACGATAGTCAACCCTAGTTCTCGCTTAGCTAATAATAGCTAATACACGTACTATGAATAGTAAGGTCTAGGAAAAACAAAAATCCTAAACCTCCAATAGGTTGTCGACAACTTCGACCCTTGCTTTCCGACTGAACAATCGGTGCTACTAGAGAATTAACATTCCCCAGTCCAATATCTCATCCACAACATGTCACTAATCGCTCACATGAACGATCATGAATAAAATAGATTGACAATATGTCAATCCAACTAAAACCAAGTCTATAAATATTTATCCATCCAGTATGAATATATGATCCCACCAAGCTGGGATAGTCTAACCAAATTACCAGATGGGTACAAGAATAAAAACATGATCCGATAACATGAGAAAAATTTTAACCGTACCTAAATATACGTGAATGGTAGCATGATCCGATAACACGAGAAAATTTCTAAATCATACCTAGATATACAGGTATAGTAACATAATCCAGTAACATAAGAGAATTACTAACCATACTTAAGTATATAATAATGGTAACATGATCCAATAACATGTGAGAATTTCTAACCATATCTAAATACAGGAATAACAACCTAATCCAATGACATGAAAAAATTTTTATCCATCCTAACTAGGATAAGGGATACAAGCGATCAGAAGAAATACCTGTCGCCAGGAGGAGTCCCATCGCGCCAAGTCCCAGACAACCACATCGAGAAAACAACTCTGAACAAATCCGAAAAGACTCGTAAAATAAGTAGACATCGCAAACCTACGGTCTTATACCAAAATAAATTGGTATCGGATAGAAACCGTAAATCCACAAGCCCTCAAGGTATCCGAAAACCTGAGCTCTGATACCAAAATAAATTGTCACGCCCCGAGACCCAGGAGCCGCTGATCCAATAGAAAATCGGACAGCACCTCCCCTGTCCGGCGGACAATTTACACATACATACAACATAATAGACAAACACACGCAATATATATTTGGCCTCAGGCCTCCAAAGTAAATAAACACAATATAAAGACACAAAACAACTAAGTAAATCATACCTGACTGCGGACCGGTCCGACTTACGACGAAACAACCAATACAAAAGCCCCTTAGGGCACATGACACTCATACGACATATACAAATCACTAACAGAAATATAAAACAAGTGTACTACAAGTACAAGGCAAAAATATGTCGACGCGATGGGTAGGGACTGGCTGCCGGGCTCTTCTGGCGACTCCAAGTATCTCAACCTGAAATAAAAACATATGGCAACGGTGTGAGTCCATAAACTCAGCGAATACCCAGTAGATATGCATAGTATGTTATAATAACAATAGAAGCCTACGCTGATACAACCTCCTATGAACAGTAGGAAGAAAGGGTATACTGAACATACTGATTAAAGATACATACCAGAATCCATCTATCCTGCAGAGGGTGAAATAAATCCCTATGGAACAAGTATAACATATAAACCAAGGTATACAGGTATCCAGTAAACGCATGTCAATCAAGTGCAGCAAATAAATGCAGCAAACACAATCAAGTGCACAATGCATCGTATGCATATGATGCAATGTCATGGTCACCCCCTAACACCAGTCAAGTCACCGAGACAGGCGATACTGTGTCGGCCGAGTGGGTAGAGCTGTGACACTGTACGCACCCTGCTATCACTGCTCCTGAGTGACCGAGTGGACAGGATGCTGGTGGAGTGAACACTCCGCCCCATATATATATGGGGGAGATATCTCTCTCATCTTCTCTGGTCTATGGGAAGAGAAGGGATCCCTGCTTGCTACCACGCTCCAAAACCACTACCCATGAGCGGTGGAGCGGAGCAATACAGAGCAAATGCACACACGCTACGGTATCCACTAACCCATGAGTGGCCGTGTGTGCCTATCATGTGCCGAAAAATGATTAGGCTCAACCACAAGGGAGTCGCTGATCGCCGGCATGCAACAATGCAAGGATGGTGCATGATAGATACACATACCGCCCTCCCAAGTCCTCAGTATACTAGGTCTCGGTCTGAAATCCTATAACAGGAAATACAATTAACCTACAAGGTATACTGGCCGAAAACTACAGATCCCTCAGAGTCAAAGGCAGGAGATACGTCACGATCTCTAAGCATACATCTAGATATGACACTACCTAATACTGTATGAAACTAACAGCATAATAACTCAGGGATAACTAACAAGTATCCAGAACGGACATAACAATTAAGGGATAACCAACAAGTATCCAGTATAGACATGATAACTCAAAGATAACTAACAAGTATCCAGTATAGACATAATAATTGAGGGATAACTAACGAGTATCCAGTATAGACATAATAATTAAGGGATAACTAACAAGTATCCAGATCAGACATGATAACTCAAGGATAACTAACAAGTATCCAGGACAGGTATAGTAACTCAGGGATAACTAATAAGTATCCAGAACAGATATGATAACTCAAGGATATCTAACAAGTATCCAGGACAGGTATACTAACTCAGGGATAACTAAATAAATATCCAGAACATGAATAATAACTCAGGGATAATAGATAAGTATCCAGAACATGAATAATAACTCGGGGATAACTAACAAGTATCCAGAACATGAATAATATCTCAGGGATAACTAATAAGTATCCAGAACATGAATAATATCTCAGGGATAGCTAACAAGTATCCAGGTCATGAATAATAACTCAGGGATAACTAATAAGTATCCAGAACATGAATAATATCTCAGGGATAACTAATAAGTATCCAGAACATGAATAATATCTCAGGGATAGCTAACAAGTATCCAGGTCATGAATAATAACTCAGGGATAACTAATAAGTATCCAGAACATGAATAATATCTCAGGGATAGCTAACAAGTATCCAGGTCATGAATAATAACTCAGGGATAACTAATAAGTATCCAGAACATGAATACTATCTCAGGGATAGCTAACAAGTATCCAGGTCATGAATAATAATTCAGGGATAACTAATAAGTATCCAGAACATGAATAATAACTCGGGGATAACTAACAAGTATCCAGAACATGAATAATATCTCAGGGATAACTAATAAGTATCCAGAACATGAATAATATCTCAGGGATAGCTAACAAGTATCCAGGTCATGAATAATAACTCAGGGATAACTAATAAGTATCCAGAACATGAATAATATCTCAGGGATAACTAATAAGTATCCAGAACATGAATAATATCTCAGGGATAGCTAACAAGTATCCAGGTCATGAATAATAACTCAGGGATAACTAATAAGTATCCAGAACATGAATAATATCTCAGGGATAGCTAACAAGTATCCAGGTCATGAATAATAACTCAGGGATAACTAATAAGTATCCAGAACATGAATACTATCTCAGGGATAGCTAACAAGTATCCAGGTCATGAATAATAATTCAGGGATAACTAATAAGTATCCAGAACATGAATAATATCTCAGGGATAGCTAACAAGTATCCAGGTCATGAATAATAACTCAGAGATAACTAATAAGTATCCAGAACATGAATACTATCTCAGGGATAGCTAACAAGTATCCAGGTCATGAATAATAATTCAGGGATAACTAATAAGTATCCAGAACATGAATAATATCTCAGGGATAGCTAACAAGTATCCAGGTCATGAATAATAACTCAGGGATAACTAATAAGTATCCAGATCATGAATAATATCTCAGGATAGCTAACAAGTATCCAGGTCATGAATAATAACTCAGGGATAACTAATAAGTGTCCAGAACATGAATAATATCTCAGGGATAACTAATAAGTATCCAGAATAGGCATAGTAACTCAGGATAGCGTATAAACTTACTGCTATCTATAACAGACAATGCATAGCAATATGACAATATCTAAAAGATAAGTCAAAGGGTACCCGCCTCCAGAGAGTAGAAGGAGTCCGTATCAAATAAGAACCTCCCATCCAGAAGTCCAAAAGCAAGTCAGTGCCCTGTAGCAAAGGCATAGTGTTTAGCTATAATAACAAGTATTATATAGCTAAACGAGCTATCTAAACTAATTTGGGCTATTGCTAATTTTCTTATTCATTTAATTAATCCTAATTAAATGTTTAGCTCCCAATTTAGTCCAATTGTTAGGATTAGGTTTAAGTTTTAGGGTTAGCCTACATTTAACCCATATGGTCACCACAATTGTGCTCCACACCTAATCCAACTCACAATACAACACAAGCATAGAATCAAAGAAATCAAACTAAATCACCACTCCTCATCCCATTGTTGCTCACGGTAAAATGTATCACACAACCACAAAGACAACTTAATCTCATCCAACCAAACTCACGGCACAAAAGCTACTCTATGAAATTGGTAGTGCAAACACTCATCTAGAGAGATCCAATGCATCTCAAACAGAAATGGGATTATGGGCAGTAATTCACACTCAAAACAAACAATCCTCACCTGATTTTGCATGGATAGCAAACTTGTCTCCCCCCTCTGTTCTGATCCCAAATGAGAAACCCACGATAACCCCAATTCCATTCACGCTTCATCAACCCCTTTTCTGATCAAAACAACAACAATTCCTTCAAGAACAAACTCACATTGCCAATAGAGATCAATTTGTAAACTGTTGCAAGATTAAAGAACAACACTAAAACCCACAATCTCAAATCAGGGGGACACACCGGGAATTCAATTCCGAAACTGAGCAATTCGTAACCCAATCGGAAACAACTCCAATTTATCCACACACATCAAAATATTCCGCCAAAACTAAGCAGAAGAAACTCTACAACATCTAACTCCAATAATCCATAGCAGAATCCTTTCCAAGTCCTGAACTACCGAAATCAAACTGGGACAACAAACATACCCCTTATCTGAAGCAGATTTAAACTCCATGCTCAATTCGATCCAAATAAATTTCAAAACCGATACGCTAACAAATCTGCACCTACTAGAACCAGACAACTCTAGTTCAAACATTCCTTACCTGAATGGTTGGTGTCGTCTCTACTCCGCTTGAATCCGGCGAGTCTACAAGCCAATGCGAACTTCCTCTTCCTCCGCTATTCTACCTAAATCCCCAAGTCGTGGAACCCAAGTGCAAGCTCTTGGATCGGCCAGAGGATAATGTCGACGGGGTGTGGCTGCGGGCGATGGAAAGGATCGGCATGCCTGCGGCTAGGGCACGAGCGCGTGGAGGAAGAAGGAAGGAGTCGGGCGTGGCTTTGGCTGCGGCTATGGCACGCACGAAGGGGAGGAAGGAGAGGTCGGCGTCGGCTTCTCTGGCGGCTAGGTCGCGCGAGGGGAGGAGGAGAAGTTGGGTCGGCTGCTTGCGACTAGGGCACGGCCGAGAGTTTTAATACAAAGAAAAAAAAAAGGTCTTTTTATAGAAAGGTCCTCTTAACTTTCAATAATATAAACTCTACCCTTAGGGTAAGAGTTTTAGCCATTTGATCCTCCTACTTAATATAATCCATGTCAATAAAATTTTAGGGTTAAATTAACTACCCTTTCGTAATTTAAGAGTTTATCCTAAACCCTTGATAAGTTTTATGTTTCTTACAATAAAGCCCCTTGGGCTCCTCCCGTAGGCCGGAAACCCTAAACTCTATCCGGAAAAACCACAAAAATTTTCTGGTCCGGATTTTCGAATAGCCGTATTTTACATCTTTCAAAATATATTTTTCAAGAATTCTTTATTGATATATGGCCAAGGGGGAGAGTAAAAAAAGTGAAAATTAAATTCTTCCTTAAACTTTTTCCCTTTTCAAAGGAACTTTATTGAAAACTTCGAGTTGCTCTTAACATAGAATTTCCTTTGTGATACTTAGAAGTTTTTCAAAATACTTTTTTCAAAACTGAACTTAGAAATGATCAAAAAAATAAGGAGAAGAGTTTCACATTAAGGGGGAGAAAAAGGAAATTTTGTTTAATTTTTTTAAAAAAAAGGTGTTCCAAAAATTCTTAAGTGCATGTTTTTTTCCTAAGTAAAATTTTTCTTAGTAAACAAAATTTGTCTGAGCAAAAACTTTTTGAAAATTTTGGTAAATATTTTAAGTAAAGTTTTTGGTGAAAAACTTGTCTAGAAATTTCTTAAATATTTTATTTTTCAAAATACACAAAGTATTTCCAATCAAATTCTTCTAAGTGTGCAAATTCATTTTAATTTTTCCCAATTCTCAAAGTTGAATTTTTCTTGGAAAATTTGACTTCAAAATTTTGCCTAAGTAAAATTCCTTTTGCAAAGCCTTGTAAGTAAAAGTTATTTAACAAAATTTAGGCTTGCAAAACCATTCATAATGGAAAATTATCTAAGTGTAAAAAGTTTTAAAAATGCTTTTACTCTATTTTTTTAAAAATACTTTGTCAAAAACATGAAGCAAATAGAAAAAATCCCTATTAGATACCTTGTTCACCCATGTTTGTTTTTGATATATGTCAAAGGGGGAGGAAAGGTCAAAGTTAAGAGTTAAGTTAATTATTGTTTTATAAAACAATTATTCAGGGGGAGTATGAGTATGAGAAAAAAAATTTTCTGTTCAAATTACATTGGTATTAAACTGTTAAGAATTGCCATGTTTCATTGGTCTTAACCTTCGTGCTTAAACTGTTATAATTTTAACTTAACTTTGAATTGTGTTGCCATAAATCAAAAAGGGGGAGATTGTTGGTGCAGGAAGCACCATATCGAACCTTGTTTTGATATTGGCAAAGGATTCAAAGTTAAGTGTTATTTGTGATCTAATAAAGTTACTCAAGTGTGTAGAGACAAAGCCCTAGCGAAGGACTGCTAGGCACCTGGTGAAGGACTGCCAGGATACAAAGCCCTAGTGAAGGACTGCTAGGCACCTAGCGAAGGAATGCCAGGATACAAAGCCTTAGCGAAGGACTGCTAGGCACCAGGCGAAGGACTGCTTGGAACCAAAGACCTAGAGAAGGACTACTGGGCACCAGGCGAAGGACTGCCTGGAACCGAAGCCCTAGCGAAGGACTGCTAGGCACCAGGCGAAGGACTGTTGGGCAAAAGTCTAATCGGAGGAGCCGGTTGGCATTAGGTACATTCTCCTGAGAGGAGTAGGTGTGGACGCGTTCCCCGTTGAGGGAACAGTAGGTGTCGGTTCGACCTAGGGCTCCATTTGGGAGGCCCAAAGTCAGAACCAGGACAGCTAAGGCTGTATAAACTAACATTTTGTTGTTTTATGGTGTTTTGGACTAACCCTGGATGCAGGACCGAAGGAACGAGTGTCTGCAGCTCAGAGAGCCTCAAAGGAATGAGGCAACAGCTGACCAGGGCGCCCGGAGTGTCCCGGGCGCCCCCAAGGCCAACACAAAACACACAAAAACAAAAGAAGGCTTCGACAGTTCATGCTCGGGGCACCCCCGTGCTCCGGGCGCCCCCACTGCTCCCGGGCGCCCCCAGCGCTCCGGGCGCCCCCCACTGCTCCCGGGCGCCCCCAGCGCTCCGGGCGCCCCCAAGTCAAGTAGTCGAAGCAGCTCCAGCGAAGTCAAGAGGATCAGAATCTGACCCGATCAATCCGGGCGCCCCCAGCCTTCCGGGCGCCCCGGTCAAAGCTTGATCCCGAGTCTTAAGGGATCAGAGCTGACCGGAGAAGGAAGTGGATCGACCGACACGTGGGGGGGGGGGGGGCGCCCCCGACGTTCCGGGTGCCCCCAGGTGCTATAAAAGGACAGAACAACGATTTCATTCAACGCTTCTACGCTCTTCTGCTCTCGCGCTCTGCTCCGGAAACCTCCCGACTCGAGAATCAAGCGCCGACGACGTCCTGCTGCTTCGAAAAAAGACAACCTACATCGGACGTCGGTAAAAGAAGAGCTTTCGTTTTAAAAGTTTACTTTGCTATATTTGTAATTCAATACTGTAAACTGATTTGCGAACTTATAGAATTGCCCGCAGAAAACGGTCAACGACCGTGGGCCTTGGAGTAGGAGTCGACCTAGGCTCCGAACCAAGTAAATCTACCCGTGTTTGCGTTTGAGTGTTTTATTCCGCTGCGTAATTTCTCTAATCCTAAAATTCGAACGTTTTCCGATATTCACCCCCTCTATCGGTTATCTCGATCCAACAGTTTTACTTTCTGTCGGAGGGTTTCAACCCAGATATTGGCATTTGCCAGCTTGCGTGACAAGTATGAAATTAAATTGTAAAGTTTGGTTTTAGGATAACCTCTTACCGTAATCCGTCCATCCTCTGAGATTGAGAGCTTTCCAGTGCCGACGTCTTCGTCCGGTTCTGATTCCGTTCCGGAGTCGACGTCTTCTAAGGCGGTCAATGCGAGGAGGTTTGAATGCGGAGCTTCTTCTTCTTCTTCTGAGGATGATTCGTCCCATGTAGCTTGCAATGCCTTCTTCTTTCGAGCCTTTTTGTTCTCCTTTCGGTTGGGACACTCTGATCTGAAATGTCCCTTCTTGTTGCACTCGTAGCATGTTACGTTACCTTTGTTCTTCTGGCTCGTCGAGGGTTCAGATGGATCTTCCTTCTTCTGATTTGTCTTCTTTTTGTTCGTCTGATTTTTGAGCTCCTTGTAGTGGTCACGAGCTAACCGTACTAGTTTTGGATGATCTCCTTCATCGTCGTCAGACTCCAAATCTGAGTCGGACTCGGGTACTGGTTGTAGCTTCTTCTTCTGAGATCTTCCTGGAGTTTTTCCTGCAACAAAAGCAATACTCTTCTCGACCAATGCAATATTAGTTTGCTCGTGTAATTATAATTCGGAAAATAATTCATCTAATTTAATTTTGGAAAGGTTCCTTAAAACCTTGTAGGCATCCACCATAGATGCCCACAGTGTGTTCCTTGGGAACAAGTTCAGAGTATACCTTATTAGGTCACGGTTTTCGACCTTGTGACCTATTGTGTGCAGCCCGTTCATCAGCTCCTGGATTCTTGCATGGAGATGTGCTGCTGATTCGCCTTCGTGCATCTTTATGGTCTAGAGTCTGTTCAATAACAGATCTCTTTTGCTGATCCATGTATCAGACGTACCTTCGTGCAGTTCGATGAGTTTGTTCCAATGTTCCTTCGCGCTGCTAAAGGGTCCGACGCGGTTCAACTCTTCCTTCGTCAGGGCGTATTGTAGTGTCTGTGTGGCCTTTATGTCGGCCTTGATCTTCTTCTTGAGTGGTCCATCCCACTTTGTGTAGCCTTGCACCTCACCTTGTGTGTTTTTGGGTATCTCCAGTTTAGACCGGATGATAATCCACATATCCACCTGAGTTTTCAGGTGGACCTCCATCCTACTCTTCCAATAGGAGAAGTCTTCTCCTGAGAAGAGTGGTGGTCTGGCGGTGCTATAGCCTTCTTGCATGGCCATGGAAGTTAAACTGAAAAATTACAAAAAAAATCTTGTCCCATGACTATGTCTTGGATTAGTAGTGCGGTAGCAAAAATAATAATTAAACAAATTGAGTGGTGTTGCACCAACCTCGATGAACGAATAAAATTACGAACGAAAAACAATATTTTTTTTAAAAAAATCTGAAAAATTGCTCAATTGGTGGTTGCACCAGATTTGAGCCACCCGCTCTGAAACCACTAGTGGGATCTTTTAGAATAGATAGAGGGGGGGGGGGTGAATATCGATAAAATCTTTTTCGAAAAAATGAGAGTAATACGCAGCGGAAAATTGCAAGACAATGCTAACTCGGTTTTCTTTTACTTGGTTCGGAGTCTAGATCGGCTCCTACTCCAAGGCCCACGATCCTTGACCGTTTATGTTGGACAATTCTATATTTCACAAAAGTATTACAAAGTTGAAGTTCAAATATAGAATTTAAATACAACAATTAATTAAAAATTATACCGACGACCGGAGAAGATTTGAAGATCGGAGCCGCGGGTCATCGTTGCGGCTTGAGACTTGAGCACGGAGTGTATGGAGCAGAGCACTTGAATGAATTCGTTGGAAGCAGTTGTATCTGGAAGCAAGGGAGTGAACCCCTATTTATACAGCATGCTTGGGTGCCTGAGTTGAAGGGGGCGCCTGACACGTGGCCTGTTCTGCGCGAATCTTCATCCGCAGACTTGGCCAGCGCTTATCCCTTCAACTGGGGCGCCTGAGTTAACTGGGGCGCCTGTATCTGTTAGATCGTTACACCTTGCTAGAGGGGGTGAATAGCAATTTTTGAATCCTCTCTACAAGAGGGTTAGTTGCGCAAGCAGAATATACTAAAATAAAACTAAACTAAACTAAAACAAGAAAAAACACACCTATTTACGTGGTTCGGAGATAGAACTCCTACTCCACGGCTGCTCGTAAGGTGGGTGATCCCTAATCCGTCGATGGATGATTCCCCGGAGCACCTTCGGCTAGATCATGTAGCTCCTTGTGGGTGGAGAAACCTCTCCACAAGATTTGGACACTACCTGAGTACAATAGGCTACTACTAGCTTTGACCAAGCAAGTTTTGCCCAGGAATAGTAGCCTTAAATGAGCTCCTTTAAATAGAGCTCGAGTAGTAAATGACCGCTACTAGTCGACTGCCCCTGGGGCAGTCGACTGGTCCCACTCAGATTCGACCGTTACAGCCAACGTTCGAATCCCCAGCCATTACCAGTCGACTGCTCCCAGAGCAGTCGATTGGTCCTTTACTAAGCCTAGGGTTACACTCCCCGAGTACATTTCTCTCCGCACTCGAACCCTCCCGGCTTAGTCCCTGAGTACAATTACTCACACTCGGACCCTCCTGACCTGGTTGACACTTCACCAGCAACCTCGACTGTTGCCTTCGTGCCCTATTCGTCTTCGACCCTCATCCCTCGGATGCCCACAAGCCTCTAGCTGCCTCCATGCTATCCTTCACGTACGCCTCGAAGTCCGCGTCCCTCGGCTCATCGTCCCTGCTATCCACGGTCCCTCGGATGTGCACACAAGCCTCCAGCTTGCCTCCATGCCATCCTTCACCTGAAGACATCAACCAAGTCCATGTGTACCTACAAACCTGCACACTCACATACACATGTTAGTCCAACAACAAACCTTAACTTAACCATATTGACCACACACATCAAAACCTATGATCCTCCAGATCATATTAGGGTCGATTGCCCCAACAGTATCAACACAGACGCCTCATTTGCTGACGTGGAGGCTTTGCTTCGAGACTGCTTTGGAACACCCTTCATCTGGGGCGCATGTCACCATACAGGCACCTGATCATACAGGCACCTGACTCCATTTAGGCGCCTGGGAAGCAGAATACTTCAACCTTTGTTCCAGCAACCAGGGTTAGTTCCAAAACACAAATAATATATATGTTAAGTCAAGTTAACATCCTGAGTTGTCTTGGTTCTGACTTTGGGCTTCCAAAATGGAACCCTACGTCGAACTGACGCCTAGTGTTCCCTCCTACGGGGAATGCGTCCTCCCCTACTCCTCTCAGGAGAGTTTACCTTTTTGCCAACCGGCTCCTCCAGTTGGACTTTTGCCCAATCCTCCGAATCAGGTCTTCGTGTCCAGTCCACGATCAGGACTTATTGCCCAACCCCCGGTCAGGTCTTCGGTGCCCAGCCCTCGGCCAGGACTTATTGCCCAATTTCTCGAATCAGGACTTCGTGCCCAGTCCGCGACTAGGACTTATTGCCCAACCCTATGTCAGGACTTAGGTGCCCAACCATTGACCATGACTTATTGCCCAACCTAATATCAGGACTTAGGTGACCATCCCTCGGCCAGGACTTATTGCCCAATTCCTTGAATCAGGACTTCGTGCCTAGTTTACCTAGGACTTTCCCTGCGCACTTCAACAAGTTCATTATATTACAATAACACCTTAACTTATGAACCCTTTGCCATTATCAAAACACAGGTTCGATCTTGGTGCTTTCGGCACCAACAGAATCAGGGATTGATTGCTGTTCGTTTAGGTTTGAGTTGGTTTAGATCCGTGCTTTTCTAAATCTGCTCTATTAGATATTAAAGTTGGTTATGTTTTGAAGATCTTGTTTCTGTTCGGATTATTAGTTGTGGGTCTGTGTTTGGTGTTGGTTTTGATCTGTGTTGGTGTAATGATCTCTGTTTCTGATTTGGAAATCGTTGTGGGTAGAACAGAGATGGGTGTGTCCTATGGATCCCATAGATTTCAGTTGTAGCCATGTTTTGGAATTTAATTTAGGTTGGAGTAAGTGCTAATTGTATGATGCGATTGGATCATAGTTTGTTTGTAAAAGGTTTTAGCTGTTTTCCTTTGATTTTATAGTGCTACAAGGAGGGTTACTTTGGTAGGTGGTGTAGGACAACACTCGATTTGGAATTGTAGCTGTACGTACATACCAAGCGCTTAAAAGTGTAATAACTCTAATTAATGACAACTCACTAAACTGAATTGATTTAAGAGAATTGTCTTACTGTGTTGAATTGGTGTAGATTAGGGTTTGGATGATGCTGAGGATTTGGATTTGCTTGTTTTTCTCCTAGTTGTGAGCTATAAGTGGATGGTGGGGTTGTGTTAATTTATTTTTATTGATTAGGTATTATTTGAGCATATCACTTGGGTTAAGTTGGTTTAAACCGAAATTAAACCTAAACTTGTTGGATGTATTTAATCGGGAACAAATCATTAGTTGAAATTAATTAAATAACGGTGGTAATTAGAATTCATCTTGATATAATTTAGCATTTAGTTTAGTTTATTGTTGATTGTATAAATAGTTAAACTGTATCCTTGATACAGGACATTGATCGTTTATATATGTTCGATCGCGAAGTTTTTTTCTGATTTGCACTATAATTACAAGGTTGGTAGTTGGTACTTCTTCTTTATAATCTGTAGTTTATTGAACTTAAATGCATAGTTTATTTTATTTTTGAGTAGGTTATTTTATCTTATCTTTGTCTATTTGGTATCATCCTTTGATACTATCATTGCTTGAGCTCTGAGCTAATAAAAAATTCATGTCCATATAATCTCACCTGTTAATTTCCTGATTTATAAAGTACTGTTTGTATGCGAGTACTTAAAAATGATCATTAAACACAACTAGAGTTTGGTTGACATTAGATATACCTTGCCCAATATATTAGTTGCATGTTTATTGATTTCAATATTTATGTATCATATCGTTACATAGTTGTGGCCTGGTTGAAGTTGTGCATATTAGTAACATGTACCATATCTGTATAGTTGCATGCTGGCGAACATCAACTCCCTTATGGTTAAGCCAATCGTTAGCCATATAGTTCTCTGCCCACTCAACCACTCAAGGGTAGTGGTAGTTGTTAGAATGCGAGTAGCCGTATTGTTGTGCCACACTAAACCACTCATGAGTAGTGGATGTTAGAGTTGTAGTCAAGTAGTTGACACCGTCTCTATTGTTTACGAGGGATAGTAGAGCTATTTGTTGCTCCCCTTTTTCTCGGATTTTATAGTAGTTGACTTTCCAACATCCTATCCACTCAATCACTTATAGTGGTAATTGTTGGAGTGCATACAGTTGTCACAACTCTACCCACTCGGTCTCACAGATGTACTGTGATGGCGGCTTGACTGGCGCCAAGGGTGACACATCATTGCATCATGTGCATTTATTGCATCTTACATTTCTTGTGTTTGTTGCATTTGTTAGAGTTTTGATTATTGCATCTGATTTACATACATATATGAGTTATTATTTCACTTTCATTTAGTTTTATATATTCATATATGTTATTCTATTTCAGGAACTGTACGTAGGATCGGTGTCGTCAATAGAGGGGGGTGAATATCGACTCGTAAATTCTTAGGAAACTTGTCGTTCGTTCATTCTAGTCAAAGAGTTAATACACAGCGGAAATAACAAAGTACAAAAACAAACAATACTCGTACACGCGGGATTTATTTACTTGGTTCCCGACCCCCCAGGGTCAGTACGTCCAAGGCCTATGTACTCGGCGTGAGTCCACTATTGGTCTCCTTTCCGGAATTTTCGGAGGCGGAGAATACCCGTCTTACAGTTTGATTTACAAGCAAAAGATAATAATAAAGTACAACTCGTAAATAAAAGCAAAACAAACAGTAGCAAAGTTCCGGCCAATCCAAAAGTCCGAAGTGCAGCACACTTCCTCCTGGAGCCTCCTTGGTTGCAGAGTTTCATATCTAGCGCTTTTTCTTCGCTCAGAATGACTTACCAGATGATGGAATTCATGTACTGAGTTGAGGGGTCGAACCTCTTTATATAGCAGTGTCCAGGGCACCCTAGACACCTCTGAGGTGCCTCATCGGTGGTCAAACCTGATCCGCAATCGCAAACTTCACGGATGGATAAAACTGGCCATCCCAGGCACCCTAGACCTTCCCAGGTGCCTGGGATGTAGGGCGCCCCGAAGCCTGGGGCCCCTGTATCAACACAGGTGCCCTGGATAATCTTCCCAGGCAGATTTTTCTCCTGCGTTTGCTTTCCTATCTTGCCTCCAACTCCAGGTACCTGCTTTGTTGATGCAGTCTGACCCTGATTGTTGTTTTGGTGTTGACACCGATTTTAGTTTAGGTTAATGAGATGATTGGGATTAAGTCCTGGTCGGGGACTGGGCACGGAGTTGACTGAAACCCTAGCTTGGGAAGCCAGGTCCTAGCTTGGGAAGCTAGGTTGGATGAAATCCTGGCTTGGGAAGCCAGGTCCTAGCTTGAGAAGCTAGGTTGGATTAAATCCTAGCTTGGGAAGCCAGGTCCTAGTTTGAGAAGCTAGGTTGGATGAAATCCTGGCTTGGGAAGCCAGGTCGTAGCTTGAGAAGCTAGGTTGGATGAAATCCCAGCTTGTGAAGCCAGGTCCTAGCTTGAGAAGCTAGGTCGGATGAAATCCTGGTGAGTGAAGCCAGGTCCTAGCTTGGGAAGCTAGGTTGAAGTCCTAGTGAGTGAAACTGGGCATGGAGTCTTGGTCCGAGGGACTGAGCACGAGTCAGAGAAGGCTGGGAGCCCGTTCTCTTGACTTAGAGTGGATTTGGCCTTGCCTGGATTGGTCTGGTGACCGATCAGGGAAGTTAGCACGGAGTTCCTTCGTGGATCGGTCTGGTGACCGATCCAGTGATGTCTGATCGGTCTGGTGACCGATCAGGGAGCATCCAGTGACTTTGTTAGGCCACTGATCGTCTCCTGATTGGTCTGGTGACTGATAGACCCAAACTAGGTGTCACGAAAGTGGGTCTCAAATTTAGATATTTATAAGCTAGAAACCCTTTTTGCAATCAAAGTATGAAAACGTAGTAAAGGGGTCACAGGTCGTATTTTTCCTAGGGCTAGTTGACGTTGTGTGATTCGAGCTTGTATTTATGTGTCGTTACTAATTTTTGGGTTTCGAATGTGAATTGGATTTGGTTTCAAATAAAATGTGGGTTTGATTTGCAGTTCAGAATTGAAAACTTGATAGAAAGAAGAAAAACTTAACTCAAAGAACTAAACATGGTAATTGCAATTGATAACTCAACCAATGAACAACTCAATCAAACCAATGCCAATTTGCAAAAATTCAGAATTCAAACTACTGCCAAATGAAATATTGCACTGCAGCTTATGTTTAACTTCGGGAATTACCACTCAAGCAAACCTAATGGGAAACAAGTGGAACAAAACAATTTTAACAATTCTCGGTTGAACCGAATGCTAGCACTTAAGCCTAATTGCAGAATTGCAACTTGATACTGATGCCGAAATGACAATTAGAATTCAGTAACAAGATAGACAAGAAACAACTTGATTTCAATTTCCATAGCACACTAAAATTTGCATTTGACTTGACACAACTAGTGCTGAAATTTCACTTGAACATTGTGCAGAATTTAAGTGAACTTGCTACCAAAATGGATAAAGCTTATGTGCCAAATCTGCTATGGAATGCCAAGCTAATACTGACAATTCAGCAATAAAACCAATCGACTAAGCTTGGAAACAAAGCTATCAGTGACATGACCTACTGAAATAAATGAAACCACTGCCGAAATGTTCTTGATGCAGAAATGAATTGCAAAAGTGCAGAATTTAAGTTCAAACCTTCAGAATTCGCATGCAGCAACAAATGAATCCAAGGTCAAACAAAATCACTGAATTCAAATGCAAAGGAATTCTAATGTAGAGCTAAACTGATACAAAACAGTGCCAAAATATGCTTGATACGCAAGGGAAAACACCTGTGCCAAAACTGCTGCTGAATGCAGAGATGATAAACTGCCAATTTAGAGATTTACACTGACCAAATCAGTTTGGAAAACAAAGCCATTATTGAAGAAATTCGCAGAAAGAAGTGAAGTAATTCAGACCAACCATGGATCACTCAGATACAAAGCTAAGCCTGAAGAAAACTTGCAATGACCATATGCAGAAACGCAGAATTGCAGGGATAACGTGTAAAGATTCAGAAACTGATTTGGATGCTAAAACCAAACAACAACTGAAATCTATTGCTCCAAGTTAAGGTTCACATAAAATTCCTTAGAATTATAATTCACTCGATGCAATCTCTGGAACTGAAGGCTGAAAAACTGCAAAACTGAAACTGCCTAATTGCAGAAATAGGAGTTGATACGCAAGAACAGCTGGGCTAAAAATTCAGAATTAAAGCCGAATGAGAAACAAACTCAGATCTCATGCATTAACATACTAAATGCGATCTTCAATTGCAAGGAATAAACTAAACACAACTGAATTCAAAAGAAACTACAAAAATTCAGAAACTAAGCTGGGAATGGAAAAATAGGGCTGATACGCAAGCTACAGCTGATACGCAAGGATTAAGCAAGGAATAAACTGAAATTAAAACCAAATGTTCATTAAACAAACTATCTACTGATTAACTTGCAACATTGAAACACTAATTAAAGCTGGAACAATTCAGAAATTGAAACTAAGTGGCTGATATGAAAAACAGAAACAGAACAGTTGCAGAAATTGGAATTGCAGCTAATACAACGAAAATTAACTAATACTAAGCCTCAATCTCTCATATCAGCTCAAGAACTCCTTGTTCGTCACGCAAGGGCTGGCCTCGAACCCCTAAGCTCAGCAAACCATTGAAAAACAGTTCTGCGATTCAAATCCAACTCACACTCTGAGCTAAACTGAATTCCAAATCGATTTCCCCAATCAAGCCTTGTCCAATTGCGCGGATGGTGTGGGGATGAACCAAGCACTCCAGGGAACCCCTCCAGATAGCTTGGATGGATGATGGATTGAACAAAATCGAGATTGAAGCAATCGATGGCAGAACCGAGGAAACCCTCACTCGGCTCTGTTTTGGCCAATTCGGAGCTGGAATTTCACCGAGAAACCTCCCAATGGCCTAGCAATTGATCCAAACAAAGAAATTGAGGGGTCGCGCCCCTTGGATTGAAGAACTACTAAAGAAATTGAAGAACGCGCGAAGAAGGAAGAAACAGTGCGGCGGAGACGCGACGAAGCTGAAGGCTGTGGAAAATTTGATTAAGTACTTAATAATGGACGACCCAGATTGATTTGAGGAAATCCAACGGCTGATCTTCATCCGATATGAACCAAATTTTGATGATGTTGATCAAGGGTCAGGATCTGCCTCGTGGTAGCTCGGATCCTCCAGATGTGCAACAGATGGTCCAGATCAACCTAATCTTTGAATGGACAGTCTAGAGCCCTCCGAGCTTGATCCAATGGTTGAATGAGCTCTGATTGGGATGAAACCTTCAGATCTTGATCAGAGTACTTGATCAGCCCTAACCCTAGCTTGGATTGCTTCCGATGGTCCCAGATAGCTCAGATCTAGCCACTTTTGAATCGGACGACCCAGATTAATCCGAAGCTTGATAACTCGATCCGGGTCCACTTCCGACTCAAGTTTGACCCAGTATGCCCTAGGTCCATGAACCTTTCATGCCTATAAAAATAGATCAAAAATTTAGCGGCCAAATAATCCAAATATGTATAGATTTGCAATTAAGTCCAAAATAGAAGTAAGTTTTAAAACCTAGGGTAATGTCACAATTAAACAAGAAAAATATGGGTCAAACTTGGATTTTAGCAACTAAAATAATCAATAAAATAATACTTATCAACTCCCCCACACTTAAGCTTGAGCGTCTCGCAAAACTACTAAGTATGTATTCCCTAGATTTTCTTAAGCATAATTTAGATGCAAATGAAAAGAAATTACCTAAGGTTGTCAATTCTCAAAAATCTAAGCTCTATGGATTAGTATCTCATCCTTAAATCAACAACTTAGCCTTTTCATCCTTCATGAGTCATTGAGATGAATTTAACTTACTAGACTTTCAAGGAAAATTTTGGTGGCTCTCTCCTTAAGTTCTAAGTTGATGATGGAAGTGGAGCTCATTCAAGCACACATGCTTCTTGCACTACCATAGGCTTTCTTATTGTCTACTCTCCACCATTATTCATGATTAGGATCAATATCTACAAAAACAAGTGAAAACATGGAAAATGGTAAGAAATGGAGTAAAAGCCAAGAAAATGGAAAAATTGATGAAGTGGGATACTTGGTTGCTCAAAAAAAAATATTTCCAATGTGCTTTGCCCCTCTTGTCAGCCCTCTAGTGAGATCAAAGGTGTGTTGGAGTAAAACTTTTGCCTTGCCCTTCAAACATTCGATGAAAAGACCTCATTAGTTCCTTTGTGCCAATTTTCTTTTGCGTGCCAACTTTGCTTGCTTCTCTTTTCTCATTCTTCTTTTTCTTCTTTCTTTCTTTCTTGTAAAGCCAGAAATGTAATAGAACAAGGCTTTAATTCGGATAAGAAGAACATTCACTTGTTTCATGGTACCAACACTACAATCTTGTGCCATCTTGTTTCTCTCTTTTCTTTTCCAAACTGTTTTCTTTTTTTCTCTCTCTCTGCTCTCAAGTCTTCTAATGGAGCATTTCAGATTTCGCAAAACTCTGATTTCTTCATATCAGTTGGCATCTAGGAGTAGTAGAGCATTTAAACTGTTTCACTCAAAAATTCTGCTCAACAAGTTCAATTTCAGCCACTTCACTGCAGTTTTTTTCTTTCTTCTTTATGTTCTGATTTCATACACTTGCCTTCACTGGAAATTTGCTCCCCAAGAAGTTGAATTCAGCTAAAAACATTCGGCCAATTCTGTTCAACTTCAGCTATGCCTTGCTGAATTAAGAAGCCTGAATTTAGCTTGAAATTGGTACAAAACTGCCTCACATTCCTACTGATTTGTTTAGCTGCATTTTTTCTATTTTGATCTGAGAATCCAATCAATAGGCTGCTGCATTTGGGACCACTGCAGACAAAACTTTTACCCGAAACTTAGCTCATTGATTTCCTTCAAAAATTGAAAAGTTCTAAGAACTCATCTCTTGTCACAACCTTTTCCATTTCATTTTGGTTAAACAACTCCTCTTACATGATTTCTTTCCTCCTTTTGGCACCGAATTCTGCATTAGTTTCAGATTTTTTTTTCACTGCTTCAAATCAGATTTACAGCCTTCAATTCAGATTCATAGATGTTTCTTTGGCACAGAATTTCTTTCACTTCACTTGTCACAGATTTTTTTTTCTTTGTAATGGCACAGATTTTTTTTCTTTATAATGGTGCAGATTTTTTCTTTGCTTGCCACTTAAATCTTCAAAATATGATAAGGAAGCTCGATCTCCAATTGCTTCCATCTCTCTTGCTCATTCTTGGCACCAAACTCACTCAAACTCATTCTTGGCATATGGAATTGGCAGAAATTTTTTTTTTCGACATGAATTGCCTCTTTGATATCAAATATTTCCAAAACACTAGTCACTCCCCCACACTTAATCCTTTGTCCGTCTCGGGCAAAGTAGCATTAAGAAACATTTCAAACAAACAAGTCCAAAGATTAGTGTGGTTAAGAGTAGAAAATATGGAAAGGAAAATAGAATAATCATGCTTAGTGCATAAAAATTGATGTGGAAAGGAAAACAAATGGATTAGCCTCTATAGATGTGATCCGATCATTGAAATATGGTTTTGAAAGAACCTAAGCAAGTTCTAGAGTACAATAACATATGTGTATCACAAATATAAGGCTAATTCTCACTAGGCAAAAATAATTCATCTCAAGTCATCAATTAAGAATCTAAAACCAAGTAGTACTCAAGCATCCAAGAATTCATCCATTAGCTCAAACCCTATGTTTTAACAACCAAATTTAATTTATTTTCAAAAGACTCTAAAATGTTATGGAGATGACCTAGAGGGATACATTTATTCCTAATCATGCAAGAAACAAATTTCCAAAAAAACTAACATGAATTTATTAACAAGGACTCAATTTAAAAGAAAATTTTACTTCTAGAAAACATAAAACTGAAACATGCAATAAAAGAAAATACAAGAAAGAACAAACTCCCCTTTATTTCTGGTGGACGGAGTCTATCAAGAAGTAGCCTCTATCGTGGTAGTGGAGGAGTCTGGGTGGCTGAGAGAATTAGGACTCCCCCACACTTGAACTTTACAGAAAAATGCTCCGGTGGCCGAAGGCGATTTAGGTTCAAGATCCATTGAAGGAATGGAGTGCTTCTAATTAAAGTAAAATCATCTCCTCCTTCTTGATGTCTTTTAAAAGTTCTTCCAGGAGGTTGGAGTCTATTCAGATGGAGCACCCACTCCAGAAGTCTTCTGGACCCTGCAAAACCATGTAATACCTTTCTCAAGCGTGCAGGGTCAGAAAGAAATGAAATAATATCAGTCTCTGCATGAAATGTATCCAAAACTAAATCATATCCAATGAAATCAATTCTTGGTGCCTCAATGAATTTTTCACAATTATTTTCTACAAAAAATGCATCTAGAAACTCATCACAAACAAAGAAATCAATTTTTGGCACTTCAATAGAAATTTCACATTCATTTTCCACCAAGGATGTATCAAGCAATGTATTACAGCCAATGAAATCAATTTGAGGTGCCTCTATCAGTTTTTCACACTCAACTTCAGCATAAGATATAGCAAGAGATTCATCACAATATACAACATCAATTTCAGGCACTTCTAAGAATTTTTCACTATCAGCATAATGTGTATCAAGAATATCATCGCAATGAATAAAATCAAGCCTGGGTGCCTCGGTAGAATTTTCATAATTATTTTTCACAAAAGATGTATCAAGAGATTCATCATAGCAAACAACATCAATTTGAGGTACCTCTAAAAATTTTTCACAATAAAATTCTGAAACCGATGTATCAATAAGTGTATCACAACCAATGAAATCAGTTTGAGGTACCTCTATGCAATTTTCAGAAAAAATAGGAGGAATACTTACCTGATCTTGCTGAAGAATACCTGGAGGTTCTACAAGAATATATGTAATTATTGGCTCCTCCTGGTCAAGTTCAGATTCCATCTCAGGCTCAAGTTCTGGTGGACACTCAACTGGAACAGGTGATCCTTGGGTTCTTGCTTCCACCATGCAAGTCCCTACACTTTCTGGTTTATCCTCTGAATCTTCTAATGTACTGGTAAATTGTGGTGGTCCCTGGGGCTTAGTGCAATCCCCTACACCTGTAGAATCATCTCCTATGCATGCTTCTTCTGTAATATCTGCAACAACAATATTAGAAAAATTAGGACCATCCATAACACTATCATCACAAAATAAAAGATGAGAAGGCTCCTGTGGTGCTTTAAGAGGAATGCGTGTTGTAGGTGCCCTATTTTTGATGTTTTCTTCTTCTTCTTCCACCAAGATTGCAAGATCACTTGAAGAAGGACTTGGCCATGCACTAGGGTCACCTTGAACTGATATAAACTCAACTCCGGGGCCCTCAGAATTAAGAGTAGCTTGAGAAGATAATTGTCCTGATTCTTGGGCTTGCCTTTGTTTCATTTGATGAACTAATTGTTCCAATTGTCTTCCACAGTTTTGAAGCCTTTGTTGTTGTTCTTGAATTTGTTGCAACATCTCTATCATCCTTTGTTGTTGATCCTTATTCTCATTAGGATTCTCAAAGCCTCCTTGGTTAGTGTGGAACTCCTGTTGGTCTTGAAATGTAACATAAGGCTGCTGAAGACCAAGAGTAGTGATAAGCACCATTTTGTTGATTATTTTAATTGTTAAAATCCATGTTTGACCCATGTTTTTATTGTTTAATTGTGATTTTACCCTAGGTTTTAGGATTTCCTATTATTTTGGACTTAATTGTAAAATTACATATTTTTGGATTATTTGGCCACTAATTTTCTGATATATTTTTGTAGGCATGAAAGGATCCTGGACCTAGGGCATACTGGGTCAAACCTGAGTCGAATGTGAGCCGGATCGAATTATCAAGCCTACGATTAATCCAGGCCGTCCGATTCAAGAGCAGCTAGATCTGAGCCATCCGGGACGATCTGAAGCAATCCGAGCTAGGGTTAGGGTTGATCAAGCTCTATGATCAAGATCTGAAGGTTTCATCCCAATCAGAGCTAAATCAACCGTTGGATCAAGCAAGGAGGGCTCTAGAGCGTCCATTCACAGATAGAGTTGATCTGGACCATCCGTTGCATATCTGGAGGATCCGAGCTACCACAAGGCAGATCCTGACCTCAGATCATCATCATTAAAGTTTGGCTCCAATCAGAGCAAGATCAGCCGTTGGATTTCATCAAATTAATCTGAGCCGTCCATTTATTTCTATTTAATCAGAATTGCGCAGCTCCTTTCTCCTCGTCGCGTCTCCGCCGCACAGTAGCTTCTTCTCCGTTTCTTCACTGTTTTAGCTCATTTTTTTCATCAAAGGAGGCGCGTCCACTCAATCTCCACCTTGGATCGAGTTCTGAGTCTTTGGGGATCGATTCCTTGAAGAATTCTGTCCATTTGCGCTGGAACAGAGGATTTCTTGGGGGTTCCGGCAGTTCTCAGTCCGACTCTTTTCTTCTCAACCACAATCCACTTCCAAGCTTCTGAGCCATTTGTAGGGGTTCTCAGATGAGTTTAGAAGCCTCGCAATTCATCATCGCAGCTCACCCAATTGAGATGGAGAGAATCGGATCAAAATTCCATCAAGCACAGATTTGAGGCAGAATCCACTTCAGAAATGGATGTCCACTGATTTGCTGAGCCTAGGGGTTCGAAGCCGGCTCTTGATTGACGACCAAGAAGTTCTTGATGCTAGGAAGTGATTGAGTTTAGATTTCTTTGGTTAAATTCGTTTGTTTAGCTGTAATTTTAATTACTGCTGTAGTTCTTACTGTTTTCGAATTTTAGATTTGGTTGTTCTCGTTTTCTTAATTGTTTAGCTGTAATTTAGTTTCAATCTTCAAGTCGAGTAGTTAAGTAACTTGTGTAGTGATAGATTGCATTTAATTGCAGTTTATTTCTGTTTAAAACCTTGTGTGCCAATTCCTGTTAATGTTTCTGAAATTCTGTTCGTGCGTGCCAGTTTGTTCTGATTTTGCAGCTCTTGCGAATTCAGTTTGTATTTAATTTAGATGCTTGCAATTGAAAACAACATTTAGTTTATTAACTCAATTGATTTGAGTTGTTTAGCAAGCTGAATTTATTTCTGCATTTTGGGTTCAGATTGTTGCATCGAGTTCTGTTTCTGCAAATTGAATCCTATTTCTGCAATACAATCATTCTGTAGCCCTTAGTTCGAATCTGTTTAAGTGTGTATCAGTGAGATTTGAGATGGAATTCTATTGCAATCGAATTTAGTTGTTCTGTCGAGTTTTAGCATCCAATCAGTTTCAGAATTGCTGCACATCAGATTCCATATCTGCATCTGCTGCCTTCAATGGTATTTCTGCACAGCAGTTGGTTTGGGATTCTTGTTTCTGATTTCACTAGCTTAGGAATTCTGCAGTCACTTGGTTGTTTCACATCAGTTGCTTGAGATTAGTGTAGATCTGTTTTTGTATCAAGCAACAATTTAACACTGCATGCTTATAATTTCTGAATTTGTAGCAGTTTTCTTTTTGCATCTTAACTTGCAACTGAATTAAGTTGTACCTGAGCTGTAAACACCATTTCTGCCCTTGAGTTTAATTCAGAAGTCTTGCTTTGCATTCAACTTGATTCCTGAAATGTTTGCATTTTAATTCCTGTAATTTCTTCACACCATTTCTGCATTTCTGCCATTCCTTTGTGCATTCAATGTTGCTGAAATTCTGTCCTTGTTCTGCACTTTTGCTTCCGAATCTGATCTCCTTCACTCATTCAAGTATATGCTTAACTATGGGTTTGACTTCCGAGTGAATTGGTCATTTAAACTTAAGAGTTGGCAGTCCACAATTCCTGTGTCAGTAGCAAGAATTTCAGCCCACTAAATCAGTGTTCTTTTTGCGTGCCAATTGCGGAAAATCTGCACTTTGTATCCATTCACAGATAGAGTTGATCTGGACCATCCGTTGCATATCTGGAGGATCCGAGCTACCACAAGGCAGATCCTGACCTCAGATCATCATCATTAAAGTTTGGCTCCAATCAGAGCAAGATCAGCCGTTGGATTTCATCAAATCAATCTGGACCGTCCGTGCTTAAGTATTTAATCAAACACTGCACTGTTCTTCTCCTTGTCGCGTCTCCGCCGCAGCTGTTTCCTTCTTCGTTTTCTTCACTGTTTCATTAGCTAGTTCTTCATCAAGGAGGCGCGATCCCTCAAATCCATCATCAAAGCAAGAGTTAGGTCAGTGAAGAGAGCTCTTGGTGAGGTTTCCGATTGATTTTCTGTTCAATAGCCAGTTTGCGCGAGGTCTCGGCAGCTTGCTATCCGATTTCAGCGAGCTCAGCTGTGCCCCACTTCCACTACATCCGAGCTGACCAGAGGGGTTCCCTGGAAGGTTTTGGTCACTCCATAATCCCAATCGCGAGCCACCACAGCGAGTTTGATGAAATTGGAAGCTGAATTCAGTTTGGGCAGTGATCTGATCAGATTCGGTAGCTGAGGCGATTCTCACTGATTTGCGGAGCTTGCGGGTCCGAGGTTCTCCCTTGATTGACGACCAAGGAGCTCTTGAGTTGAGGAATGGTTGAGGAGTAGTTTAGATCCTTAATTTCCAATGTTTTTAGCTGTAAATTTCCATTTCTGCTGTCTGTTCTGTTTTTGCATTTCGTTTTAGATTTGTTACTTGGTTTAATTCATTGTTTCAGCTGTAATTTAGCTTCAAATCTTCAAGCAAGTAGTTAGCTAGCTAGTTTAGTTAATGTTTCACTTAATTTCAGTTTATTCCTGTTTAAAACCTTGCGTGCCAACTCCAAAGCTTGCGTATCAATTAATTTCAGAATTTTCAGTCTTCGACTGTAGTTAGCAAATCAGATTTGTCCAAGCTATTTCTGTAGTTAACAAGTTTCGATTCAGAAATTCTTAGCAGCTAGGTAGTTTGTTAGTGAGTAATTGCAATTGTTTTAGTTTGTTTCGAATAGTTTAACTTGCATTTCAGTTTGTATCTTTGCGTATCAAATTCTGAAATTCCTGCACATGCTACGGGTCAAATTGTTCTCTGCAATTCAGCTTCGGATTTTGCCATTCAGAATTAATTTCTGCAATCCCTAGCTTCTTATTCTGAAATCGTGTCAAATTAGCTTAGTTCCCACTTCTGAATTAAGTTCTCTGTTTTACTTTTCAGCCTGCACACCATCTGTTCTGCACACCATCTGCATTTCTGAATTTCCAAGTCTGCATTCTCCCATTTCATTTCTGCATTTTCGAATTTAGCTCATAAAGAAGTTCCCTATTTAGGGAAGCATTGTATCAGATCTCAGCTTGATGAATTGCATTTCTGCACTTGATTTAAGTCTTCATCTGCATTTGATTCAATTATGAATGGCATCAGTTATCTGCATATCAGCAGTTGATTTCAGATCCTGAATCATTGTATCCAGCAAGTTGGGTTCTTCTTCTAAATCTATTCTTGTAGCTGGTTTTATTTACAAAGAGTTCAGTCTTATTCCTGAATTTTGCATCAGCTGGTTACATCAATTTTAATTACTGGGATCCAGTTTTCATTTCTGCAGGTTAATACCATTCGGAAATGTCTAGTTTGTAGTAGTTTGAGTTTGCATCAGTGATGCTTAGCGTTGGACTTAAACTGCATCTAGAATTAGTTGATTGGGCTGATTCTTGTATCCAAATTGCTGCTGCAAATCAGTTTTGTATCAAGAAAACTCTTGACTTGATCAGACCCTCCCTTCATTTCTGAAAATGCAGCAATTCATTGCTGCAACTTTGCAGTTCCGAATTCTGCAGTTAGCTTCATTGAGCTGCGCAGCAGTTTGATTTTCACAGCTGCAAGGTTTGAGTGAATAACTTCTGAACCCGTACCAAGTTAACAGTGGCATGACTAAACTTCACCTGAACACTAGACTAGAAAACTTAACCTAAGTTGTTTGGGTGGAATCTGAAATCAATTTGCTGCTGAAATTCTGCATACACATTCTGATTTCCTGCACTTGTTGCATATCAGTTCTTCTTCTGCATCTCTGCCCTAAAAACCTGAGTATCAGCCTTTCCTTACATGTGCCACTTTAGTACCTGCATCTGAACTTCATTTCTGAAATGATTTGTGTCTGAATTCTGCAATCGAATGTTCTGTGCATGTTTTTCCTTCCTGCATATCATGACTGCTGCTGAATTACAGCCAATGCAATCTGATTTCTGGCACTTCAATTCTGATTTTTGTGTGTTCTGAATGGATCAGTGTTTGCTTTAAGTCGGCTGTTGATTTCTTCACTTAGACTTGCATATTTCTTCCCTAATAGCCTGGTTTCCTAACTGAATTGATTAGCTTCAAATTCTGGGTTGGCAGTTTATAGGTTAAGCTATTAACAACAGTTTTGGCACATCAAGTTGTATCATTGTTGTGTGTTGTATCAAGAGAATGCTTAGTTTTTGAGAGGCAATTCCTGAGGATCAATACAAGTTGTGATGTACTCTTGCAATTCGAATTCATAATTGTTTTCCAAATTCAGTCAAGTGTCATTGGTTTGTTTAAGTTGTTTAGTGGTTAAGCTCATCAATTGCCATTACTTGGTTTAAGGTTCATGAGTTGAGTTTCTTTAATTTTCTTTGGACTTTCATCTCTGAATTGCAACTCAAAATCCAAATCTTTATTTGAAACCCGAAAACACAAACGACACCTAAATACAAGCGCGAATTAAACACGACAACTAGCCCCGAGAAAAATACGACCTGTGGCCCCTATATTACATTTTCAGATTTTGATTGTAAAAAGGGTTTCCAGTTATTCATTGATATTTAAATTTGATGAGCCCATACATTTCGTGACAACTTTAATTAGTATATTTGGGTTCGTCAAGTAGGTTGTGCATTCTGAAATGGGAGCTGTTGAGGCTGTTCAAATGGTTGAATGGGCTGATTTAACTGCTGAAAATTGGGCTGAAATGATGATTGAATTTGCTGAGAATTGTAGCCCTGGAAATCTTGGATCTGAGGTTGAAATTGTGGTGGTGAAAACTGAAATTGAGTGGGCTGGAAATTCTGATCTTGTGGCTGGAAATTCTGGTTGCAAGTGTGAAATTGCTGTGGAAATTGACATGGTTGCTGGAAATTCGAATTAACTTGGTACCCTTGTTGAATTTTTTGAAAAGGTGATTGATCTTGTTGATAGGGTTGCTGAAATTGGGGCTGGAATTGCTGAATTGGTTGCACAAAATTCTGGAATTGTGGCTGCCCAATCTGAGTTTGCTGGAAATTTGGTAGACTTGGCTGAAAATCTTGCTGAAATTGTTGAAATTGTGGCTGAGAAAATTGATTTGTTGGCTGAAAATTCGAATAGGGCTGTTGAAAATTCTGGAATTGTGGTTGAAATTGCTGTGGTGGCTGATTGAAATGTTGGTTTTGCTGAAAGTTTGAATCGGGCTGCTGAAATTGTTGACATGGCTGCTGGTAAGTAGATGACTCACAGTTGGGTCTTAGTTGGGAATTCCAGTGCTTAACCACATTTTTTAACCCCACCAGTGCATCTTTGAGCTCTGTATAGTCCTCTGGTGAAAACATTTTGATCTTACAGCCCTGTCACAAAACAAACAAGAAAAATGGCAGCAACCGTATACAAAAGATAAAGCAAAAGAAAATAGAATCAAATGATATGCCCATAAGCACACAAGCAAAAATCAAACAAATCAACTAGTTGCTTCCCCGGCAATGGCGCCAAAAATTTGATAGACCCAAACTAGGTGTCACGAAAGTGGGTCTCAAATTTAGATATTTATAAGCTGGAAACCCTTTTTGCAATCAAAGTATGAAAACGTAGTAAAGGGGCCACAGGTCGTATTTTTCCTAGGGCTAGTTGACGTTGTGTGATTCGAGCTTGTATTTATGTGTCGTTACTAATTTTTGGGTTTTGAATGTGAATTAGATTTGGTTTCAAATAAAATGTGGGTTTGATTTGCAGTTCAGAATTGAAAACTTGATAGAAAGAAGAAAAACTTAACTCAAAGAACTAAACATGGTAATTACAATTGATAACTCAACCAATGAACAACTCAATCAAACCAATGCCAATTTGCAAAAATTCAGAATTCAAACTACTGCCAAATGAAATATTACATTGCAGATTATGTTTAACTTCGGGAATTACCACTCAAGCAAACCTAATGGGAAACAAGTGGAACAAAACAATTTTAACAATTCTCGATTGAACCGAATGCTAGCACTTAAGCCTAATTACAGAATTGCAACTTGATACTAATGCCGAAATGACAATTAGAATTCAGTAACAAGCTAGACAAGAAACAACTTGATTTTAATTTCCATAGCACACTAAAATTTGCATTCGACTTGACACAACTAGTGCTGAAATTTCACTTGAACATTGTGCAGAATTTGAGTGAACTTGCTACCAAAATGGATAAAGCTTATGTGCCAAATCTGCTATGGAATGCCAAGCTAATACTGACAATTCAGCAATAAAACCAATCAACCAAGCTTGGAAACAAAGCTATCAGTGACATGACCTACTAAAATAAATGAAACCACTGCCGAAATCAAGCAAGGGGGCTGATCAATTCAGAAATGTTCTTGATGCAGAAATGAATTGCAAAAGTGTAGAATTTAAGTTCAAACCTTCAGAATTCGCATGCAGCAACAAATGAATGCAAGGTCAAACAAAATCACTAAATTCAAATGCAAAGGAATTCTAATGTAGAGCTAAACTGATACAAAACAGTGCCAAAATATGCTTGATACGCAAGGGAAAACACCTGTGCCAAAACTGCTGCTGAATGCAGAGATGATAAACTGCCAATTCAGAGATTTACACTGACCAAATCAGTTTGGAAAACAAAGCCATTATTGAAGAAATTCGTAGAAAGAAGTGAAGTAATTCAAACCAACCATGGATCACTCAGATACAAAGCTAAGCCTGAAGAAAACTTGCAAAGACCATATGCAGAAACGCAGAATTGTAGGGATAACGTGTAAAGATTCAGAAACTGATTTGGATGCTAAAACCAAACAACAACTGAAATCTATTGCTCCAAGTTAAGGTTCACATAAAATTCCTTAGAATTATAATTCACTCGATGCAATCTCTGGAACTGAAGGCTGAAAAACTGCAAAACTGAAACTGCCTAATTGCAGAAATAGGAGTTGATACGCAAGAACAGCTAGGCTAAAAATTCAGAATTAAAGCCGAATGAGAAACAAACTCAGATCTCATGCATTAACATACTAAATGCGATCTTCAATTGCAGGAAATAAACTAAACACAACTGAATTCGAAAGAAACTACAAAACTTCAGAAACTAAGCTGGGAATGGAAAAACAGGGCTGATACACAAGCTACAGCTGATACTCAAGGATTAAGCAAGGAATAAACTGAAATTAAAACCAAATGTTCATTAAACAAACTATCTACTGATTAACTTGCAACATTGAAACACTAATTAAAGTTGGAACAATTCAGAAATTTAAACTAAGTGGCTGATACAAAAAACAGAAACAGAACAGTTGCAGAAATTGGAATTGCAGCTAATACAACGAAAATTAACTAATACTAAGCCTCAATCTCTCATATCAGCTCAAGAACTCCTTGTTCATCACGCAAGGGCTGGCCTCGAACCCCTAAGCTCAGCAAACCATTGAAAAACAGCTCTGCGATTCAAATCCAGCTCACACTCTGAGCCAAACTGAATTCCAAATCGATTTCCCCAATCAAGCCTTGTCCAATTGCGCGGATGGTGTAGGGATGAACCAAGCACTCCAGGGAACCCCTCCAGATAGCTCGGATGGATGATGGATTGAACAAAACCGAGATTGAAGCAATCGATGGCAGAACCGAGGAAACCCTCACTCGGCTCTGTTTTGGCCAATTCAGAGCTGGAATTTCATCGAGAAACCTTCCCAATGGCCTAGCAATTGATCCAAACAAAGAAATTGAGGGGTTGTGCCCCTTGGATTGAAGAACTACGAAAGAAATTGAAGAACACGCAAAGTAGGAAGAAACAGTGCGGCGGAGACGCGACGAAGCTGAAGGCTGTGGAAAATTTGATTAAGTACTTAATAATGGACGGCCCAGATTGATTTGAGGAAATCCAACGGCTGATCTTCATCCGATCTGAACCAAATTTTGATGATGTTGATCAAGGGTCAGGATCTGCCTCGTGGTAGCTCGGATCCTCCAGATGTGCAACGGATGGTCCAGATCAACCTAATCTTTGAATGGATAGTCTAGAGCCCTCCGAGCTTGATCCAATGGTTGAATGAGCTCTGATTGGGATGAAACCTTCAGATCTTGATCAGAGTGCTTGATCAGCCCTAACCCTAGCTTGGATTGCTTCAGATGGTCCTAGATGGCTCAGATCTAGCCGCTTTTGAATCGGACGGCCCAGATTAATTCGAAGCTTGATAACTCGATCCGGGTCCACTTCTGACTCAAGTTTGACCCAGTATGCCCTAGGTCCATGAACCTTTCATGCCTATAAAAATAGATCAAAAATTTAGTGGCCAAATAATCCAAATATGTACAGATTTGCAATTAAGTCCAAAATAGAAGTAAGTTCTAAAACCTAGGGTAATTTCACAATTAAACAAGAAAATATGGGTCAAACTTGGATTTTAGCAACTAAAATAATCAATAAAATGGTACTTATCAGTGACCGATCAGGGAGACTATTCAGATCGTTCTGGTGAACGATCAATTGTCGCGAGCTTCTCACTATAACCGATCAGGCTGAAGCCTGATCGGTCAGGAGGTGCTCTAATCGGTCCCCAGACCGATCATGCCACATCCTGATCGGTCTGGTGACCGATCAGTGGGTTAGGGCTACGATACTGGAAAATCACTCTGCAAAGGGGTGGATTGGTCTGGTGACCGATCCACGACTTGGGATCGGTCTGGTGATCGATCACGAAGAAGTCGCGATTTCTGATTTCTCACTGGGGACCGATCAGGCTGGAGCCTGATTAGTCTGGACCCATCCTGATCAGTCTGGTGACCGATCAGGAGTCACTTTGATCGGTCCGGTGACCGATCAGTAGCTGACAGTTTTAATTCAAAAGCGCTGTCAGAGTTCTGATCGCGTTCTGATTTCTACTGATACACTATTGATATTTGTTCTGAGTCTTCTGATATTTGATCCTATGTTGATTTGCTGTGCTAATGACCTGCTAAGTGTTCAGATAACTCAGGTTCACTCAAGGGGAGTCAACGGAGGCTTTTGCTTCATCAGGTTTGGCAGTTTACCTTCTCAGGTTTCAACGGACGATTGCGCCACTGAGATGCTGATTGAGGCTCGGCTGAGGGGAGCTCAGGGAGTCCAGGAGAGGTCAGGATAGCTGGGCATTTGCAGTTGAGTAGCTGGGAGCTGCAGAGATGTGGCTGTGACCTGGCGATCAGTGAGCAGAGACTTAAGCGCTTGGTGGCGAAGAAGTCTCAGAATTGATCGAACAACAATTGATGAAAAAACAGTTTTGGGGAGAAGTTGTTGATCCATCTCTTTGAGCAAGCAACTGTGAATCGTGAGCAACATTCTGATACTTGAGCACTTGGAAGAAACAAGGAGCTTGGCTAGTCCATCAGCAAGAAGACATGAAGAGCAGAGAGTTCTTGCGTGAGATCTGTGCTGAGTGGAGCTCGGTGAGGAGTTCGCTTGTGTTCTTTCTGTCCTAAGTGCTCTGTAAGATTCCTTCTCGTGTTTCTCTATACTTAATACTTCATTCAGTTTGAAACGCTGTGGAGAGGTTACTCCATCGAGGAGGTTGCATTCTATCCAGATTTTCCGGGGCTTGATCTGTCGACGATCAAGGGATCGCCCACCTTACGGGCACGCCAAGGAGTAGGGCAAGTTATCCCCGAACCTTGTAAATTCTCTTTGTTAGCATTTTGTGCTTGTGCTTAGTTTAGGGTTTAGTTTCTATTTCTCTCTGTTTTTGTATTGTTGCTGCTGTGCTGCGACTAACCCTAAGTGCAGAGTTTAAAAAGTGAAAGAAATTTGTGTCTGACTACATTCACCCCCCCCTCCCTAGCCATCCAAGCACCAACATGCTTGACAACAAACACAAGATAAATATGCAAATAATCTTAGCCTTAAAGATTGGTTCTGACTTTGGATTTCACCCAAAACCCTAGGTCGAACATATGCCTAATGTTCCCTTTCCCGGGGAATGCGTCCTCACCTACTCCCCACTGGAGAAGTTACGTTTGCCAACCAAAATCTCTGATTGGACATTTGCTTAGCCTCCAAGAACCCGAATCTCGAGACGTCCGACCTCGACCGGTCTCTACTTCTGTTTGTGATCCCCGCTTGACTAAAGCTTTTTCCAACCGGGACCTCTGGCTGGACTTTTGCTCGGCCTCCTAGAACTAGGATCTTGAGACGCCCGACCTCGACCCGTCTCTACTTCTGTCCGCCATCCTCGCTCGACAAAGATTCTGTTGCCCGATCCCCAACCAGGACTTAGTGCTCAGTCCCCCGGACCAAGACTTCGTGCCCAACTTCACTCACCAAGACTTAGTCCAACCTAGCTTTACTCACCAGGATTTAGTGCCCAGCTTCACTCACCAGGACTAGTCCACCTACATTCACTCACTAGGATTTCTTCAACCTAGCTTCCCTTGCTAGGACCCGACTTCACTCACCAGGATTTCTTCAATCAGAATCACTTCTTTGCTAGTCATCATAATCCTGACTAGACTTCCTCAATCTTTAGATAAATATAATTCCAAACCTCAAATCCCATTTGGTTTGATCCCTTGGTCAAACTGACCAACCCTGGGTTTTGGTTCACTCTGCCAAACATCAGATCCTGTTTGGCTAACCCTTTGTCAACCTGATCAAACCTGGGTTTACCCTACCAAATATAAGGTCCTGTTTGGTTTAACCCTTGATCACTTTGACTCACCCTTACCTTGTCTAACATATATTGTTACTAACTTAAGTATATTGTTAAACATCGAAACACTAGAGGAAGACATCACTGATGTATTTTGCACCATCAATCTCCCCTTTTTTAATGTTTGACAATATCTTAAGTTAGATTGGGTCTAAGGGTTAAATCAAGGTTTAATCCTTGGGAGAAATCAAAAACATCAAAAAAATTTCTAACTTAAGCTCCTCTCCCCCCTTTGTCACACATCAAAAAATAACGGAAAAACTTGCACCAACAATGAGATTTTTGGAAAAAATATAACTTAAGTCTTTCTCCTCATTTTGAAAATGCTTAAAATTTTAAGAAAATGATTTTCAAAAATTCTCTCCCCCTTTTTGAAAAAAATTAAGTACATGTTTAGGAAAAACTAAGTACTTTTTAAAATTATTGTACCAAAAAAAATTGAATTTTCCTAAGTCTGACACAATCCTAGGAAACATGTCGATCACAAGAAAATTTCTATGTGTCTTAGGGATTTTCCATAAGTAAATATTTTCAATGCATTTTTGTTTTGCAAAATAATTTTTTTGATTTGGTTTCTTTTCCATTCTGACACAATCCTAGGAAACCTTGTTAGCTACGAGGAAAATGTTCCTAAGTGTCTTGGAAATTTTTCCAAACTCAAGATAACGATTCAAAGATATTCCAAAAGCTAGAAGATTTTTGAAAATATGTTTTGTAAAGTAGTAGTATCGTATTTTCAAGATTAAACTATTTTGAAGAGATAGTGTATATTTCTTGAAAACCTCTAATTTTTCCTTTTTAATTTGAACCTCCCCCTAAACCTGACACAGTCCTAGGAAGCTTGTTGACTACAAGTTAATCTTTCTCTGAGTCTTAGGGTTTGATTCAAATGAAAGGAATTAAAAAATATTAAGAAATATTTTGAAATAATGAGTAAAAATACATTAATTTCTTTTGACTTAGACTACCCCTAAATCTGACACAATCTTAGGAGTTCTTGTAGATCGTAAAGTAAACTTCCTCTGTGTCTTTAGGGTTTATCAAAATCAAAAGAGTAATTAAAATATTTTTAAAAGACATTTTGAAATAATATGATAGTATTTGAAGAAATATTTTTGGAAAAATATTTTGAAGGACATAATAATTTTTGAAAAATATTTTTCAAAAAGCATTTTGAAGACATAATAATTTTTGATAGAAACATATTTTGAAAGATATAATAAGTTTTTCAAACATTTTTCAAAAATGTATTTTGAAATGATGATATTTTTAAAGCACAAATTATTTTAAAAGATCTAAATTTTCCAAAAGAATAATTTTTGAAATGATGATAATTTTTAGGACCATTTTGAAATGATATAAGTTTTTGAAAAGCATAATTTTGAAAAAAAACTCCCCCTGAACCTGAGACCTTCTAGCTACCCTTGTTAATTACAAGGACCTCTACCTAAGTGTCTTAAGGGACTTTAGTGTTGACCTAAAAGGTCAGACAACTTTCGAAAAAGATATAATTTTTGAAAAACTTGTATCTATAAGTAAGCAATCAATCAAGCATGAAATTCATAAAAATATTATTATATTGAAACATTATTTTAAAAATAGATTTTTAAGAACATAACCTATATATATTGAAAATATTTTGAAAAATATTTGTCAATTAATTAGTCCTTAACATCTCACCCATTCTAAGTGTCACAATACATACAAGCATGGTTGCCTTATGAGTGTTATGTGAGATGCTTGAATAATTTTTCTTAATTTAATTTATAGATTGCTTGACCTTGAGTTAGATTCGAGTTTAATCAACTAGTAGCTTAAAAGAAATTTTCAATAATTGGCTTCCAGGTCTTGGCGAGGCATAGAGGCCTTCTTTAGCCGTAACCTTATTGGATCATCAACCCTTTCCTTAGACAAAGCCTTTCAAAGAAAAAATGCTTTTAATTTACTTTTTGAAAAATTCTAGTCTAACTAGTCTAGGATGTGGTGAGGTAACTTCAGCTAGTTTCCTAACATACTATCATCTCGCCCTGTCCTGGTGCTAGGTTAGGCAAGTGTCAAACTAGTATGTATGACATGACAGATATATATAAGAAAAATATGCGAATGCATGTACATGACATTTATGCATGAGTCAATCAAGTCAAAACATTTTATTAGGTTTCCAATAATGTATCAAATTCTCTATTTGATACATACCGTGTGAACCCGTGAATATGTCAACCCACTTTGACATATTTATTGTTATTTAGTTGGATGTTTCGGTTGCTTAGGATTTTATTTAATTTCATATATGAAGATAATTAATTAGAATTTTAGTTCGTGGATTGAATTTGAATTAAGGATTGAATTCTTAAATAATTTAAGATGTTAAGTTAATTAAAAATAAGAGTTAATTAAAGTTTAAGTTGTTAAAAATTAATTTATTGTAGAATTTGTTAAAGTTGAAATTATTGAGGATTAATTTAAGTTTGAAATTATTAATGATTAATTAAAGTTTGAAATTATTAAGAATTAATTAAGGTTTAATTATTTAAGAATTAATTAAGTTTTAATTATTAAGAATTAATTTAGATTTAAGTTATTACGATTTAATTTGAATTTAAGTTATTAAGATTTAATTTGAATTTAAGTTGTTAAGAATAAGGGTTTAAGCTTTCAGGGTTAAATAATAATTGTGGGTCTAATTGCATCATTTCCATTAATTCAAAAAATTCTGATTCCTTAACGTTTTCTTTTGTTTTTAAGCTTTCAAATTTATTTAAAACTTCTGCCTTATTTGAATTTTTGTAAGCCTTGTTAATTATATCCTTAATTTTATTGAATTCATCTTCATATTTAGAATCATATTCTTCATCTTCACTTTCATAGTTATTTTCAGGATTACTAATTAATGTTATGCGATTATTATCTTCAATATTGGTAGAAATATTAATTAATGTTGCATAATTATCTTCAGCATTATCATGATTATTTTCAAAATTAATAGTTAAGGGTTGATAATTATTTTCAGAAATATTTAGCTTATCTATAGAAATATTAATTAGAGTTTGAGTAACATTTTCTGAAACATTATCTTGAGAATCACCAATTAAAATTTCAGTAATATTATCAGAAATATCTAAGGATTTGTGAGAAATAATTTCAAAATTAATTCTTATTATTACATCATTAATTGAAGAAATTACAGAATTAATATTTATGATTTTAAGATTATTTAAATTATCATTATTAATTTAAATTATCATGCAATATTTTTCATTTCTCATGCAAATTATCTAATTTAACAGGAATATCTAAATTACTAGAAAAGTTTTGTAATTGTGCAGGAATTTGAAAATAATTATTGCGAAAATTAAATTTCTGTACCTCCTTTCGCTTTGTTGTCCTGCTGATCTTCCAGTCTGGACACTGGTTCGTGTAATGCCCCTTCTTCTGGCATTTGAAGCATCTGATATGACTTTTGTCCCTCCGGACTCCTGACGCTGGTACCTCCTTTGCCGTCGGTGGTGATGATCGAGTCATACGAGTAGGACACTAGTTTTTATAGTGTCCTCTCTCCCTGCACTTAAAACATATTATATGAAATTTAAATACTCACATTATTAAAAATGTACCTGATTCACCCCTGGCTCCCCCTCAATTCTTAGCTTCTTTGCTCTGTCAGCTGTTAGTCCGATGAAGAGCTTCCAGGCTCTGATACCACTTGTAGGATCGGTGCATCGATAGAGGGGGGGGGGGTAATTAACATCGACTCATAATTTCTTCAGAAACTTATCATTCATTCGTTTTAGTCAAAGAGTTAGTACGCAGCAGAAATAATAAAGAACGATAACAAACAACACTCGTACACGCGGGATTTATTTACTTGGTTCCCGACCCCCGAGGGTCAGTACATCCAAGGCCTATGTACTCGACGTGAGTCCACTATTGGTCTTCATTCAATCAGACAAGCATGAAATCCATAAAAACATTATTATGTTGAAGCACTATTTTGAAAATATTTTTTTTGGAGACCAATAGTGGACTCATGCCGAGTACATAGGCCTTGGACGTACTGACCCAGGGGGGTCGGGAACCAAGTAAATAAATCCCGCGTGTCTGCTGTGTTCTTTTAGTTTTCTGCTTTACTTTTCTGTTGCACTAATGCTCTGAGTCTAGAACGATCGACGAGTTTTCTATGAAGTTTTTCACGGTCGATATTCACTCCCCCTCTATCGACGGCACCGGTCCTACAAGTGGTATGAGAGCCAGGCCGCTCTTCATCGGACTAACCGCCGACGGAGCAATGACGCCAGGAGTTAAGGGGGAGCCCAAGGGTGAATCAGGTATAATTTAATTTTAAATGCCAAATTTTAAATTCTATATTATATGCTTCATGTGCAGGGAGAGAGGGCACTATAAAAATCAGTGCCCTACTCGTAAGAATCGTTTCTCACCGGCGGCAAAGGAGACACCAGCGCCAGGAGTCCGAAGAGATAAAGGTCATATCAAATGCTTCAAGTGTGAAAAGTATGGACACTACAAGAACCAGTGTTCGGTAAAGGTACGTAAAATTTATGTTCCGAAAATTTTTAAATCTCTTGCACTTTCTTATGTAAATTATTTAGATAATTTTACTGAAAAATTAAATTGTGTAAATAGGTAAATTAATGTCTTGCATGATCAACTAGATAATGTAGACAGTAATAAACTATCAAAAATTAACTCTTTAATTATCAATATCAATATATTAATCTGTAAAATTAATTTTGAAATTAATATTAATTCTAAAATCAGATATGATAAAATTACTGAAATTAAGTCTAAAAATTCTAATAATTTTAATTCTGAATTAAAATCTGAAAATCCTTTAGATAATTATGAAATTAAGTTTGAAAATCCTTTGTATGAATCTGAATTCAAATTTGAAAATCCATAATTATGAATTCAAATTTGAAAATCTTAAGGATAATGAGGATAATTCTGAGGATAATAAGGATAATTCTGAGGATAGTGGAGATGATGTCTCTTTAGATTATAATTTAATTATTCTCTTGGATAATCCTGAAAAATTAACTAGTGACCCATTTTACTTCACTTACTTTGAGGATATTGAAAGATCTAATATTTTGGAGGAGATGGAATTTTCTAAGATTAAGGTCATAGTCAATAAAAATCACAAAGATTCAAATAAACCAGAATTATTGGAAAAACTTGAAAAGATAAATAAGGAAGAAATAGTAGATGAGTCAGAAATTTTCGAAATAATGAAAATGATGAACTTAAACTCACAACTATTAATTAATCATTTCAACCTTAATTATTCAAATCTTAATTAAATCAAACTCAAATTAATTCAAATAAATCTTAATTAAATCAAATTAATTCAATTAAATCTTAATTAAATCAAATTCAAATTAATTCAATTAAATCTTAATTAAACCAAATTCAAATTAATTCAAATTAATTCAATTAAATCTTAATTAAACCAAATTCAAATTAATTCAAATTAATTCAAATAAATCTTAATTAAATCAAATTAATTCAATTAAATCTTAATTAAATCAAATTGAAATTAATTCAAATTAATTCAATTAAATCTTAATTAAACCAAATTCAAATTAATTCAAATAAATCTTAATTAAATCAAATTAATTCAATTAAATCTTAATTAAACCAAATTCAAATTAATTCAAATTAATTCAATTAAATCTTAATTAAACCAAATTCAAATTAATTCAATTAAATCTTAATTAAATCAAATTCAAATTAATTCAGGTAAATATTAATTAAATCAAATTCAAATTAATTCAATTAAATCTTAATTAAATCAAATTCAAATTCAAATTAATTCCTAATTAATTCAACTTCAATTAATTCTCAATTAACTTGAATCCAACTAAATTTTAAGGGACTTAAACTCGAACTAAAATAAAATCTTTTCCAAACCGCAACAATTAATTTAATAAAATTAAATATGTCAAAGTGGGTTGACATATTCACGGGTTCACATGACATGTATCAAATTGGGAATTTGATACATTTTTACAAACTTAATTAAAATGTCTTTTGACTTGTTTGAATCATGCATTAATGCCATAGACATGCATCTGCTATTTTTCTTTAATATATGTCATGTCATTCACGTTTAATATTATGCATAAATTAGAACGGTTAGAGGAAAAAGATTGATTGAAACTTGAACAACCTAGTATTGGGAGGCGGTGAGATGATAGTACGTTAGGGAAACCATTTTGGTGCAACTAGCTGAAGCTACCGATCCAAGACCCAAACTAGTTAGACCAAAATCTTTCAAGGAGTAACTTGAAGATGAATTTTCAATAAAAGGTTTCGTCAAGGAAAGGGTTGATGATCCAATAAGGCTACGGCCAAAGAAGGCCTAGTGCCTCGCCAAGACCTGGAAGCCAATTATTGAAAATCAAATTCACTTTACTATTGTCAGATTTGAATCTAACACAAGTTTTAATTAAATCTTATATTTAACAATGAATTAAGAAAAATGATTCAAGCTTCTCATAATACACCCATAAGGCAACCATGCTTGCTGCATTGAGACATCTAGAATGGGTGAGATATTAAGGACTAATAAATTGAAGAATATTTTTCAAAACTATTTTCAAAATTCTTAGAATATTTTTCCAAAAAAAATATTTTCAAAATAGTGCTTCAACATAATAATGTTTTTATGGATTTCATGCTTGTCTGATTGAATATATATTATATGTTTTTAAAAATTATATCTTTTAAAAAAAATTGTTTGATTCACGCAATTAGACACAAGCCTCTTAGGACAACACTAAAGTTCCTTAAGGCACTTAGATAGAGTCAAACAACATCGGGTACAGAGGGAGTGTTTTCACTCTTTTGAAATGGTTTTCGAAAACTGCACTTTAAACATTAATATCATTTGAAAATACTTTTCGAAAACTGGGCTTTAAATCATTATCACTTGTGTTTTCGAAAAAGGCTTATGTTTTAAAATTTATATGTTCAAAAATTACCTGTTCCTTTGACTTTGATAAACCCTAAAGACACAGAGGAAGGTCCACTTCATGATCTTCAAGGACTCCTAGGATGTGTCAAATTTAGGGGGAGTTTGAGTCAAAAGAAGAATTTTAGAATTTTTTTTGGTAATCATTTATTTTTGAAATCGTTAAATAATTCCTTTTAATTTGAACCAAATCCTAAAGACTCAGAGGAAGAGTACTTGTGGTCAACAAGCTTCCCAGGACTGGGTCAAGTTTAGGGGGAGGTCATATTAAAAAGAATTATTCAAGATGATATGTTTTCACGCATGGTATTTTCAAATCCTTATGAAAACATAAGTATCCTTTCAAATACTATCAGTTTAATAATTTTTCTTTAAAAATATTATTATTTTCAAAAATCTATCTTGTTTTAATCAATTTGAAATAATATATTTTTCTTGAGTTTGGAAAATTTTCCAGGACACTTAGGAAAATGTCCTTGTAGTCAACAAGGTTTCCTAGGATTGTGTCAGACTGGAAGATAAACCGAGTCAAGTTAAATACTGCGTCTTCAAAAGTTTATACATTTTTCAAAGTGTACTGACATATATTTTCAAAGTACTATCATTTTTTGGCTTATCAAAATTCGGTTTGAAAATAATTGTTACTTGAGTTGGAAAGAATTTCCAGGACACTTAGGAAAATGTCCTTGTAGTTAACAATGGTTCCTAGGATTGTGTCAGACTGGAAAAGAAACCTAGTCAAGTAAAATATTATGTTTTTCAAAGTCTAATCGTTTTCAAAAAGTACTTATATTTTTCAAAGTCTAATCTTTTTCAAAAAAGTACTTATATTTTTCAAAGTTTAATCCTTTTCAAAAAGTACTTAATTTTTCAAAAATCAATATATTTTTCAAAAAGTACTTGTACTTTTCAAAGCTCATAGCATTCTTTCAAAGTTATGCATTTTTCAAAAGTACTGGTTTTTCTCAAAAAGTGCAATATATCTTTCAAAATACAAAGCTTTCTCAAGATGCACTAGTGAAAATCTTTTTATGAGTAAATTTTTTATGAAAGTTGTTCTAAAGCAATATTTTTTAAAAGGTGAGAAGTTTGTTTGAATGACAAAATAGAAATTTTTTTGGGTACAATTTAAGTACTTAGTTTTATACTATGCTTTCAAAAAATTACACTAAGTATTTTCAAAAAGAACCAAAGGTTTCCATTATTGGTGCAAGTATTTTTAGTTTTTTTGATGTATGACAAAGGGGGAGAGATGCGCCTTAAGTTAGAAATAAATTTTTTTCTTTTCTCTTTCCAAAGGATCAAAAAATCAAATGTTTTTCAAAAAGGGGGGAGAGTAAGCTAAAGTTAGAAGTTTCTTCTTTTTCTCCCAAAAGATCAAAACTTATTTTCAAAACTTAGACCAATTTTTCAAGGATTATAGTCCCTTCAGCCAATCTAACTTAAGATATTGTCAAACATCAAAAAGGGGGAGATTGTTGGTTCAAGTTGCATCAGTGATGTCCTCCTCTAAGTGTTTTAATATTTGATAATATACTTAAGTCAGTGATACATTAAACAAGGGAAGGGGAGTTAAAAGAGGAGTAACCAAAGTGGAAGAAAAGTCCTAGTTAACCTAGGCACTAAGACCTGGTGAGTGAAGCTGAGCACTAAGTCCTGATCATGGATTGGGCACTAAGTCCTGACAAAGGGCTGGGCATCAAAGACCTGCTCGGAAGGTGGGCACGAAGTCCTGGTCGAGGACTGGGCAAGAAGACCTGGCCGAGGGTTGGGCACCGAAGTCCTGGACTTAGGGTTTGGGCACGAAGTCTTGGTCCGAGGGATTGAGCAACTTAGTTGAGCGATGACTAAGGACAGAAGTAGAGACGGGTCAGGGTTCGGACGTCTCGAGATCCGAGAGTATCGGAAGCTAAGCAAAAGTCCACCCGAAGGACTGGGTGGCAATCGGCTCCTGAAAGGAGTAGGTGAAAGGCGTGTTCTTGAGGGTGGGGACTTGCGTCAGTTTGACCTCGGGTTTCATGGAAATCCAAAGTCAGAACCAAGTCCTTAAGGCTAATATTGTGTGTATATTTGCTTTGTGTTTGTGTATCTTGCAGGTACCAAGAATGGAAGACAAAGCAGGGAAATCACACAGAAGGTAGCTGGATGCCTTGAAGCCAGGCGCCCAACAGCAGTCAGGCGCCCCCATCAATAGGGGCGCCTGGCTCAAAGAAGAAAAGTTGCAGTTTCATGAAGAAAGCAGAATAGGCTTCCATTCAGGCGCCCGGGATGATACGGGCGCCCAAGTTGAAAGCTATATTTGCTGTTTCGAGTTCAAAACACAGATAAGCCTTCACTCAAGCACCTGGGAGGTCCGGGGTGCCCTGGTCAGAGATTTTATCAGCTGCGATGAGTTCGGTGCAGGGATAAAGTTTGACCAAGACGATAGGGGCGCCCCCATCATCACAGGCGCCTGTATGAAGCCTATAAAAGGGGCTTCGACCCCTCTGCTTCAGACACAACTTTCCAGAGCGATTCTGATCATTCTAACTAACGACAAAGCGCTAAAGACGAGGTTCTGCGTCCGGGAGGCTCCAGGAGGAAGTGCGCGACACTTCGGAGGTCCAGTTCGGCTGAGGCTTCGACCTAAATTGTTTGGTTTGCTTTTTATTATTCAGCACTTAATTTCATATCTTTTCATTGTAATTATCAACTGTAAGACGGGTTTTCTCCGCCTCCAGAAATTCCGGAAAGGAGACCAATACTGGACTCACGCCGAGCACATAGGCCTTGGACATACTGACCTAGGGGGGGTCGGGAACCAAGTAAATAAATCCTGCGTGTCTGCTGTGTTCTTTTAGTTTTCTGCTTTACTTTTCCACTGCACTAACACTCTGAGTCTAGAACGATCGACGAGTTTTCTACGAAGTTTTTCATGGTCGATATTCACCCCCCCCTCTATCGACGACATAGGTCCTACAGAGATGTCCGACCTCGACCCGTCTCTACTTTTGTTCGCGATCCCCGCTCGACTAAAGCTTTTGCCAACCGAGACCTCCGGTTGGACTTTTGCTCGGCCTCCGAGAACTCGGATCTCGAGACGTCTGACCTCGACCCGTCTCTACTTCTGTCCGCCATCCTCGCTCGGAAAAGACTCCGTTGCCCGATCCCTGACCATGGCTTAGTGCTCAGTCCCCCGGACCAAGACTTCGTGCCCAGCTTCACTCACCAGGATTTAGTCCAACCTAGCTTCACTTGCTAGGACCCAGCTTCACTCACCAGGATTTAGTGTCCAGCTTCACTCACCAGGACTTAGTCCAACCTAGCTTCACTCGCTAGGACCCAGCTTCACTCGCCAGGATTTAGTGCCCAGCTTCACTCACCAGGACTTAGTCCACCTAGCTTCACTCACTAGGATTTCTTCAACCTAGATTCCCTTGCTAGGACCCGGCTTCACTCACCAGGATTTCTTCAATCAAAATCACTTCTTTGCTAGTCATCATAATCCTGACTAGACTTCCTCAATCTTTAGATATATATAATTCCAAACCTCAAGTCCCGTTTGGTTTGATCCCTTGGTCAAACTGACCAACCCTAGGTTTTGATTCACTCTGCCAAACATCAGATCCTGTTTGGCTAAACCTTTGTCAATCTGATCAAACCTAGGTTTACCCTACCAAACATAAGTGTAGGATCGGTGCCGTCGATAGAGGGGGTGAATAACGACTCGAAAAATTAATCTTTCGGAAAACTCGTCATTCATTCGTTCTTGTCAAAGAGTTAGTGCGCAGCGGAAAATAGAAAAGAAAGACAGAATAAACATAGACTCACGGGTTTATTTACTTGGTTCCCGACCCCCCTGGGTCAGTACGTCCAAGGCCTATGTACTCGGCGTGAGTCCATTATTAGTCTCCTTTCTAGAATTTCTGGAGGCGGAGAATACCCATCTTACAGTTCAAGTTTACAACCAAAGAATATGTAAATTAAGTGTATAAAATAAAAGAAAACCAAAAAGAAAGTCGAAGGTCCGGCCAATCCGTAAGTCCGACGTGCAGCGCACTTCTTCCTGGAGCCTCCTTGGTCGCAGAGCTTCGTCTCTAGTATTTTTTCTTCACTCAAAATGCCTTACCAGATGATGGAATTGTTGTTCTGAGTTGAGAGGTCGAAGCCCCTTTTATAGTATCATCCAGGGCGCCCTAGAGGCCTCTGAGGCACCCTATAGGTGGTCAAATCTGATCTGCAATCGCGGTCTTCGCGCAAGGATAAACCCAGCCATCCAGTGCCCCTGGGACCATCCAGGGCGCCTGGGATGGCCTTGAGGGTGCCCTGAAGCATGGGGGCGCCTTGGATGCTCTACCCAGGTGTCATTTCCCCTGCGTTTGTTCTTCTGTCTTGCCTCTAACTCCAGGTGCCTGCAAGACAATCAAACACAAGAAAAACATACAGATAATCTTAGCCTTAAAGATTGGTTCTAACTTTGGATTTCTCACGAAACCCTAGGTCGAACCGATGCCTAATGTTCCCTTTCCCAGGGAACGTGCCTTAACCTACTCCACCCTGGAGAAGTTACTTTTGCCAACCGGGACCTCCGGTTGGACTTTTACTTAGCCTCTGAGACTCCCGGATCTTGAGATGTCCGAACCTCGACCCGTCTCTACTTCTGTCCTTAGTCATCGCTTAGTTAACTTGCTCGATCCCTCGGACCAAGACTTCGTGCCCAATTCCTCGAACCAGGACTTCGGTGCCCAACCCTCTGTCAGGTCTTAGGTGCCCAGCTCTCGACCAGGACTTAGTGCCCAATTCCTCGAACTAGGACTTTATGCCCAACCCTCGGTTAGGTCTTAGGTGCCCAGCCCTCGGCCAGGACTTAGTGCTCATCCCTGTAGGTCATGACTTCGTGCCTAGTTTAATTAGAACTTTCCTTCACCTTGATAAGGACTTCTTTTGCTAGTCATATTAATCCTGACTAGACTTCTCTTCTGCAGAACATCAAGTCCAGTCTGGCTCACTCCTTGGTCTAACTGACCAACCCTGGGTTTTCTGCTAAAGATCAGATCTTGTTTAGCTAACCCTTGTTCTAACTGATCAAACCCTAGAATATTAACCAGATTAAATCTAGGTTTGATCACCCTGCCAAACATCAGGTCATGTTTGGCTAACCCTTGGTCACCTTAACCAACCCTGGGTTCTGGTTCACCCTGCCAAACATCGGATTCTGTTTGGCTAAACCTTTGTCAACCTGATCAAACCTGGGTTTACCCTACCAAACATAAGGTCCTGTTTGGTTTAACCCTTAATCACTTTGACTAACCCTTACATTGTCTAACACATATTGTTACTAACTTAAGTATATTGTTAAACATCGAAACACTTAGAGGAAGACATTATTGATGCATCTTGCACCAACAATCTCCCCCTTTTTGATGTTTGACAATATCTTAAGTTAGATTCGGTCTAAGGGTTAAATCTGGGTTTAATCCTTTGGGAGAAATCGAAAAAAATCTAACTTAAGCTCTTCTCTCTCCCTTTGTCACACATCAAAAAATTATGAAAAAACTTGCACCAACAATGAATTTTTTTGAAAAAAATATAACTTAAGCCTTTTTCCCATTTGAAATAATTTCTCTCCTCCTTTTGAAAATACTTATATAATTTTTGAAAAAAATGATTTTCAAAATTCTTTCCTTTTTTTTTTTGAAAAACTAAGTACTTGTTTTATAAAATATAAAAAAACTAAGTATTTAAATTGCACCAACAATATGGGAAAAATATATATATTAAAAAATTGAACTTCCCTAAGTCTGACAACAATCCTAGGAATCTTGTTGACCACAAGAAACTTCCTATGTGTCTTAGAGATTTTCCATAAATGTATATTTTAGAAAATAATCACTTTCTTGATTTGGTTTCCAGTCTGACACAATCTTAGGAAATCTTGTTAACTACAAGAAAACTTTCCTAAGTGTCTTGGAAAATTTTCAAACCCAAGATGAGAAATTTTTTAAAGACTTTGTTTAAAAGATGAAAAAATTTCACAAAATATTTTTGGAGACTGAGAATATTATAAAAAATATTTTGAAAAGATAGTGTTTTGAAAAGAGAATATTATATTTTCAAGAAGATTTTGAAAATATAATGTATAAAAACATAATATTTTTGAAAATTTTAATAGTTCTTTTAATTTGACCTCCCCCTAAACTTGACACAGTCCTAGGAAGCTTGTTGACTACAAGTGATCTTCCTCGGAGTCTTAGGGTTTGATTCAAATGAAAAGAATTATCTAATAATTTTTTTAAAAACGTCAGAAAATAGAATCAATTTCTTTTGAGTAGGACTCCCCCTAAACCTGACACAATCTTAGGAATCCTTGAAGATCATAAAGGATATTTCCTATGTGTCTTTAGAGTTCATCCAAATCAAAAGAGCAATTAGCACATTTTTGAAATAAGTTTTGAAATTATAGTTTTCAAGAAATAATTTTTGAAAAATATTTTGAATGATATAATAAATTTTTGAAACATTTTTCGAAAACGTATTTTGAAATGATGAATTTTTAAAGCATAAATCATTTTAAAAGATCTGAATTTTCCAAAAGAATAATTTTTGAAATGATGTTTTTGAAAAGCATAATTTTGAAAAATAATTTTTTAAAAGAACAACAAAAAAAACCTCCCCCTGAATTGACACCTTCTGGCTACCCTTGTTAACTACAAGGACCTCTACCTAAGTGTCTTAAGGGACTTTAGTGTTGACCTAACAGGTTTGTGTCTAAATGTGTATGTCAAACAAATTTCAAAAAGATATATGATTTTTGAAAAAGTATTTATAGATAAGCAATCAAGCAAGTATGAAATTCATTAAAACATTATTATGTTCAAACATTATTTTGAAAATATATTTTTAAGAAAATATCCTAAAGATTTTGAAAATATTTTCAAAAATATTTGCCAATTAATTAGTCCTTAACATCTCACCCATTCTAAGTGTCGCAGTACAAGCAAGCACGGTTGCCTTATGGGTGTTTGTAAGATGCTTGAATCATTTTTCTCAATTTAATTTATAGATTGCTTGACCTTGAGTTAGATTCGAGTTTAATCAATTTGTAATTTAAAAGTAGATTTCAATAATCGCTTCCAGGTCTTAGCGAGGCACAGAGCCTTCTTTGGCCGGTAGCCTTATTGGATCATCAACCCTTTCCTTAGACAAAGCCTGTTAAAGAAATAATACCTTTATTTTACTCTTTGAAAACCTCTGGTCTAACTAATCTAGGATGTGGCGAGGTAGCTTCGGCTAGTTTCCTAACGTACTATCATCTCGCCCCGTCCTGGTACTAGGTTAGGTAAGTATCAACCAACCTTTTCCTATCTATCCGTTTAAGTTAAGCAGGAAAAGTAAACTAGCATGTATGACATGGCAGATATATATAAGAGAAATAAGCGAATGCATGTGCATGACATTTATGCATGAGTCAATCAAGTCAAACCATTTTATTAGGTTTCTAATAATGTATCAATTCTCGATTTGATACATATCGTGTGAACTCGCAAATATGTCAACCCACTTTGACATATTAATATTATTAAGTTGATTGTTCCAGTTAAGTAAGATTTTATTTAATTTCATATCTGAAGGCATTAATTAGAATTTAGTTCATGAATTTTATTGAATTAAGGATTAATTTTAATTAAGAATTAATTATGGTTTTAAGTTGTAGAATTAATTACGAATTAATTAAGTTTAAATTATTTGGATTAATTAAAGTTGAAATAATTAAGGATTAAGATTGAAATTATTACGAATTAATTAGGATTAAAATTATTAAGAATTAATTAAGATTACAGTTATTAAGTATTAATTAGGATTATTAAGGATTAATTAAGATTGAAATTATTATGAGTTAATTAGAGTTAAAATTATTAAGAATTAATTAGCAGTTAATTAATTAAAGTTGAGGTTATTTAAGAATTAATTATGAATTAGTTAAGGTTTAATTATTTATGAATTAATTAATGGTTAATTATTAACAATTAAAATTATTAAGAATTAATTAGCATTAAATTATTTTGAATTAATTTATTAAAGTTGTTAAAAATTTTGTGCCTAGTTGCATCATTTCTATTAATTCAACAATTTCTGATTCATCTAATATTTCTTTTGAATTTATGTTTTTAATTTTGTTTAATACTTCTATTTTATTTGATTTCTTGTAAGCCCTGTTAAACATAGTTTTAATTCTATTAAATTCCTCTTCATCTTCATTCATAATTTAAACTTTCATTATTATCCTCACAATATGTGGAATAATTTACAGGGTTACTTATTAAGGTTGTAGCATTATATTCAAGATCAGTAAAATTAACTAAGGGTTGACTATTATTATCTTCAGGAATATTAATTAGGTTTTTATCAGAATTCTCAGAAAGATCATAATTATCAGAATTATTACTAATTAAGGCATTATTATCATCCTTAATATTATCAGAATTATTATTAATTAAGACATTATTATCATTCTTAACATTATCTGAATTATTATTAATTATGACATTATTATCATTCTTAACATTATCAGAATTATTATTAATTTTAAAAATTTTAGTATTAATGTTAAAGATTAAAGAATTTATATTCGTTATTTTAATCCTATTCACATTTGATAAATTGTCTTGTAAGAAATTAAGTTGGTTATGCCAAAAAATCTAATTTATCAGAAAAATTTTCAGTAATATTTAAATTATCAACATGCTTGAAAAATTGTGTAGGAATTTCAAAATTTTGAAAATTATTTCAATAATTAATTTTCCGTACCTTGATCGGACACTGGTTCTTGTAGTGTCCGTGCTTTTGACATCTGAAGCACTGGATATGGCTCTTGTCCCTCCGGACTCCTGGCGCTGGTACCTCCTTTGCCGCAGGTGGTGACAATCGAGTCTTACGAGTAGGACACTGGTTTTTATAGTGTCCTCTCTCCCTGCACTTGAAACATATAATATGAAATTTAAATTTGGACATAGTTAAAAAAATACCTGATTCACCCTGGCTCCCCTCAACTCCTGGCGTCTTTGCTTCGTCGGCTGTTAGTCCGGTGAAGAGCTTCTAGGCTCTGATACCACTTGTATGATCGGTGCCTTCAATAGGGGGGGGTGAATATCGACTCGAGCAATCTTTCGGAAAACTCGTCGTTCGTTCATTCTAGTCAAAGAGTTAGTACGCAGCGGAAAATAGAAAAGAAAGACAGAACAAACAGAGACTCGTGGATTTATTTACATAGTTTCCGACCCCCTGGGTCAGTACGTCCAAGGCCTATGTACTCGGTGTGAGTCCACTATTGGTCTCCTTTCCGGAATTTTTGGAGGCGGAGAATATCTGTCTTACAGTTCAAGTTTACAACCAAAGAATATGTAAATTAAGTGCGTAAAATAAAAGCAAACCAAAAAGAAAGTCAAAGGTTCGGCCAATCCGGATGTCCGAAATGCAGCGCATTTCCTCCTGGAGTCTCCTTGGTCGCAGAACTTCATCTCTAGTGCTTTTTCTTCACTCATAATGCCTTAGCAGATGATGGAATTATTGTTTTGAGTTGAGGGGTCGAAGCCCCTTTTGTAGTATCATCCAGGGCGCCCTAGAGGCCTCTGAGGAGCCCTATAGGCGGTCAAATTTGATCTGCATCGCGGTCTTCGCGCAGGGATAAACCCAGCCATCTAGGGCGCCTGGGATGGCCTGAGGGTGCCCTGAAGCATGGGGCGCCCTGAAGCTTGGGGGCGCCTTGGATGCTCCTCCCAGGTGCCATTTCCCCTGCGTTTGTTCTTCTGTCTTGCCTCCAACTCCAGGTACCTACAAGACAATCAAACACAAGACAAACATACAAATAATCTTAACCTTAAAGATTGGTTTTGACTTTGGATTTCTCACGAAACCCTAGGTCAAACCGATGCCTAATGTTCCCTTTCTCGGGGAACGCGCCTTAACCTACTCCACCCTGAAGAAGTTACTTTTGCCAACCGGGACCTCTGGTTGGACTTTTACTTAGCCTCCGAGACTCCCGGATCTTGAGACGTCCGAACCTCGACCCGTCTCTACTTCTGTCCTTAGTCATCGTTCAGCTAAGTTGCTCGATCCCTCGGACCAAGACTTCGTGCCAAATTCCTCGAACTAGGACTTCGGTGCCCAACCCTTAGCCAGGACTTAGTGCCCAATTCCGCGAACCAGGACTTCGGTGCCCAACCCTCGGTCAGGTCTTAGGTGCCCAACTCCCGGCCAGGACTTAGTGCCCAATTCTTCGAACCAGGACTTCGTGCCCAACCCTCGGTCAGGTCTTAGGTGCCTAACCCTCGACCATGACTTAGTGCTCAACCATGCAGGTCAAGACTTCATGCCTAGTTTAATTAGGATTTTCCTTCACCTTGATAAGGACTTCTTTTGCTACTCATATTAATCCTAACTAAACATCACTTCTGCCAAACATCAAGTCCTGTTTGGCTCACTCCTTGGTCTAACTGACCAACCCTAGGTTTTCTGTTAAACATCAGGTCCTGTTTAGCTAACCCTTGTTCTAACTGATCAAACATTAGTATATTAACGAGATTAAATCTAGGTTTGATCACCCTGCCAAACATTAGGTCTTGTTTGGCTAACCCTTGGTCACCTTAACTAACCCTGGGTTCTGGTTCACCCTGCCAAATATCAGATCCTGTTTGGCTAAACCTTTGTCAACCTGATCAAACTTGGGTTAACCCTACCAAACATAAGGTCCTGTTTGGTTTAACCCTTGATCACTTTGACTAACCCTTACCTTGTCTAACACATATTGTTACTAACTTAAGTATATTGTTAAACATCGAAACACTTAGAGAAAGACATCATTGATGAATCTTACACCAATAATAAGGTCCTGTTTGGTTTAACCCTTGATCACTTTGACTAACTCTTACCTTGTCTTACATATATTGTTACTAACTTAACTATATTGTTAAACATTGAAACACTAGAGGAAGACATCACTGATGCATCTTGCACCAACACTGTATATTGTTCTACCTGCTTGTTGTAACTTATTATATGTCATGCGTTTATCTATCTAATTACTCGCAGAGTCTGCTCGGACTTACCACTCCTTGTATCTAATTCTTTTTCAAATAGTCGGTAGTTTCATTACTTGGAGCTCGGAGAGGATCCAGTTATCAGTCCCATGGTGTTGAGCATTTTGGTATTTTTCTGCATTTTTATTATTTTCGTATTTTCTTTATTAGACTGATATTTATTATTTCAGTAAACTTATGTTTAGTTATTGAGTGGAGTTATGTTTATGCATATATGGACTTGGTATGTTTGTCGTTGGATTTGAGTTTTAATTGGGATATATGATTACTTTTCTTACTATCTTCTATACTGCGTTGTTATGGAGTTTATCTTATAATTGTGTTGCCAACCGTGTTGGATGAGCCATATATATTATTTATATGAGATGTATGCATAAATATTTTAGATTGTCCACCGTACAAGAGAGATTCAGCCCATTTTTCGAGCAAGTATGGGCCCTGAGGATGTGACACTTTATCCTGGAATAAATTATTTACATCAATATGAGCATATCTAATCCCTCATAATACCCAATATGTTGAGAGAGTGTTCATGATTTGCATTCATTACAATTATTTACAATCATATTTTAAGTACTCAATAAATTGATGGACCAGTGAATAAAAACCAAAGATGTAAAATCTATTTTAATCTTTCTTTTTTAACTAGAATCTATTCATTCTAATCAGTAACTTTCTAGTTATGCTTCATAGACCAAATCACCCATAGTCATTATAATATATGCTAAAATAGCAGACACTGATTAGAACTTCATGTAGACAACTAAATAGTCACTTAGGATAAAATTGAGATTAACTTATAATCTCAATGGTCTCATATAGTAGAAAAGCAAAGATTCATTCTCATATTACTCTTATTATCGCCATAGCACATGTGGTATAAATCACATACTATGATGTTTTCTCATTACCAATAAAGAGTGTATGTTTTTCTCAAAATTTTAATATTATACATATTTTGATTTGGACATACCTAATGTCTAATCCTGAATTCAACTTATAAATTATAAATTCCAATCTAGCCTTTAGCAAATTCAATAAATGGTGGGTTCATTTATTTCGATTATTATTAGTACATAAATTATCTCATTTTGACACAATTTTCAAGGCAACCCTAACTTATGAGTATGTTTCTATTCATAACTATATAAGTTGTCCCATAAGTAATGATTTTACCTATGTTTATACTTAACAAATAGAGATGATTGTCTATGTGAGAGGACTAATCTTGATATGCCAACATGCTCACTAACATTTTTATCCTAATGTAACACAAATATTTACGCCGAATATATCATGGCATTTTATATATCTAATTATCTTTATAATGTGTTACATTTTAGTCAATGACTTAATAAATGGATCTTCAAGCATAGCTCGTGTAAGGATATATTCAAAAATTATCTTTTTCTTATCAATAATATCTATTACAAAATTATATTTAATCTCTATATGCTTGCCTTTGCCGTGATATTTGAGATCCTTGGAAAAAGCTATAGCAGCTTGATTGTCACAGTATACTATAACAAGACTCCCATAGTCCTCAGTAATCTTCAAATATTTCAATAACCTTCTTAACTAGATAGCTTCTTGCATTGTCGTTGCACAAGTCATATACTCAACTTCCATTGTCGACAACGCTACACAAGCTTATTTTTTACTGTTCTATGAGATGGTGCCACCATTCAGTATGTAGGTATAATCAGATGTGAATTTTCTATTACCAAGGTCCCCTACTTAATCTCTATCTGTGTAGCCTTTCAGACTCCGCTTTGATCATTGGATGCAAAGACAACAATTTGCAATCCCATTTAGATATCTAAATATCCTCTTCACCACTTTCCAGCGCCTCGTTCCTAGGTTTGATTGAAAATGACTAATTAAGCCAATAACATACCTTGTATCATGATGAGTACACAAAATAGTGTACATTAAACTACGAATGATACTGACATATGATTTTTTCTTTATTTCAACTATTTCTTTAGGAGTCTTGAGATACATACTTTTGCTCAGAATAGTGCCTCTTGCTGCAAGTGTTTATTCAATGTTGCAATTTGGCATATTAAAGTGTTGTTGCATCTTAGTAATATAAGCTTCTTGAGACAAACCCAAAAGCCTTTTTGATCGATCTCTAATGATCTTTACTCTTAAGATGCACTCAAATTCTCCTATATATATTATGTCAAATTGTGATGAAAGTCATAATTTGATTTCTATCATAAACTTTATGTCACTTCCAACTATTAGCATAACATCAACATATAATGAAAATATGACAAACTTTAATTTTTTTTCTTTTCTTAGGTAAACACAATGATTCACATTGATAATTTCGAAACCATAAGACAAAATGACTTTGTTAGTTTATATAAGTCTATTTTCTTGGTTTTCAATAATGTAACCTTCTGGTTGTGTTATATAAATTTTCTCATCAAAATTATCATTAAAGAAAGCAATTTTTATAACTACGATGACATGTACTAACAAAAACTTCACAAAGGGAGAAAATATCTCCTCAAAATTAATACCCTCCATTTGGGTATATCCATTATATTTGCAACTAGACGAACTTAGTATCAATTAATCAACCTATTTGCTTTCTTCTTAATTTTGAGAATCCATTTATTCCTAATGGCCCTTCGGCCCGGATGAAGATCGATTAAATACTAAACTTAATTTTTTTTCTTACAGACTCCATTTCATCATCTAATGCAACTTTACATTTTTTACTGACTGAGCATCTCAATACTTCCTCAACCGTTCAACTCATCATCAACAAGGAGAATTATTAATATTTTATTCTCAATGGAAAACATTCTTCGAGGAATAATCTAACGATTATTTCTTCTTAGGTTAGACTATTGAGAAACTAAATCATTCATCGAAAAATCACTCATATTAGGTTGACTAGATTCAGGCATCCCTTGTGCTACCTGATTTATTAATAAAGGAACATTATCCTCCTTCACTATCGCATATAAAAGAATTGTCATATCAACTTCACCTCCTGCTGAGAACTCAGTTTCGAGAAAAGTAGCATCTCTTGACTCTATTTAAGAGATGGTTTTACCTTATTGCTCACTAATGAATACATAACCCTTAGAGGTATCACAATACCTTACAATGATACACTTCTTACTCCTGGATCATAATTTTTCATATTTGTGAGACTTATTATGAACATACGTAGCTAACCCTAAGGTCTCAGATTACTCAGATCTGATTTTTTGTTTGTCCAACGTTCATATGGAATAGATGGAGCAAATTTAGAAGGCACTCAGTTAAATATATAGGTTGTAGCTAATAATGCATCTCCCCAATAGGAAATACGTAAATTAGCTTGAGTCATCATAGACCTAACCATATCTAAAAGAGTTCGATTTCTATTTTTAGCAATCCTATTTTAATGCGGAGTTCCAAAGATAGTTAGATGTCTAATAATCACTTTCTCATTACATATTATTTTGAATTGATCAGACAAATATTCACTTTCACGATCAGTTTGTAAGGTTTTAACCTTAAGATTTAATTGATTCTCAATTTCAATCAAATAACGTTTATGTTGGACCGGTGCCATCGATAGAGGGGGGGGGGTGAATATCGACCGTAAATCTTTCGCAGAAACTTCCGATCATATACTTACGAATATTCATTCTAAATAGAGCGTTAGTAGCACAGCAGAAAATAAAACAGAAAAATAAAGGACGACACAACTCAGAGTGCACACGGGATTTACTTGGTTCCCAACCCCCCAGGGTCAGTACATCCAAGGCCTAAGCACGGGAACGCCCATCCACTAATGGCCTCCTTTCTGGACTTTCCGGAGGCAGAGAAATTCATCTCACAGTGCAAGAGTTACAAACAAAAAGATAGATAAATTGAAATGCAGAATGTAAACTCAACCGAACAAACAGATTGAAACTCGGCCGATCTGGACCTTCGAAGTGCCGCGCACTTCCTCCTGGAGCCTCCTGGACATAGAGCTTCATCGTTAGTGCTTTGTCGTCACTTGGGAAGCTTAGAATGGTTTCAGAAAGTTATGTTTCGAGCTGAGGGGTCGAAGCCCCTTTTATAGTCTTCATTAGGGCGCCTATGATGAATGGGGCACCTCATAGGGCTTGGTCAAACCTTATCTCCACGCCGAACTCGCCGCAGCCGATAAAGCTCTTGATCAGGGCGCCTGGACCATTGAGGTGCCTCAAAGAGCTTGGTCAAAGCTTATCTCCGCTTCGAACTCGTAGTAGCAGATACAGCTTTCAACCAGGGCACCTGTGACATATGGGGCGCCTGAATGAAGAGCTTGGTTTGCCTCCATTCATTGAGGCGCCCTAGTTGATGGGGGCGCCTAGCAGCTTAGTTTCCAGCCGCGTTGTGTGTTTGTTTGCCTGCTTTGTCTTCCATTTTAGGTATCTGCATGATACATAAATACAAAGCAAATACATATACAACCTTAGCCTTAAGGACTTTGTTCTGACTTCGGATTTCCTCGAAACCCCTAGGTCGAACCGACGCCTAAGTTCCCACCCCCGGGAACACACCTTCAACCTACTCCTTTCAGGAGACGGTTGCCACCCAATCCATTCGGGTGGACTTTTGTTTACTTTTGCTTAGCCTTCGATACTCTCGGATCTCAAGACGTTCGACCCTCGACCCGTCTCTATTTCTATCCTTAATCATCGCTCAGCTAAGTTGCTCAATCCCTCGGACCAAGACTTCGTGCCCAAACCCTAGGTCCAGGACTTAGGTGCCCAACCCTCGGCCAGGACTTCGTGCCCAATTCCTCGAACCAGGTCTTCGGTGCCCAACCCTCAGCCAGGACTTAGTGCCCAATTCCTCGAAACAGGTCTTCGTGCCCAACCCTTGGTCAGGACTTAGTGCTCAATCCATGATCAGGACTTAGTGCCCAATTCTTCGAACCAGGACTTCGTGCCTAGGATAACTAGGACTTTGGTTCACCTTGGTCCAGTTTTCTTGACTACCCTTTTCTTGTTCAATGTATCACTGACTTAAGCATATTGTCAAACATTGAAACACTTAGAGGAGGACATCACTGATTCATCTTTTCCCTTAAATATTGGGTCATGGATACATTTAGACATTTTTAACAACTGTCAAACTTAATTGTTAATTGATAAAGTTTGCTCAAGCTAACTCCACTATATTTTTCTCTCAAGGCAACCTAGACAACATGAGATGATAGTAATGACTCATACTCAAATATTAGGTTATCTACCATTGAACTAATCAATATTCCCTTAGCAGTGGAATCTTTTTTCTTTCATGTCTTATAGGCATCAAGATCACGTGTATGTTGTGTTGTTGAACCATCAGCTAGTTCTTCCATAAACTTATTTACAGTCTCTAGAACTTCTTATTGTTGGTGCAATTGACCCAAGTTTAATCGGGTAGATCATGAGTTTTAATGTGTGTGTCAATATGATTAAGTTAGGGTTTCATGTTGATCTAATATGTGTATGTGAGTGTGCAGGTTTGCAGGATACACATAGACTTAGTTAGACGTCTTCGGGTCCAATGAAGGATGGTGTGAGGAGACATGCCGTGGGCTTGTGTGCATCCGAGGGACCGTGGACAAAGCAAGAACGATGGGCCGAGGGAAGCGAACTTCGAGGCATACATGAAGGATGGAATGGGAGACAAGCCGAGGGCTTGCATGCATCCGAGGGACGAGAGCCAAAGTTGAAGAGGGCTTGAAGGCAATAGGTCAAGGCTACTGGAGTAGGGACGATGAGCCGAGGGAAGCAGACTTCGAAGCATACACGAATGATGGCATGGGGGGATGTGTCGCGGGCTTGCATGCATCCGAGGGATGAGAGCCAAAGTCGAAGAGGGCTTGAAGGCAACAGATCGAGGCTGCTGGATGAAGAGTCAGCTAAGTCATGAGGATTTGAGTGTTGAGAGAACTGCACTCGAGAAGGGAAATCCTAGGGTTCGAGTGCTGAGAGAATTTACTCAGGAAGGGAAACCTTAGGTGGCAGTTGACTGATGCTTGATCAGTCGATTGATATAGAGCACAAAAAGATCAGTCGACTGATGCTTGATCTGTCGACTAGTGCAGTCGACTAGTGTCGACCAGAATGTGAATCGTCAGGCTGTGACATTTGAATTCGCGAGGACCAGTCGACTGTCCCAGGGGCAGTCGACTGGTAACGGTCAGAACAATATCGAGCATTATTTAAGAGGCTAGTTTTTGGCTATTCTTCCTTGGCGAAACAAGCTTGGTCAAAGCCTGTTAGTTGCCTACAAGTGGTCAAACATTGTCAAAGGATTGTGGCGAGGTTTCTCCACCCACAAGGAGTGATAAGAGCTAGCTGGATGTGTTCCGGGGAGTCATCCACCGAAGGATCGGGATCGCCCACCTTACGAATAGTCGTAGAGTAGGAGTTTCATCTCCGAACCACGTAAAGGTGATGTGTTAGCATTGTTTTAGTTTAGATTTGAGATTTCCGCTTGCGCTTGCTAACCCTTGTAGGAAGAAAATCGAGAAAGTAGCTATTCACCCCTCTAGCTAAATGACAAGGTCCCAACAAGTGGTATTAGAGCGAGGTTCGCTCATCTATGGACTAACTGCTGAGAGAGCAAAAAGCTAGAGGAAATGACGATTAAAGAAAGATTAGGGGATGATATCAATGTTCCACCTCCCTACGATCACGAGGATTTCGACTATTGGAGGATGCGGATAAAGACATGGTTCGGCATAGATTGGAATTTCATGATCGCGCTAGAAGAGCCATTTGAAGTCCCAAAAGATAAACATGGGAAAAAGCTCCGACCAAGATATTGGAATAAGGAGCAACAAATGCAATCAAAGGCAAATGAGAAGGTAATTTCAATATTACATAATATTTTGCTTAATGATATAATTAGTGGTGTAGGTGAATACAAAAATTCACACGAGTTATGGAGTAAGATATTAGCACTTCATGAAAACCCTACACAAGCTCAAGTAGTGGAGGAGTCAAAAGAAATGAGATCAATGGTCCAAGAAGAGGAGAAGGACCAATCGGATGAGGAAAGAAGCTCAACATCCGAAGAGAAGGAGAGAGAAGGAGAAAATTTATCCATATCCTCAAATGAAGTGGCACAAGAATTTGAAGAACCATCCACTTCATGAAAGGGAGAAGAAGAAGTCTCCACTTCAAGGGTTGAGGGGGAGGAGAGACCATCCTCAATACCGGAGCAAGAAGAAGCCACCACCTCCACCAAAGCAAGATCCAAGTATCACATCATTTGCTTTGGGTGCTACAAGAAGGGGCACTACAAGGATAAGTGTCCATTGGGTAAGAAAAAGGAGGTAAACACTAAACCCAAGTCAATTCCTTTAAATTCTAACATGGGTTGTAGGGATGGTGCGAAGAAGGAGAAAAAGCATATAAGGTGCTTCACATGTGGTGAGCTAGGATACTACCACACCAAATTCTTAAGGAAAGGAGAATTCAAGAAATTAGAGCATTTAAGAAAATGGGAGAGAAAGGAGAGGGAGAAAAGCTCACATCAAGGGGAGCTAAAAGGGTAAGGGAGGTAATCTCTAACTTTAAGCATGTTTCAAATTCCTCTATGTGTGCCAGAAATAATGAAAATTGTTTACCTATGCATAATTTTGGTTTTGATATTGTGATAAAAATAGGGCTAATGTTATATCTCAAAATCCTAAGGAATTTATGTATCATGATAAACCTAGAATTTTTAAACCTAAGGACCAAGGCATTAATCCAAAGAAAGGGAGACACATGCCTAGACAAATGGGTAGATCTAGAAATGTCCAAGATGGACATGGTGATGCTAGGGTTAAGAATCCAGAGAGGGAAAATCAAGCTTTGAGGGCAAAACTTGACAAATTGGAGAAAACCCTAGAGAGATTCATTAGTGGATCTAGGGGTTTAGGCATGGTGTCAGGTAGTCAAAACCCCGACAATGATAGATCGGGTCTAAGATACTGATCTAGTAGATCAAATGCTATAGAAGAGTCATATGCAAGGATGTCATACGACTGTATCAAGGGGAACGCCAAAAATGGCAAGGAAAAGCCAGATAAAGGGAAGAAGAAGAACTTAATCAAGGCCAAGGTGTACAAAGTTAAGAAGGTTAGGGGTGTATGACAAAAGTCACCGAAGGTACACCAGTGTGGTCTTGCAATTATAAATGAGTCACCTAGGGAGGTGGCTAAGGTTAAAAGCTCAAGGGAGAGCTCTAGGAGTCAAGATGAGGTCCATGGTCAATGGATCTTAGGAGGGATTCTCCATGGAGACTAGATGGTAAATGGAGTGTGCCAAAGGATGTGGAGACGGATTTGAGTCTTAATCCTAGGAATTTGGCACATCAAAAGTGAGTTTCATGCACGGAAATATGAAGTTGGAACTATATTGTATGAAAATTAGTTTTTAATGTGTAGATGTCATATAAATCAATGCTAAGGATGCATTGTGGTTGGGGATGAGAAGATACATCAAGGAGAGATCAAAACTAGGACTTTAGGTCAAGGTTCGATGAACCATTTAGATAGGTTTGAGTTTTATGTCAATATTGGGATTGGTAATAGATACATGTGTGAATGTATTTTTTCCAAGTAGACATGGGTATCACAAACATCTCCACAAAATTTGATGATTTTTGGAGATTTGTGGAATTTATGGTGCATTTCTGAAGTTGGGTTAGAAATGCTGATAATATAGGGTATCAGTCGACTGAGACAGAGGTAGTCGACTGGTACAGTTCGATCAAGGAACTAGGATATTATATGCAGCAGTCGACTGATCCTCCATCAGTCGACTGATGTTGCGAATCTTTAAAAGAAAATCCCGCGCGGGGACGACCAAATCTAGGGTTTCAGGTGCCGTCCCTTGCTGCCACATCTCTTCCCCGACCTCTCTAGCCACTCCAAGTCTTCCCAAGGTCCTGAAATCTTGTTCCTAGCCCTCCTCCACCTTAAATCCAAGTCTAGGGCAAGAAACATCTTTCCTTGAGTCAAGTCTAATCATCATTCATCAAACAACGAATGGAGCGATGGTAATAAAGTGTTTACCTTATTTTTCTCCATTTAGTTTATGACTCACGACTAACTTTCAATATTTTACATGTTTTCCTTGTTTTTTCTTCTTGATTGGGTCATTCATGGATATGCATACGGTATTTGTATTTTAGGGCTAGGCTAAAGAGAAGGGTTGGTGAGGGATCATCCGAACTGCATCCCATAGATCCGGTGGCACCTCGGTTCCGTTCTGAGGCTTGCCTGCGGGTCTTTGAAAATGCTGCCTTTATTCTAATGAATTGTAGATATCTCAATCAGTCATATTTTCAGAAAATTACTCATCACATTATTGAGATAATCACTTATTTTGAGTTAGAAAAACTAGTATACTGTCAGCATTATGCCAACTTTGACATCTGCAAGGAGTTTTATGTTAATCTTACATGTAGTAATCCCGATGACAGGGCGTATGAGTCTATGGTACAGGGAGTTACCATTCCTTTTACACCTGCATTATTAGGATCATTTCTAGGGTGTCGGGTGTCAGAAAATTTGTTTACATGTTTCCCAAATGTCACTGAGCTATTAACCTTGCCCAATGTAATCATTGATCAGAATCATCGTCATTATTTCAATAATCCTCGACCTCCTCTAGAGAGTATCTTTATAGCTAGGCGCATGAGTCCAGTTAGCAACATATTGAATAAAATTGTCCTAGACTACATTCATTGTCACCAAGGGGAGGTCAAAGATCCGGCTACCTCACTTGGTGATGATGTATGCTCTAGAGAGGAGACTAGACATTGACATCACCTGCCATGTATTCGCATCTATTGTCCATTTTTCGCATGATGTAAATAGGAGGATCTACATGCCATTCGGTCATATTTTGACCGAATTCTTTGCATCTAGAGGCATTAGAGTCACTAGGGGTCAGGTCCATTAGCTGTCTAAGGACTACGACCAGATAGGGTCTCGACAGCTCTCCCTGGCGGGGATCGAGAGGCGGCAGGGAGTGATGGTCTAGCGACGTCGTCAGGCTTCTTCCAACTCTGATGATGATGAGGAGGCTGCTCCTGCTGCTGCACCTGCAGCTGCTCCTGCTAGGATTATAGAGGAGCGGTTCTCCTGACTAGGGGCAAAGGTTCATGGACTTCAGGAGGACTTCCAGGGTTTCCAGCAATGGCAGGTTGCTATTCAGGGGGAGGTTCACGGTCTCATGGAGCACTTTCAGGATTTCCAGCAGCGACAAGATGATATGTATGAGATGGTGCAACACTGGAACATTATGTATCAGGCCCCTCCTCCTCCTCCTCCTAACGATGATGATGTGTAGCCTCTATATGACTTGGGCGTAGTAGTGTTGAGAGTGTGTTGGATTGAGCATGCTCTTCATTTGTCTCTCAAACACTATATTTTATATTGTAATATTTGGATATTTTTGTAAGCACTTACTTATGGTTCCCTATGAAATTCATCTCTTAGTATTGCATATATGAATTGTTATTTCCTTGTTATTATGGTTGTATGATGAATTTCACTATATCTTCTTTCAAAAGATTATCGTATAAAGGGGGAGCTTTTATCACTTTTTATGTCTTGAGTGTTCGTATAAGAAAAAGGGGGGAGGTTTGAAAATATTTCTATATTTTAAATAGTATGGGATAGACTTGAAAAATATAGGGGTTCAAAACTAAGATGAAAGTTTGGTACAAAATGGAATGTTTTCAAAGAAGTTGAACTTTGGTCAAAAAGTCAAGCATATTTGATATTTTCATGAAAATGTATTTTTCTGGGTTAGAATATATCATAAGAAATATGCTTGCAAAATTTCAGAATTTTTCAAATTTTATGGAATTTATTAGGGGCTACTGAATTTTGGCTTGAATTTTAGAATGTTGTGTATCAGTTGACTGCCGTTGGGGCAGTCGACTTATCTTTCTGTGAGATTGCAGTTCAAAGGCACCAGTCGACTGGTAACTGACGCAGTCGACTGGTACTTCTGTATTCTTATTTCTGGGGGTTTATGAAATAGAAAGGTGTTCTTTATTGATACCAATGGTTAGTATTGCGTGGGGAAATCAATTTGATAGTGTCAAAGGGAGAGAACTTGTGGTTTAAGTTGTTGAGGCAATCATCCCTTAAATGATTGGAATATCATGGTTTTGATGTGTGTGGGTGAATATGTTTAAGGTTAGAGTGTTATGTTGTATTTGATGTGTGTGATTGAGTTTGCAGGACTTGGAGAATCACACATGGTGGACATATCCGAGGGACGAGAGCCGAGGGAGGAGGACTCAAAGGGCAAGACGGGAAGTAGACTTCAAGGGCACACGTGAAGGGTGGCATGGAGGCGAGCCAAGGGAGGCTTGTGTGCGCATCCGAGGGACGAGAGCCAGAGGAAGATGACTTCAAGGGGCAAGCCAAGGAGTGAACCTGAATGCATACGTGAAGGACTATGTGAAGACTGGCTGGGAGTGAGTGGGCAGTCGACTGGCCAGAGGGTAGTCGCATGTTAAAACTCACAGAAGGTTTTCAGCCTTCTACCAGTCGACTGGCCCAGAGGCAGTCGACTGGTATACCCCTGAAAACTAGTCGTTGGCTAGAAATTAATGCTAGGCCAGTCGACTGCCCCAGGGGCAGTCGACTGGTGCGGGGCTGGACAGATTGCGAGTTTGTCCTGTTCTCCTATAAAAGGAGGACCTTTTTACACGTGGACGGTACGGTTCCGTACAGTAACGAAGTGCTGCTTGTGTGAAAAGTTTTCTCTACTTCCTCTCTCTCATTTACTTCATTCTGTAAAGAGGAAGACCACCACTGTAAAGGTTTCTCCACCTGAAAGAGATTTTTGATAGTGGAAGTGGTGTCATGCATGGATCCTTGGACTAGTCACCCATCTGGGTGGATACCAAGTAAAGTATTCTTGTTAGCATTGTTCTTATATTCTTTTGCATATTATTGTTTCCGCTGTGCTAACAACCTTGTAGAGATTCAACCGAAAAGTGCTATTCACCCCCCCCCCCCTCTAGCACTCCACATCGATCCATCAGTTGGTATCAGAGCTGGTTCGTTTTGGAAGAACTCACCGTCAACCGGAGCAAGTATAATGGTGTTTCAAGAGGGATACTCTACTGCACGACCACCCTTCTTTGACGGGAACGACTTCGTGTACTGGAAAGGTAGGATGCAATATTATCTTATGAACGATATTGAGAATTGGATTAGTATTGCAGATGGTTTCGAGGCACCCGTTGATGAAAGAGGAGAACCGACACCAATGAGATCTTGGTCAAAAGAGGTCATGAAGAGGGCGCAGTCAAATGCCAAGGCCACCACCACACTGCAGTGCGGGCTCTGAAAGGAGCAACTGAACAAGGTGGGGCCGTTCAAGAGTGCCAAGGAACTGTGGCACAAATTGGTGGAATTGAACGAAGGGTCAAACGAGTCCAGAAGAGCAAAGAAGGACTTGCTCGTGGCCCAACTCCAATCCCTCTCCATGAAGAGCAATGAGACTGTCAGCCAGCTGCATAGAAGGGTAAAGGAGGTAATCAATGAGCTCCACGTGATTGGAGAAAAGATCGAGAACCGGGATATCGTCAGGTATGTTCTACAAGCCTTCCCAAGAACCGCCTTGTGGGCATCCATGGTTGATGAATACAAGGTATCAAGGGATTTATCCATAGTTAAATTAGATGATTTATTCTGTGAATTTGAACTGCACGAGCAAGCTAACGTCTCAGCCAAAGAGAAGGGTATTGCTTTTATTGTAGAAAAGGAGAAGAAGAAGAGGAAGGAGAAGAAGAAGGTGGTCTACTCCTCCTCATCCAATTCAGAGGAATCCAGCGCCTCCATAGACAGCGACCAAGAGGCATTCATGGTAAGAAAGATACGTAAGGCTTTCAGAAATTTTTCTAACAAATCATATGCTAGGAAAATGCCTAAAGGCAAGGGTAAGGCCAAGGACATTATATGCTACAACTGTCACCAAGGGGACACATGAAGAACGAGTGCCCCCAACCGAAGAGAAGAGATGACAAGAAAGAGGAGAAGAAGAAAGGTGACAAAAAGAGGTCAAAGGGAAAGGAGAAGGGTGCCACTAACCTAAAGGCGATGTGGGATGATCCATCTGTTGGAACTTGGATGGCTAGAGAGGGGGGGTGAATGTAGCCAGGCAACGAAACTTTACCACTTATCAAATTTTCCTGCACTTAGATGTATAGTAGCACAGCAGAATCAATAGAAACAGAGTATGCAGTAAACTAAACCCTAAGATAAGCACAAGCACAAGAACGCTAACAAGAGGATTTACAAGGTTCGGGGATAACTTGCCCCTACTCCTTGGTGTGCCCTTAAGGTGGGCGATCCCTTGATCGTCGGTAGATCAAGCCCCGGTGAACACCGGATAATAAGCAACCTCCTTCTTGGTGGAGTAACCTCTCCACAGCGTTTCAACAGAGATAATGTTTTAAGCACAATGAAACACAAGAAGGATCTTACTTAGCACTTGGAACCACAAGAACACAAGCAGAACTTCTCCCGAGCTCCACCCAGCGCAGATCTCATGCAAGAACTCACTTCTTTGTGTCTTCTCGCTGATGGACTCGCCAAGCCTCTTGTTTCTTCCTCCAAATGCTCAAGTAACAGATGGTTGCTTCAAAGATCACAGATGCTTGCTGAAGATGATGGAACAACAGCACGCACAAGCACAAGCACAACGTTGAGAACTTCGTTACCGAGACTTGTTCGCCACCAAGCCTTAAGTCCCAGCTCTCTGATCACCAGGTCACCGCCATCTCACTGCAGCCTCCAGCTGCTCACCTGCAACACCCAGCCTACCACTGAGCTCACCTAGACTCTCTGAGCTTTTCTCAGAGCAGCTCCAGTCAGCAGCCAGCGCTCGTTGCAACCTGAGACCGCAAATGGACAAACCTGCTCCAAGGAAAGACCTCCATTGACTCTCCTTGAGTGTTTGAATCCATCCCTATCACCTGCACACTCAATCAGAGGTTTAGAAAATGAAATCAAACTTATATCAGTAATAGCAGAGAAGATCAAAGTGACATCAGTAGCGTATCAGTGAAAGCAGGCGCGATCAGAGCGTCTAACAGTGCGTTTGAATTAAAGTGATCGGTCACCGGACCAATCAGGACTATCCCAGACCGATCAGGCTCCAACCTGATCGGTCCCCAGTGAGAAACATGGGATCGCAAGCTCGTATGATCGGTCACCCTGACCGGTCACCAGATCGGTCACCAAACCGATCCAGAAATCAGCTTGCCACAATCCCGCCTGCAAGCCATTGGTTGATCAGTCACCAGACCGATCAAGCTGATCCCAGACCGATCAGGCTCCAGCCTGATCGGTCAGGGTGAGAAACCTCATGACAGTTGATCGTTCAGATTGATCGGTCACGGTTTCTCACTGATCGGTCACCAGACCGATCAGACATTGCTGGATCGGTCACCAGATCGATCCAAGAGGGACTTCCGTGCCAACTTCCCTGATCGGTCATCAGACCGATCCGGGCAAGGCCAAACCCACTCTAAGTCAAGAGAACCAGCCTCCGGCCCATCTCCGACTCGTGCTTGATCCCCCGAACCAAGACTCCATGCCCAGCTTCACTTATTGGGACTTCAACCTAGCCCTCCAAGCTAGGACCTGGCCCTCCAAGTCGGGATTTCATCAACCTAACTTTCCAAGCTAGGACCTGGCCTTCCAAGCCGGGTCTTTTTCACATTTCACCTAACCCTCCAAGTTGGGACTTTTCACCTAACCCTCCAAGTTAGGACTTTTCACCTAGCCCTCCAAGCTAAGACTTTTCACCCAACCCTCCAAGTTAGGACTTTTCCAAACCTAGCCCTCCAAGCTAGGATTTTTCACACCTAACCCTCCAGGTTAGGACTTTTCCACATCTAGCCCTCCAAGCTAGGATTTTTCACACCTAACCCTCCAGGTTAGGACTTTTCCACACCTAGCCCTCCATGCTAGGATTTTTCACACCTAACCCTCCAAGTTATGATTTCCCCACACCTAGCCCTCCAAGCTAGGATTTTCCACACCTAACCCTCCAGGTTAGGATTTCAATCACTCCGTGCCTAATCCCCGATCAGGACTTAATCATAATCATCTAATCAACCGAAACTAAAATCGGTGTCAAGACTAAAACAACAATCAGGGTCAGACTGCATCAACAATCTCCCCCTTTTTATTGTTTGACAACTCGATTTTATGTTTAGGGATTCGAATCCAATTTTCTCAAAGTTCAGAATCATAGGGGAATCAGGATCCTCCCCCTACAACATGATCATCCTAAACTTAACCAACCTCACTCTCCCCCTTTATCAAACATCAAAAATGGTCTAGAGGGGTTGTTAAGGTTAAGCATACTCCCCCTCAACCCTAGGGGAATCCCAAAACAACAAAAGTATGATTTATTTTGAAACACATATGACAACATATGATAAAGATATAGAACATGGCGAAACAATCATATGTATTATATGAACATGGCACCATAAGCATAATCATGCAACACATTCATCAGGATGATAGTTATATGAGCAACTATATAAACCAACAATAAGCATAATATAGTAAAAACATCCATAACAATTAGTCATAGCAGATGCAGCACATAGCATCTAAGTCAAGTCAAATACAACACAAAGCTATAAAGGTCAACAACATCAATGCACAGCAGGATCATCGTCAGACGTATCATCAATATAAATCAAATCCCCTGGTGGAGTGCTGCTAGAGGGCGATGCGTCAGGAAATATATGTAGGTACCACTCCTCATACCATGTCTCCTGCAGTGAGCAGATCTCAGAAACATCGGACTCCAATCTGTGAAGTCGGCGATCGATGGATCAAAACTCTAAGCTGACCTCCTATCGCCAGAGCTCGGAAATATGTAACTCACGCTGCATCGTCCGCTCTAGCTCCGCAACCTGCCAGCGAAGGTCAGGATCCCACTCATCGTAATCCTCAGCCACCGCGGATAGCTCCTGATCAGGGGCTGCTCCCGGTAACTCCCCCACACGTCGCCGATCCTTCCACCTCAGCCCCTATGGTCTGACAACAATTCCAGATTGGGCCAACATGCGACGATCAAGTCGACAGTCCTGTCGAACCATGGGTACAATGCTGCCCTGTGAAACGTCAATGCCAACCGACTCCAGCCAGGCAGTGATGATGTGGCCAAACGGCATGTAAAATATCTGACCGTACATCTGACTGTGAATAATGATGGAGAAATAGACTGAGGTCACTGGGTCAAAGTCTAACTGTCAATGCATCCTGTAGAGCATCAAGCAGTGGAATGGGTGAATTTCATCTATGTGCTTTGAAGTAGTAGGGATGAGACAGTTAGTGATAATCTTAAACAAGACATAATCAATGGAAGAAAGACGAAGAGCATCAAATGTAGGGAAGGCACTGGTAACCTCACCGAGATCCCTCGACCTGGGATAATCGAAAAAATACTCATGGATAGAGTCAGGGGTGACTCCATTAAAGGGATCCGGTAGAGGATCTGGAAGATAAGGGTAGAGGGAAAAGTCATTATCTGACCGGCGATAACCAAGAAAGTCAGTAAAAACAGATCGATTAAAATCAAGGTCGACACTGGAGACACGGGTCCTCCACCCCGTGCCCTCTCCACTAACCATGTTATTATAAAATTCAGAGACCAAATCAAAGTTGATTGGCCTCTCAAGGAAAAGAATGAATTAAAGTTCATAGTGTTCAATGATTTGCCGTAGTGTTGGACAATGTTCGAAAATGAAGGTTTGGTCCACAGTTCGACATGGCATAAGTTTGAAAGTGTGCCATTGAAAATCTAACGCATAATGAATATTTTGAAATCTGGTATGTGGAGGTGGTGGAGGTCTTGAAGGAGGTGTAGATGATGAAGGGCCTTTGCCCTTTGAGCTTCCCTCCACGGGTTATTTTCCCTTAGCTGATTTTCTGATGGGTTTGAAGAATTGATCATGGCAATAGATTTGATCGGGATGAAGTGAAATCAAGACACAGATTCGAATATTGATACGATCACGAACAAAGGATCACATGGTCAAGACATTGATCAAGTTAATCATAACAGAAAATGAGCAAAAGAACATAGGATTGATCAATGGAGTAAGATGCGATCAATAATCAAAGAACAGAAAGATTTGATCGTATGGGTAGGGTACACACGCCACACACCAAAAGAAACCCCAAAAGCAACAAAGTTAGTTCACCAGATATCATGACATTTAAAGTAATCAACAAGGTGAGGTAGGGGAATCTTACGTAGGTGCCATTCTTTTGTCTGTTGAGCTTGAGAGAGATCAACCAGCTGAGTTGTGCAGAGGGGCACACACCAGTGATGCTTCGCGAGAAATAAGAGCAGAAGACGAACTCGCAGCAGTGCAGAAGAAGAACAATCTCACGCACAGCAGGGAGAAGATCAAAGAAACCACGCGCAGGAGGAGCTCACGCTAGAAGACAGGGATCTCACGCGCAAGAGGGGAATTTCGACGCTAGGGTTCGGCAATGAGGGGTTTCGTGAGAGTTAATAGGTTGGTGGATTGGTCCACCAACCGAAATTTAATGCGATTGAACGGATCACCGTTCGATCTGATACCGCCCAGACCAATCAGGCTTCAGCCTGATCAGACTGGCCTGGTCCTGATCGGTCGGGGTGACCGATCAGGCAGGCTCCTGATCGATCAGGAAGCGAACAGTGGGTTTTGAGGTTTTTCCGTGAGCCCCCTAATCGGTCTATGGACCGATCACCACAGGGTACCAGATCGGTCCAGGGACCGATCCAGACCAACCCAGTGGGTTTTGACAATTTCTCAGACAGGTGCTGGATCGGTCCTTTAGACCGATCAGACATACTCCTGATCGGTCCAGTGACCGATCAGGCTTCCTGAATTATCCTGATATGATCTGAAATTTTCAGTTTCAGATTCCCAATCGATTTCGGATCAGATCTGATAAAGTTTATCGATTTTGGAAGTGATCCCTTGACTAAAATTGGCCCCTAAACCAGGATCAAAGGTCCTTATGGGTTTACAAACACTTTGTTGGTGCAAGTTGCATCAATGATGTTCTCCTTTATGTGTTTTAATGTTTGACAATGTACTTAAGTCAGTAATATGTTGAACAGACAAAGGGGAGCGAAGGAGAAGTAACCTAAGCCTGAGAAAGTCCTAGTTAAGCTAGGCATGGAAACCCTAAGACCTAGCGAAGGGCTGCTAGGCTCTGGCGAAGGGCTGCCAGAACGAAAAAGACCTAGCGAAGGGTTGCTAGGCTCTGGCGAAGGGTTGCCAGAAAGAAAAGACCTAGCGAAGGGCTGCTAGGCACCTGACGAATGGCTGTCAGGAAAATAAGTCCTAGCGAAGGGCTGCTAGGCACCTGACGAAGGGTTGTCAGGGGAACAAGTCCTAGCGAAGGGCTGCTGGGCACCTGACGAAGGGCTGTCAGGGAAACAAGACCTAGCGAAGGGCTTCTAGGCACCAAGCGAAGGGCTGCTTGGTACTCAAGACCTGGCGAAGGGCTGCCGGGCAAAAGTCCAACTGGAGGAGCTGGTTGGCACCAGGTAAATTCTCCCGAGAGGAGTAGGTGAGGACGCGTTCCCCTTGAGGGAACATTAGGCGTCGGTTCGACCTTGGACTCCATTTTGGAGACCAAAGTCAGAACCAAGACAGCTGAGGCTGTATAAATTAAATTAAATATTTGTTTTATTGTGTTTTGGACTAACCCTGGAAGCAGGACCGAAGGAACGTGTATCTGCAGCTCAGAATGCCTCAAAGGAAAGAGGCAACTGCTAACCAGGGCGCCCGGAGTGTCCCGGGCGCCCCCAAGGTGAACACAAAACACAAAGAAAGCAAATAAACCTCGACAGTACATTCCGAGGGCGCCCCCACTGTCCCAGGCGCCCCCATGGCAAACCAACTGAAGAGTTAAGCTGCTGCCGCGTCTGCACTGCGCACCCAGGGCGCCCCCGCTATCCCGGGCGCCCCCAGCCACTCTTACGCAGGAGACTTCAGCGCTGCGGATAAGAGTTGGCCGAGTCAACCAGGGCGCCCCCAGCGTCCAGGGCGCCCCCATCAAGACCTTATCCCGAGGTTCAAGGGATAAGTCGTTGACTGCGCCTTGTGTGGATCTGCAGCCACGTGGGGGGGCGCCCCCGTCGACCAGGGCGCCCCCAGGCACTATAAAAAGGGCCCTCGACCCTCCTCTTTAACACACTGCTTTCATTCAACACTTCCTAACTGCGATTCTATTCATTCCGACCGACGACAACGCGCTAAAGACGAGGCTCTGCGACCGGGAGGCTCCAGGAGGAAGTGTGCGGCACTTCGGAGGTCCAGATCGGCCGAGCTTCACATGTTTGCTTGGTTTGCAATTAATTACAGTATTTATTTTTCTTTATTGTTACTTGTAATATTGCACTGTAAGTCGGGTTTCTCCGCCTCCGGAAATTCCGGAAAGGAGACTATTAGTAGACTCAACGCCGAGTACATAGGCCTTGGACGTACTGACCCTGGGGGGTTGGGAACCAAGTAAATAAACCTGCCGTGTCCCCTGTTTTGCTTTCTTTTATTTTATTTTTATGTTTCCGCTGCACTAACGCTCTGAGTCCAGAAGTCTTATGAAATATTTACGAAAGTTTTCACGATCGATATTCACCCCCCCTCTATCGACGGCACCGGTCCTACACACTTTACTCCACTCAAGTGGAGTCAAACTCAATCAACAATCATTCACTCATTTTCAAACAAGTTTGTATCAAATTCAAGTCTCCAATCAAGTTTCCTTGATTGGAATGTTCAAGTATGATCATGGAGCCAAGTACACATATGTTATGCATTGGTTTTCCCCATACTTGGTCACCGAAGTGATTTTTATCTCGTCAACTAAATTTCTCAAAGGATGCAATGACATTTCGAGAAATTTAGTTGATCCTAACATCTCACCCCATTTATAGCAAACAAAAGTGTTTTGGTAAACCTTATAGTTTGTGTGAGATGTCCCCAAGTTACCCAATTGTATCCCAACAATTAGAAATAATCATGAAGGGTTTTGAATGTTTTTTTAGTCCTATGAAGCGCGACACATTCCCAACTCCCTTCTTAAGAAACTAAACTCATTTTCGGGGAGTGGTTTAGTGAAAATGTCAGCTAGGTTTGATTTGGACTCTATATGTGAGAGTACAATATCTCCTCGAGCTACATGATCTCTAATGAAGTGGTGGCACACTTCAATATGTTTGGTTCTAGAATGATGGACTGGATTCTTGGTTAGATTAATTGTGCTAATGTTATCACACAACACTTGCACACCCTTATAGCTTAATCCATAGTCCTCTAGAGTATGTATCATCCACAACAATTGCGATATACTCTCTCCTATGGCGATATACTCTGCCTCGGTTGTGGAGAGAGCAACACAATGTTGCTTCCGACTTGACCAACTAACTAGAGATGATCCTAAAAATTGGCAACCCCCACTTGTGCTTTTCCGATCCAACTTGCACCCAGCATAGTCGGAATCGGTATAGCCAATTAGGTCAAAAGACTTGGTACGGGGGTACCAAACACCAACTCCTATTGTGCCTTTAAGATATCTCAAAATTCTCTTAATAGCAATCAAGTGAGATTCCTTGGCACAAACTTGATATCTAGCACACATACCCACAGCAAAAAGTATGTCAGGTCGACTAGCTGTGAGGTATAGCAGACTACCTATCATGCTTCGATATTGAGTCAAATTAACAGGTTTACCACTCTCATCATTGTCTAATCTTGTGTTTGTAGCCATGGGAGTGGTTACCTCTTTTGAATCACTCATATTGAATTTTCGAAGCATCTCTTGAGTATATTTTGATTAGTGCACATGGATCCCATCTCGGGTTTGTTTGATCTCAAGTCCAAGGAAGAAAGTCAACTCTCCCACTAGACTCATTTCAAATTCACTCTCCATGTGTCCAATAAACTCATTTAAATAGCCCTTGTTGTTTGAGCCACAAATAATGTTATTGACATACACTTGGGCTACAAATATATTATCACCATCTCTACGTAGAAATAGTGTAGGGTCTATTTGGCCTCTAACAAAGCCTTTTTCAATTAGGAACGTTGACAACCGCTCATACCAAGCTCAGGGTGCTTGTTTAAGGCCATAAAGTGTCTTCTTGAGCTTAAATATATGGTTTGGGAATTCGGTACTCTCAAACCCCAGAGGTTGTTCGACATAGACTTCTTCCCTTATTAAACCATTTAGAAAGGCCGATTTGACATCCATTTGATATAGCTTGAAACCACGATGTGCTGCAAATGCAAGCATCAATCGGATTGACTCTAATCGTGCCACGGGAGCATAGGTCTCATCATAATCAAGGCCTTTAACTTGACTGAACCCCTTGACTACTAAGCGTACCTTATTTCTTATGATTTCTCCCTTATGGTTCAATTTATTTTTGAAGACCCATTTGGTTCCAATGATGGTGGTCTTCTTAGGTCTAGGGACTAAGTCCCAAACTTGACTTCTTTCGAATTGACCTAGTTCATCTTGCATCGCAATGATCCAATCGGGATCATTTAATGCTTCGTCAATTTTCCTAGGTTCAATTTTGAAAATTAGGGCAACTTCATTAGCCTCATTCCTAAAGAATGATCTAGTCCTAACCCCATGATGGATGTCTCCAACAATTTGATTTTGGGGATGACTAGAGGCTAATCTAGTTTACCTAGGTGTTGGTGATGCTTCTTGAATGGTTTCACTAGACACCAGCTCAGCCTCAGGATCTGGCTGATCTATGGGTTGTCTAGGCTCACCGTCATCGGATTCATCACCATCAACAACATTTGGACTTTCATTCAAACTTAGTCTCCTAAGTTCGAATTGGACTTCATCTTCCGGTTGCCCATTTGCTTTTGGAATTTCTTCAAAGACAACATCAGAAGACTCTTCAACCAATCTAGATTTCTTATTGTAGACTCGATAGGCTTTGCTAACTAGGGAGTACCCAACCAGTATCCCTTCATCAGCTTTTGCCATGAACTTTCCAAGGTGGTCCTTGGTGTTTAGGATAAATGCCTTACAACCAAACACCCTAAGGTGTTTAACCGTAGGTGGTTTTCCAAACCAAAGTTCATGGGGAGTCTTACCTAAGAACCTATGGATGAGGACTCGATTTTGCACATAGCAAGCTGTATTTACAGCTTCAGCCCATAAGTAACTCGGTAATGAGTACTCATTAAGCATGCTTCGTGCAGCTTCTTGTAGAACACGGTTCTTCCTCTCTACAACACCATTTTGTTGTGGTGTTCTAGGAGTAGAGAACTCATGTCTATACCCTCTATCTTGACAAAACTCTAAAAATCGTTGGTTTTGAAATTCACCTTCATGATCACTTCTTATTGTCTTAATGGTTGATGATTTTTCATTTTTAACTCTTCTACAAAAAGAAATGAAAACATCTAAGGTTTGGTCCTTATATTTTAGAAAATAAGTCCATGTATATCTAGTAAAATCATCAATGATAACAAAGAAATATCTACTTCCATTCAATGATATGATAGTGCTACAATCAAACAAGTCCATATGAAGTAAATCCAATGCGGTAGATGTACTTACAGTGCTTTTACCTTTATGTGCAGATTTTGTTTGCTTACCCATTTGACATGCATCACAAATCTTTTCTTTTTCATACTTGATGCTTAGTAAGCCACGAACTAGTCCCTTGTTGGCCAACTTCCGGATATTCTTCATGTTCACGTGTGCTAGTCTCCGATGCCAAAGGGTGGGCTCCTCTTCTTTTGACATGAGACACTTAGCAACAGCATTAATAGCATTTTTAAAAGAAACTTGGTAAATGTTATCTACTCTTGTTCCTACTGGTACCGTGTCAAAGGTGTCATGTTGTCTAACTAGACATTGACTTAGTTGAAAATCAATTGTGTAACCCACATCACACAATTGACTGACACTTAGGAGATTAAATGTCATCCCCTTGACTAGAAGAACATTTTTAATTCTAAGACATTCGGATATTGAATGTCTCCTATTCCTATGACCTTAAGACTACCATTGTTACCAAATGAACATTACCTCTACTTTTTCTTTGAAGTGTGGTAAACAATGATCTATCCCCGGTCATGTGTTTGGAGCATCCACTATCAACGAACCAAGTTGATAGATGCTCCCCCTCAATCACAACCTACACAATTCGAAAAATAGAAGTTTTAGGTACCCAAACCTTGGGACCTAAAGCACTTACTAAACAAGACTTAGGCACCCATGCCTTGACAACTTTCTTTTGAACCTTGGGTGTCTTAGGTTGTCTAACATCAGTACTAGACATTAAGGACACAAAAGATGGTTCTTTGGGTCGGTAACCAATACCGACCCTATTGTAGACTGCTCTTTGGGCATTCAAGATCATGTCTAAGGTCTTTGAGCTTGTTGAAAACTTCTCAAGAATACTCTTGAGTCTCTCAACTTCACTCTTAAATGATTTATTCTCATCCTCTAATAATTCAACATGCAAATCATCAACATCCTCATCCCTAGAGGACTTCAATTTTTCAACTTCAATTTTCAAGGATTTGATCTCATCCTCTAACATCTCTACATGTAAATCATCTACATCTTCATCCCTAGAGGATTTCAATTGGTCAACTTCTAATTGCAATGATTTAACCTTAATTTTTGACTTTTTCAACATATTGGTTAAGCATGCAATAGCTCTATAGCATTTCTCAAGTTCGGGAGTGATTACCTCTTCATCATCCGAAGATGATGAAGCCACGTTTGAGGAGTCGAAGGATTCACCACTGCTTTCTTCTCCTTCTAATGCCATGAGTGCCACATGCCGTGTACTCTTCTCCTCTTTTTCTTCATCGGATGAACTTAAGGAGGATTCATCCCAAGTGGCCTTCAAGGCCTTCTTCTTCTTCTTAGATCTATCCTCCTTATTTTTGAGCTTTGGGCAGTCCTTCTTAAAGTGCCCCTTCTTACTACATTCAAAGCAAGTAATATTATTCTTATCAAGCTCAACTTCACTTGGGTTACCTTTACCCTTGAAGTGTCGACCCTTCCTCATCATTCTTCTAACAAAATTGGTCATCTCGGAGGAAGAAGAGCCACTGCCATCCTCCATGGATTCGGACTCGGATTCGGAATAGGATGAGGATGAGGAGACATCCTTCTCCTTCTTCTTCTTGTTCTTTTCTCCTGCAACTAAGGTAATCCCCTTCTCCTTGGGGCCTTTGTTAGCCATTTCATGCAATTCCATTTCACAAAACAAATTATCTAATTTGACAATTGATAAGTCCTTGGAAACTTTATAGGCATCCACCATGGATGACCACAAAACATTCCTTGGAAAGGATTTTAACACATACCTTACAATGTCGCGATTCTCGACCTTTTCATCAATAGAATGGAGACCGTTGAGAACTTCCTTGAACTTACCATGTAGCTCACTTACGATTTCATTTTCCTTCATGGCAAGGTTTTGGAGTTGGTTGAGGAACAAATCCTTCTTGGCGATTCTTGAATCTCGGGTGCCCTCATGAAGTTCAATGAGCTTGTTCCACAAATCTTTTGCACTTGTAAATGGACCAACCTTGATGAGTTGGTCTTTGTTCATGCCACATTGTAGGGTCACCACCGCCTTCGCATCGGCTTCACTCTTCCGAGTTTGCTTTGCCGTCCAACGCTATGATTCTAGTTCTTTGCCTTCGTCATCCTTTGGAGGGGCGAAACCTCCTTGACAGCGAACCAAGTGTTGATATCCATCTTAAGATAGTACTCCATCTTCGATCTCCAATATTGGAAATCTGCTCCATCGAAGAAAGGAAGGGAAGTCGGGTGGTGGAGAAGTCTTCTCTCAAAGCCATTGTCGTTGACTCTCGGTTGTTAATCCGCTTGTACAGAGCCCCAAGCTCTGATACCACTTATTGGAACTTGGATGGCTAGAGAGGGGGGGTGAATGTAGCCAGACAACTAAACTTTACCACTTATCAAATTTTCCTGCACTTAGATGTTTAGTAGCACAGCGGAAGCAATAGAAACAAAGTATGCAGTAAACTAAACCCAAAGTTAAGCACAAGAACAAGAACGCTAACAAGAGGATTTACAAGGTTCGGGGATAACTTGCCCCTACTCCTTGGCGTGCCCTTAAGGTGGGCGATCCCTTGATCGTCGGCAGATCAAGCCCCCGTGAACACTGGATAATAAGAAACCTCCTTCTCGGTGGAGTAACCTCTCCACAGTGTTTCAACAGAGATAATGTTTTAAGCACAATGAAACACAAGAAGGATCTTACTTAGCACTTGGAACCACAAAAACACAAGCAGAACTTCTCCGGAGCTCCACCCAGCGCAGATCTCATGCAAGAACTCCCTTCTTCGTGTCTTCTCGCTGATGGACTCACCAGGCCTCTTGTTTCTTCCTCCAAATGCTCAAGTAATAGATGGTTGCTTCAAAAATCACATATGCTTGCTCAAGATGATGGAACAACAGCACGCACAAGCACAAGCACAAGCACAAGCACAACGTCGAGAACTTCGTTACTGAGTTGCTGAGACTTGTTCGCCACTAAGCCTTAAGTCCCAGCTCTCTGATCTCCATGTCACCGCCATCTCACTGCAGCCTCCAGCTGCTCACCTGCAACATCCAGCCTACCACTGAGCTCACCTGGACTCTCTGAGCTTTCCTCAGACTAGCTTCAGTCAGCATCTCCAGTCAGCAGCTCTAGTCAGCAGCCAGCGGCTGTTGCAACCTGAGATGGCAAATGGACAAAACTGCTCCAAGGAAAGGCCTCCATTGACTCTTCTTGAGTGTTTGAATCCATCCCTATCACCTGCACACTCAATCAGAGGTTTAGTAAATGAAATCAAACTTATATCAGCAATAGCAGAGAAGATCAAAGTGACATCAGTAGCGTATCAGCGAAAGCATGCGCGATCAGAGCATCTGACAACACGTTTGAATTAAAATGATCGGTCACCGGACCGATCAGGACTATCCCAGACCGATCAGGCTCCAACCTGATCGGTCCCCGGTGAGAAACTTGGGATCGCAAGCTCATATGATCGGTCACCCTGACCGGTCACCAGATCGGTCACCAAACCGATCCAGAAATTAGCTTGCCACAATCCCGCCTGAAATCCACTGGCTGATCGGTCACCAGACCGATCAGGCTGATCCCAGACCGACCAGGCTCTAGCCTGATCGGTCAGGGTGAGAAACCTCACGACAGTTGATCGTTCAGATTGATCGGTCACGGTTTATCCCTGATCGGTCACCAGACTGATCAGGAGCTGATCAGTAGGTTTGCCAAAGTTACTGGAAGCTCCCTGATTGGTCACCAGACCGATCAAACATCGCTGGATCGGTCACCAGACCGATCTAAGAGGGAACTCCGTGCCAACTTCCCTGATCGGTCACCAGACCGATCCGGGCAAGGCCAAACCCACTCTAAGTCAAGAGAACCAGCCTCCGGCCCATCTCCGACTCGTGCTTGATCCCCAGGACCAAGACTCCATGCCCAGCTTCACTCACTGGGACTTCAACCTAGCCCTCCAAGCTAGGACCTGGCCCTCCAAGCCGGGTCTTTTTCACATTTCACCTAACCCTCCAAGTTGGGACTTTTCACCTAGCCCTCCAAGTTAGGACTTTTCACCTAGCCCTCCAAGCTAGGACTTTTCACCCAACCCTCCAAGTTAGGACTTTTCCACACCTAGCCCTCCAAGCTAGGATTTTTCACACCTAACCCTCCAGGTTAGGACTTTTCCACACCTAGCCCTCCAAGCTAGGATTTTTCACATCTAACCCTCCAGGTTAGGATTTCCCCACACCTAGTGTAAAATACGACGATTTGAAAATCCGAACCAGAAAATTTTTCAGAGATTTATTGGACAACTTCTAGGGTTTCATAAAAGAAAATCTCAAATAAGTTGACTTGTGTAAATTTACCAAAGTTAAGGGGTCAAGTTGATAAACTAGTTAACTTTAGAGACTGAGGTGTATGGTATAAATTTAGAAGGGTTAAACTGTGAAAAACCTCACACTAAGGGTAATGTTTGAATTTCTGGAAGTGGAGGGGCCTTTTTGCAAAAATCCCCTTTAGGTTTGAAAGCCTTCGGCGGCAACACTCCCCTCGAGCCCTAGCCGCTACAGCCGCCGACCCGATTTCCTTCTCCTCCCCTTCGCGCGTGCCCTAGCTATAGACGCGCCGCTCCTCCTTCGTCCGTTGTCTTCTCTCCCTCGCGTGACCTAGCCGCCAGGGAAGCCCACGCCGACCCTCTCCTCATTCTTCTCCGCGAACCTAGCCTACAGCCAAACGCCGACTTCCCTTTCCCTTCCAGATCGCCGAGAGCTCGAGAAAACTCTACCATCGCTTCTTAGCATTCCTACAGTTCAAGCGATCGTTGGCAAGGCAGGGAGGCATGCGGTATGGCGATTGGGAATAGCTAGTGTTGTACATGAGATCACTTCATCTAGGTAAGCTCTTGGTGCTTTGAATCTCGACCTTGTCTTCTATTGGGATTTATTCTTGTTACCTGTAGGATGTTTGAATCTTGAAGAAATGCTCTATTTTTGAAGGTTGATGGTTGCTTCCAGGTTTGCCATGAGCTACTAGGTGGGTGTGGTTCTGCCCTCTGCCGTAAGGCTTGGATACACAGATGGGATTATTGAAGGGTTGAATGATACGGTAAGTAACTAAGGATTAGTTTTTTATCTTGGTTTTGTTGTGTGGGTTGCACTTTGGATTGATTAGGAGGCTGAGAGTTGTTTACGTCCATAGGTGAGTTTTGGATTAACTGTGTTTGGATGTCTTACTGCCGTGGGATATTCCTTTGGGTTTTTCCTATTTGGCGTGTGTGTTATGTGATGGATTGGGTTATAGCAAGATTTGCAATGTTGTAATGTTCTTATCTCTACGCATGAATTTGAATAGGTTTTGTTACCTTAGAGTTGGATAGGTTATGTGGCTATTTGTCATTGTTGTGTGGTATGGTTGATTTCTGAATTCCTGAAGGACATGGTGATTAATTAAGAGATTTAAATTATGTTTAATGGATTGGTGTAATTATTCATTTATGGGATGACTTGGTAATCTGGATTGGTTTGTAACCCTTCAAGTTTAATCTGTATTAAATTGGACTAGTTCTATTTCTGATCATGTGATGTCTTTCTTGATTTGGGTTGTATACAACCTCTTTTGCGCCATGATACCTTATTGGGTTAGCTGATGATGGAGCTTGGTTAAGCTATGCCGTGAGTGGAGCATACGTAATAGGAATTAGGTTATTGGTTTCATAGTGTGGTCAGTTATCATTTGTTATGGTAACTAAAAATTATATCCTTTGATACAGGACATTGATTTGGTTCGAACATCTGGATGTGGAGGTTTTCTCTGGACACAGACTTCCACCTCAAGGCAGGTACCCCTTGACTTATCTTGTTGATATTGTCATATCGTTATGCATAGACTGTTATAGATAGCAGTAAGTTTATACGCTATCCTTGTTTAGTTGGCTTGTTCTGGATACTTGTTAGTTATCCCTGAGTTATTATGCCTGTTCTAGATACTTGTTAGTTATCCCTGAGTTATTATGCCTGTGCTGGATACTTGTTAGTCATCCCTGAGTTATTATGCTTGTTCTAGATACTTGTTAGTTATCCCTGAGTTATTATGCCTGTCCTGGATACTTGTTAGTTATCCCTGAGTTATTATGCCTGTTCTGGATATTTGTTAGTTATCCCTGAGTTATTATGCCTGTCCTGGATACTTGTTAGTTATCCCTGAGTTATTATGCCTGTCCTGGATACTTGTTAGTTATCCCTGAGATATTATGCTTGTTCTAGATATTTGTTGGTTATCCCTGAGTTATTATGCAGTTAGTTCTATACAGTCTCAAGTATTGTCATATCTATATGTATGCTTAGATATCGTGAGGTATCTCTTGCGTTTGACATTGAGAGATCTGTAGATTTTGGCCAGTATACCTTGTAGGTTACCTGTATTTCCTGTTATAGGATTTCAGACTGAGACTTAGTATACTGAGGACTTGGGGAGGGAGGTATGTGTATCTATCATACACCATCCTTGCATTGTTGCATGCCGGCGATCAGCGACTCCCTTGTGGTTTAGCCTAATCGTCTTCCGGCACATGATATGCACACACGGCCACTCATGGGTTAGTGGATACCGCTGGGTGTGTGCATTTGCTCTGTATTGCTCCGCTCGTCCGCTCAGGGGTAGTGGTTTCGGAGCGTGGTAGCAAGCAGGGATCCCTTCTCTACACATAGACCAGAGAAGATGAGAGAGATATCTCCCCCATATATACATGGGGCGGAGCTATAGCTCCACCAGCATCCTGTCCTCTCGGTCACTCAGGAGCAGTGATGGCAGAGTGTGGACAGTGTCACAGCTCTACCCACTCGGCCGACACAGTATCGCCTGTCACGGTGGCTTGACTGGAGTTAGGGGGTGACCATGGCATTGCACCATGTGCATATTTTGCATCGTGCATTGTTTGCTGCACTTAATTTCTGCACTTGATTGACATGCATATACTAGATACCTGTATACCTTGGTTTATATGTTATACTTATTCCATAGGGATTTATTTCACCCTCTGCAGGATAGATGGATTCTGGTATGTATCTTTATTCAGTATCTTCAGTATACCCTTTCCTATTGTTCATATGGACTGTATCAGCGTAGACTCCTATTGTTATTATAACATGCTATGCATATCTACTGGGTATTCGCTGAGTTTATGGACTCACACTGTTGTCATTTGTTTTATTTCAGGTTGAGATACTTGGAGTCGCCAGAAGAGCCCAGCAGCCAGTCCCTACCCATCGCGACGTCATAGTTTCGTTTTGTACTTAGTAGTGTCTATTTTTATATTTACTTATTGGACTTGTATATGTCTTGGGAGTGTTGTCGTGTGCCCTAAGGGGTTTTTTTTATATTGGTTATTTCGTTGTAAGTCGGACCGGTCCACAGTCAGGTATGATTTACTTAGTTATCTTGTGTTTTTATATTGTGTCTATCTATATTTTGAGGCCTGAGGCCAATTAAACCGCGTGGTCGTGTTCTGTGTATGTGTAAATTGTCTGCCGGACAGGGGAGGTGCTGTCCGATTTTATATTGGATCAGCGGCTCCTGGGTCTCGGGGCGTGACAATTTAGTTTGGTATCAGAGCGTAGGTTTCGATGCCTACGTGTTTTACGGGATTTTCGGCGTTTATCTTATACCAATTTATTTTGGTATCAGAGCTCAGGTTGCGAGATACCTTGGGTATTTGCGGATTTTTCGGTGTTTCTCTGATTCCAATTTATTTTGGTATCAGAGCCCAGGTTTTCGGATACCTTGAGGGCTTGTGGATTTTCGGTAATTATCTGATACCAATTTATTTTGGTATCAGAACGTAGGTTTGCGATGCCTACTTGCTTTACGAGTCTTTCCCGATTTGTTCGGAGTGTTTTTCTCGATGTGGTTGTCTGGGACTTTGCGATGGGACTTCTTCAGGCGACAGGTATTTCTCCTAATCTTTTGTATCCTTTATCCTATTTAGGTATTGGTTAGAAAATTCTCATAAGTCATTGGATCATGTTACCCCCCTTGTATATTTCGGTATGGTTAGTAGTTCTCACATGTTACTGGATCATGTTACCATTCCTGTATATTTGTGTATGATTTAGAAATTCTCACATGTTATTGGATCATGTTTCTATACCTGTATATCTAGGTATGATTTAGAAATTATCTCGTGTTATCGGATCATGCTACCATTCCTGTATATTTGTGTATGATTTAGAAATTCTCACATGTTATTGGATCATGTTTCTATACCTGTATATCTAGGTATGATTTAGAAATTATCTCGTGTTATCGGATCATGCTACCATTCCTGTATATTTAGGTATGATTTAGAAATTCTCACATGTTATTGGATCATGTTACTATACCTGTATATCTAGGTATGATTTAGAAATTATCTCGTGTTATCGGATCATGCTACCATTCCTGTATATTTAGGTATGGTTAGAAATTCTTTCATGGCATTGGATCAGGTTGTTATTCCTGTATATTTATGTAGTTAGAAATGCTCTCATGTTATTGGATCAATTCACAGTAGCTCATGGAGCTGCAAGTTTTCTTATGTGACGTATATCTGGACAGATAAGCTAGATGTCATGTTTTGAGTACATGATCTACATTGATGCAATAGGGTAGCAGTAGCTACATATTATTATGATTAGTAGAGGATTGATACAATATGTTCCTTGGGGACTTTGACTATGGATCACTTGTACTTGGTAGTTGACCTAGAAGGTACATGGTGATAGATGATTTGGGCTAATATAGAAAAGTGTGAAGCTAGTTGCTTGACAGTTATGGGTTACCGCTTGTACTTGGTTGAATAACTAAAAAAAAGTACTTACAGACTTATGATTTGCGTGGAGGCAAATCACTTATAAAACTAGACCACCTTTGGTTAGATGATATCGAGAACGACCCGTGGGGAAATAAAGGAATTGTTTCATGAGTATGTTTAGATACTCCCGAGAGATAGCATGTCTCTATCTTCTTGTTATGGAGTGGACCTCATAGGGTTTTGACCATGGAGTGGAGGAATTGAACTGTACTGGGTTACGAGTCGACAGTCGTTGTGACTCGCTAGTTGCTATGCTAGTCTATGAGGGATTCTGACTCATAGATTATGTGTATATGGTTGGATAATCTCGATGGTGCATCGGGATGTACGATTCGCTAGCGTGCGGAGGATGTGGATTTGGTTGTATCTTTATCTTCCAGTGAGATATTGGACATTAATCAGGAGGTCAAAGATGACCATTGGTTTTCGGTTATTATAATCTCATCGGGGACCTATTAGTTGACCGGATGATAAGGTTGTTATCACCATGGACTTTCTCGTTGGTGTTGAGAGGTGGATTGAGATTGACGAATCTCTATGATATGTTGTATTTTGAGGATTCTATTAGTGAACATGGACCTACCGGATTGTAGCTTTTGTTGGATCATTGGATGGATAAATGATCCTTTGGTGGTTGATTGTTTAGGAAGTTTGTTATTCATGGTAGCATATGGTACGACATGTGAGCACAATCTTTAAATTATAAGTTATCATTTGACGGGTTATTGGAGGATATATATAAATATATATGACTTGTGATGCTTGGGAGGATGTTATTGACGTGAGGATATTTGGGTGATATTTATGAATTTGAACGTTCTACATTCAAGGATCAAGGATCGGAGTACAGACTTAGGGCCAGTAATCTTAAGATTGAGTGCTCTGGACAGTTGTGATGACTGAATAGTTGCTCGGTTGTATTTGGTTATCGGATGATAATCTCTGGGTCGATAACTCCGGTTGTTCTGTAGCAGTGTAACCTTAGGGTATTAGACGAAGTAATTACTCATGATAAGTATAGACATGTTTAGCTGCTATTGTGTGGCATATAAGGAATGAACGAAATTTGGGGACCAAATTTTTATTAGTAGGGGAGAATGTAAAATACGACGATTCGAAAATCCGGACCAGAAAATTTTTCAGAGATTTATTGGACAACTTCTAGGGTTTCATAAAAGAAAATCTCAAATAAGTTGACTTGTGTAAATTTACCAAAGTTAAGGGGTCAAGTTGATAAACTAGTTAACTTTAGAGACTGAGGTGTATGGTATAAATTTAGAAGGGTTAAACTGTGAAAAACCTCACACTAAGGGTAATGTTTGAATTTCTGGAAGTGGAGGGGCCTTTTTGCAAAAATCCCCTTTAGGTTTGAAAGCCTTCGGCGGCAACACTCCCCTCGAGCCCTAGCCGCTACAGCCGCCGACCCGATTTCCTTCTCCTCCCCTTCACGCGTGCCCTAGCCGTAGACGCGCCGCTCCTCCTTCGTCCGTTGTCTTCTCTCCCTCGCGTGACCTAGCCGCCAGGGAAGCCCACGTCGACCCTCTTCTCATTCTTCTCCGCGAACCTAGCCTACAGCTAAACGCCGACTTCCCTTTCCCTTCCAGATCGCCGAGAGCTCGAGAAAACTCTACCATCGCTTCTTAGCATTCCTACAGTTCAAGCGATCGTTGGCAAGGCAAGGAGGCATGCGGTATGGCGATTGGGAATGGCTAGTGTTGTACATGAGATCACTTCATCTAGGTAAGCTCTTGGTGCTTTGAATCTCGACCTTGTCTTCTATTGGGATTTATTCTTGTTACCTGTAGGATGTTTGAATCTTGAAGAAATGCTCTATTTTTGAAGGTTGATGGTTGCTTCCAGGTTTGCCATGAGCTACTAGGTGGGTGTGGTTCTGCCCTCTGCCGTAAGGCTTGGATACACAGATGGGATTATTGAAGGGTTGAATGATACGGTAAGTAACTAAGGATTAGTTTTTGATCTTAGTTTTGTTGTGTGGGTTGCACTTTGGATTGATTGGGAGGCTGAGAGTTGTTTACGTCCATAGGTGAGTTGTGGATTAACTGTGTTTGGATGTTTTACTGCTGTGGGATATTCCTTTGGGTTTTTCCTATTTGGCGTGTGTGTTATGTGATGGATTGGGTTATAGCAAGATTTGCAATGTTGTAATGTTCTTATCTCTACGCATGAATTTGAATAGGTTTTGTTACCTTAGAGTTGGATAGGTTATGTGGCTATTTGTCATTGTTGTGTGGTATGGTTGATTTCTGAATTCCTGAAGGACATGGTGATTAAGTAAGAGATTTAAATTATGTTTAATGGATTGGTGTAATTATTCATTTATGGGATGACTTGGTAATCTGGATTGGTTTGTAACCCTTCGAGTTTAATCTGGATTAAATTGGACTAGTTCTATTTCTGATCATGTGATGTCTTTCTTGATTTGGGTTGTATACAACCTCTTTTGCGCCATGATACCTTATTGGGTTAGCTGATGATGGAGCTTGGTTAAGCTATGCCGTGAGTGGAGCATACGTAATAGGAATTAGGTTATTGGTTTCATAGTGTGGTCAGTTATCATTTGTTATGGTAACTAAAAATTATATCCTTTGATACAGGACATTGATTTGGTTCGGACATCTGGATGTGGAGGTTTTCTCTGGACACAGACTTCCACCTCAAGGCGGGTACCCCTTGACTTATCTTGTTGATATTGTCATATCGTTATGCATAGACTGTTATAGATAGCAGTAAGTTTATACGCTATCCTTGTTTAGTTGGCTTGTTCTGGATACTTGTTAGTTATCCCTGAGTTATTATGCCTGTTCTGTTGGATCGAGATAACCGATAGAGGGGGGGTGAATATCGGAAATCGTTTGGATTTTCGTAAAGAGGACGTACGCAGCGGAAAAATAAAAACAGCACAAAGACACAGTCGATTTACTTGGTTCGGAGCCTGTGTCGACTCCTACTCCAAGGCCCACGGTCATTGACCGTTTACTTTGGGAAATTCTATATACGTGCAAAAATCGTTTACAATAATTTTAATTACAAAGAGAGTGCACTAAAATAATAATAAAAGATTACGCTCTTCGTTACCGACGTCCGGAGTGTATCGACTCTTTTGGTGCAGCGGGACGTCGTCGGCTTGAGGTGGAGTGTTTCCGGAGTAAGGCACGAGTGTAGAAGAGCTTTGAGGCATTGAGAGAATTGATGTTCGAAGCTTGGGGTCGAGGGGTGCTATTTATAGCACCTAGGGCGCCCTGGACATCGGGGGCGCCCTGCCACGTGTCAGCCGATCCGCACTTCGCTCGGTCAAGCTTTATCCCACCTGAATAGGGATGAGTTTTGACCTCTGGGGCGCCCTGGTCGCTGAGGGCGCCTTCATTGACGCGGTCTTCTCGGCTGGATAGAGTTGATCGGCCTCGCTGGCATAGGCGCGAAGCGCTTTGGCACCTATGGGCGCCCTGGCTGCTGAGGGCGCCCTGGATGCAGAGGGCGCCCCGGCCAGTGGTTAGCCGAACTCCTTTTTGCCTTACTTGTTTCTTGTTCACCATGGAGGCACCCTGGACACTCAGGGCGCCCTACTCAGCTGCTGCCTCACTCCTTTGAGGTTCTCTGAGCTGCAGACACACGTTCCTTTGGTCCTGCATCCAGGGTTAGTCCGAAAACAAAATAAAGCATTAATTTATACAGCCTTAGCTGTCTTGGTTCTGACTTTGGTCTCTAAAATGGAGCCCTAGGTCGAACCGACGCCTACTGTTCCCTCGACGGGGAACGCGTCCTCACCTACTCCTCTCGGGAGAATTTACCTGATGCCAACCGCTCCTTTGGTTGGACTTTTGCCTGACGGTCCTTTGTCACGTCTTGGATGCCGAGCTGTCCTTCGCCCGGTGCCTAGCAGTCCATCGCTAGGGCTTCTGACTCTGGCATTCCTTCGCCAGTGCCTAGCGGTCCTTTGCTAGGGTTTACTTCCCTGGCATTCCTTCGCCAGTACCTAACAGTCCTTCGCTAGGGCTTTTCCTGCACACTAGATTAACTTGTTAGAAAACAAGTATGACTTAACTTTTGACCTATGTTGCCATTATCAAAACACAGGTTTGACTTGGGTGCATTCTACACCAACAATCTCCCCCTTTTTGATTTATGGCAACCCTAGTTCAAAAAGTTAAGTTTAATTAAAACATGAAAAAGTTTGAACTTTTGTTCCCTCCCCCTGGAAGGAATCTCCCCCTAGATTTTTCAATAATTCGTGGGGTTATCTAAACTTTACTTAGTATGTATTTTGAAAACTTAAGTAAAAAAAATCTTTTGATAACTTAAGCTAAAAGAATATAATGGTAATTTCTGAAAATACGAGTCTTGAGTACTTGAGAAATTTTGAAGCTTTGAGTTTAAAGTACTCATTGGTTTTAGGGTTTAAGTTACTTAGGAATTTTTTTTAAGAACTTGAGCTTATAAAAGTTTTGAAAAGTTTAGGCTTTGATGTACTTATAAGATTTTTGAAAAATTTAAGCTCTAAGTACTTATAAGATTTTTGAAAAATTTTGGATAGTAGCTAACTTTTAGAAAAATATTTTGAGAAGGAATTTTGAGAAAGAAAAAAATAGCTTTTTGAAAAATATTTTGAGAAGGAAAAAAAAAATTACTTCTCTCCTTTCCTATCTCTCCCCCTTTGCCATATATAAAAAAAAGATAGATATTAAATTGCAAAAAAAAACATGATTTTGCTGTACTGAATCAGGACTTATACTAAATCAGTTAACTTTTCTTTGTAGGGACCTGTCTAACCCATTTAGCTACTTACTAGCTGTTATAAACAGTAGCTTTTGCTAGGGTTAGTCAAGTTAAGTGTTTCTGTTCAAGTTAGATTTTCTAAGCTTGATACTTAACTTGATTGCTATGTAAATTGTATTTAGTGCCCCAATTACTGCAGATGCACTGACTTAAAGCATCTTGAATTAAGGCAAAGACCTAAGCATCTCAACCCTTTCTAGGTTATCAATCAAAAGTACCCTAAGGTGCTTGTGAGATGCTGGCTTCTAAGTCTATAGGTGCATGCAGTTCTAGGGTTAGGGCCTAGGCTAAGTCCATTTCGAGAAAAACCCTAATTTTTTAAAAGGGGTAGTTTTGAAAAAAAAAATAAAACTAAGTCGAAAGTGAAAACTGATTTTGAAATTAAGTAAAGCAGTTTTTCAAAATTCTATTTTTAGAAGACTGATTTTTGAAATTAAGTAGAGCAGTAAAAAAAATTGAGTTAATCTATTCTACAGAGCACAATCCTAACTGCCTTCTTAGTGAACTGAACTCAGATTCAGGTAGGGGTTTTGTGAATATATCAGCTAAGTTGGATTTAGAGTCAATATGTTTAAGTACTATTTCACCCCTGGCTACATGGTCTCTCACAAAATGATGTTTGACTTCTATATGTCTGGTTCTTGAATGTTGGATTGGGTTCTTAGTTAAATTAATTGAACTTATATTGTCAATAAATACTTGAGTTTGGGTGTAGTTGAGCTAGAAGTCCTTAAGTGTATGTATCATCCACAAAAGTTGAGCTACACACTCTCCTAAGGCCACATACTCAGCTTCAGTTTTTGATAGGGCTACACAGTGTTGTTTTCTGCTGCACCAACTAACTAGACTTTGTCCTAACAGTTGGCAGCTTCCACTTGTGCTCTTTCTATCTAATTTATATCCAGCATAATCAGAATCTGAGTATCCTGTTAAATCAAAAGTTGAGGTCCTAGGATACCAAATTCCTACATTTAGGGTGCCTTTTATATATCTTAGTATTCTTTTTAGGGCTGCTAAGTGTGTTTCCTTAGCACAGGTTTGGTACCTAGCACACATCCCTACAGCAATGAGAATGTCAGGTCTACTGGCTGTAAGGTACAGTAGGCTACCTATTATACTCCTATAGAGTTTGGGGTCCACTGGTTTACCATCAGGGTCACTATCTATTTTTACATTAGTGGTCATGGGGGTACTTATACTTTTAGAGTTATTCATTTTAAATTTCTTTATCAATTCTTTAGCATACTTAAATTGATGAACGTAGTTTCCATCCTTAATTTGTTTAATTTGTAGGCCTAGGAAAAAGTTAAGCTCACCAACTAAGCTCATTTCAAATTCATTTTCCATTATTTTGACAAACTCTTTTAGGAAGTTTGTGTTGGTGGATCCAAAAATTATGTCATCTACGTAAATTTGGGTAATGAATATATCTTTTCCTAGGGTTTTAATAAATAGAGTTGAGTCAATTTGGCCTTGTTTGAATTCTTTAGAAGTTAAGTAGATTGATAAACGTTCATACCAGGCCCTAGGTGCTTGTTTTAACCCATATAAGGCTTTAGTTAGTTTGTAAACGTGGTTAGGTTTGTCTAAGTCTTCAAACCCTGGGGGTTGTCCTACATAAACTTCTTCTTTGATGAATCCATTTAAGAAGGCTGACTTTACATCCATTTGATATAACTTAAATCCTTTATGGGATGCAAAGGCTAATAACATTCTAATAGACTCAAGTCTAGCTACTGGGGCATATGTTTCATCGTAGTCTAATCCCTCTACTTGGCTGAAACCTTTTGCTACTAAGCGGGCTTTATTTCTGACTATTTCCCCTTAATCATTCAGTTTATTCCTAAAGACCCACTTAGTGTCAATGACGGATTTGCCCTCAGGTTTAGGTACTAATTCCCAGACTTGGTTTCTCTCAAATTGAGCTAGTTCTTCTTGCATTGCTATGATCCAATCAGGATCAGGTAGGGCTTCCTCTATAGTTTTGGGTTCAATCTTTGATATCATAGCTATTTGGCTAAGGTTCCTATAGGAGGACCTAGTCCTGACTCCTACAGTTGGATCACCCATAATTTGATCGGTTGGGTGACTAAGTCTGGGTTTCTTTGCTCATCTAGAGCTTGGTTCAGCCTCAGGTCCAGCTGATTGGTTTGGTTCACTATTTGATTCAACTCTTTGGGCTGGTACATTTGTTGGTTCGATTCTTGGTTCAGTTAATTCATTCATTGGTTCAATAGTTAGTTCGTGTAAGGGTTCAATTAATGGTTCAATAATTTGTTCATTATTTTCTTGGTCAGAGTTTGATGAAATTGGGTCTGGATTATTTGATGTTGAATTGATTTCTTCATCGAAAATTAAGTTTGTTGTTTCTTCAATTTTCTTAGTTTGTTTGTTGTAAGCTCTATAGGCTCTACTTGTGGTTGAATACCCTAGGAAAATACCTGGGTTTGACTTGGATTGAAATTTTCCTAAATAGTCTTTGGTGTTTAGGATATGGACTTTGCACCCAAAGACCCTTAGCTAATGTAGGTTTGGGAGTCTATGGTAGTACAGTTCATAGGGGGTTTTGTTGTGTCGTTTGTTAATCAAAACCCTATTTTGGATATAACAGGCTGTACTAGTTGCTTCTGCCCAAAATTGGTTTGCTAGTTTAAATTCGTTGAGCATAGCCCTAGCGGCTTCTTGTAATGTTCTATTCCTTCGCTCGACTATCTCATTTTGTTGGGGGGTTCTAGGACATGAAAATTCATGTAAATACCCATTTATTTTACAGAATTCCTCAAACCGTTGATTCTCAAATTCTCCCCCGTGATCACTCCTAAGTCTTTTAATTTTAGTGTCGTTTTGATTTTCATTTAGTTTACATAATTCAATAACTAGGTTTAGGGTTTCATCTTTGGTTTTTAGGAACCTAACCCAAGTAATCCTAGAGTAATCATCAACTATTACTAGCAGTATCGGTTCCCGCTTAGTGACTTGGCTCCATGTGAATCAAATAGGTCAAAGTGCAGGAGCTCAAGTGTGGTTTGAGTTAAATCAGACTGGATTAGTTTGTGATTGGATTTGGTTTGTTTACCTTGATTACATGATTCACATATTAGGTTTTCATTATTTTTGATTTTGGGGATACCTTTGATTAAGCCAAGTTGGGTAATTTTTGAGATGGTTCTCAAATTGGTATGACCTAATCTCCTATGCCAGAGGTTTGTTTGTTCTAATTGTGTTAACATACATTTAGGTATATGGGGAAGATTTATAGTGTATACATTGTTTTTCCTAGTGCCCTTAAGTATGATTTCTGAGTTTTGTTCATTTCTAATCAGGCAGTTAGAATTGTTGAAAGTAACTATATAACCAGAATCACATAACTGACTTATGCTAAGCAAGTTAAAATTAAAGTTTTCAACCAATAGAACCTTTTTGATAATGAAATCAGATTTAAGCTCAATATTACCTGACCCAATTACCTTGAGTGTAGCATTATTGCCAAATGCCATTGAGCCTAGGTTTTTGAGTTTGAGCTTGGTGAACTTCAATTTATCTCCAGTCATGTGTCTGGAGCAACCGCTATCCAACATCCATTGGTCCAAATCTTTATGTTCCTACGCATAAAGAATTTTCTTGATTTAGATCCAATTAGAATCAGGAATAGCTTAAATTGAGTTTCACTGACTAGTCTGTCTCACCCAAATCTAGGGTTTTTAATCACGTTAACCTTATAGGTTTTGTGAGACAGGTTTTGATAGCTTTGAAAGTTGAATAATTAAATTTTGAAAACTTAATTAATTTTGAAAACGATTAAATTTTTGAAAAGATATTTAAATCTACAAATAACTGAAATTTTGTGTTAGATTCGAATTTTGACAAAAATTAATTTGAATTTGAATTTCAAAAATTGGCTTCCAGGTCTTGGCGAGGCACTAGGCCTTCTTTGGCTGTAGCCTTATGGGATCATCCACCCTTTCCTTGACAAAGCCTTTTAATGAAATTTCATTTTCAAAATTATTCTTTGAAAAATTTCTGGTCTAACTAGTTTGAGTTTTGGATCGGTAGCTTCGGCTAGTTCCGCCAAATTGGCTTCCCTAACGTACTATCATCTCACCTCCACCCAATACTATGTTGTCAAATTTCAGCTAAGTTTGTTTAGTCCTTAAGCTAGCCTAAGTCTAAGCATGGTAAATTGCAAAAATTAAATAAACAGGCAAACAATCATATTGAAAAAAAATTAAATTTTAATGAACTATAAATATTGTTTTCAGTTTGGCTCCCCCTGGACTAAAGCCACGATGATGGTTGGGCAAGATGTGAATCTTGTCCTTGGGGATCCAATACTGATTTGATCCAGTTGGTTGGTTCAGGCACAGTTTAGGTACCCATGCCTGAATTTTTCCTCTGGACTGATTCAGTACAGCCAAATATGATCTTTGTCGGGATTTGGTTCGGTAGACAAGTCCGGATCGATTTAGAACGGACTTCTGTTTCCCAAGAATCATGTCAAGATTTTTGGAACCAGAAGTAAATCGTTCTAAGGCTGATCTAAGATCCTTAACTTGAGTTTTCAGGGAGGAGTTTTCCTTTTCAAGTTTTTCAACTTGAGTAGGAGTTCTTTCCTGAACCTTCTCGGTTAAGGGTTTAGAGTCAGCTCCCTCTTTCAGAAGTTTTACTTCCTGTCGGAGGGACTCGACTCGGAGTTTGGCTTTGGCCAAATCTCGAGAAAGAAACGAAATTAACTCAGTTAATTGTAATCTATTAAAACCAGTTACCTTAATTTCTCCATCTTCTGTGAAGGTCAGCTCGCCGTCCTCTTGTTCTATTTCTGACTCAGTCTCGACTTTTTCTGAGGCGGTCAGAGCTAGGAGGTTGGACTGGGGTGCCTCTTCTTCTTCTTCTGAGGACGATTCGTCCCAGGTTGCTTGCAGTACCTTCTTTCTTCTCGTCCTTTTTGTCTCCTTTAGGTTAGGGCACTCTGATTTGTAGTGGCCCTTTTTCTTGCATTCGTAGCATGTCACATTAGGCTTGTTTGCGGGTTCAGCTGGTTCGTCCTTTCTTCGGCCTGTTTTCCGTTTGTTGGTTCGGTTCTTCAGCTCCTTGTAGTAGTTTCGAGATAGCCGGACCAGCTTAGTTTGTTCTCCTTCTTCGTCTTCTGAGTCTGTGTCAGAGTTAGACTCAGGTTCGGGTTCAGTCTTTTTCTTTGTTGTCCTTCCAGTTTTACCTGCAACGAAAGCGATACCTTTCTCGACCACATTAGTGTTAGTTTGTTCGTGCAGTTCTAGTTCGGAAAACAATTCATCTAATTTTATTTTAGAAAGATCCCTAGAGACCTTGTATGCATCTACCATAGATGCCCACAAGGTGTTTCTAGGGAAGGCGTTTAGAGCATACCTTATTAGGTCACAGTTTTCAACCTTGTGACCTATTATGTAAAGACCGTTCATTACCTCTTGGATTCTTGCGTGGAGCTGGGCTGCTGTTTCGTTGTCGGCCATCTTGATGGTGTAGAGTTTGTTCAGTAGCAGATCCCTTTTACTGATCCGAGTATCTGACGTCCCTTCGTGCAGCTCGATCAGTTTTGTCCATAGCTCCTTTGCACTGTTGAAAGGGCCCACGTGGTTCAGCTCTTCCTTTGTCAGCCCGCATTGTAGGGTTTGTGTTGCTTTTGCGTCGGTTCAGCTTTGAGGCATTGAGAGAATTGATGTTCAAAGCTTGGGGTCGAGGGGTGCTATTTATAGCACCTAGGGCGCCCTGGACGTCGGGGGCGCCCTGCCACGTGTCAGCCGATCCGCACTTCGCTCGGTCAAGCTTTATCCCACCTGAATAGGGATGATTTTTGACCTCTGGGGCGCCCTGGTCGCTGAGGGCGCCTTCATTGACGCGGTCTTCTCGGCTGGATAGAGTTGATCGGCCTTGCTGGCATAGGCGCGAAGCGCTTTGGCACCTGAGGGCGCCCTGGCTGCTGAGGGCGCCCTGGCTGCTGAGGGCGCCCCGGCCAGTGGTTAGCCGAACTCCTTTTTGCCTTACTTGTTTCTTGTTCACCATGGAGGCGCCCTGGACACTCAGGGCGCCCTCCTCAGCTGCTGCCTCACTCCTTTGAGGCTCTCTGAGCTGCAGACACACGTTCCTTTGGTCCTGCATCCAGGGTTAGTCCGAAAACAAAATAAAGCATTAATTTATACAGTCTTAGCTGTCTTGGTTCTGACTTTGGTCTCCAAAATGGAGCCCTAGGTCGAACCGACGCCTACTGTTCCCTCGACGGGGAACGCGTCCTCACCTACTCCTCTCGGGAGAATTTACCTGATGCCAACCGCTCCTTTGGTTGGACTTTTGCCTGACGGTCCTTTGTCAGGTCTTGGATGCCGAGCTGTCCTTCGCCCGGTGCCTAGCAGTCCTTCGCTACAGCTTCTGACTCTGGCATTCCTTCGCCAGTGCCTAGCGGTCCTTTGCTATGGCTTACTTCCCTGGCATTCCTTCGCCAGTACCTAGCAGTCCTTCGCTAGGGCTTTTCCTGCACACTAGATTAACTTGTTAGAAAACAAGTATGACTTAACTTTTGACCTATGTTGCCATTATCAAAACACAGGTTTGACTTGGGTGCATTCTGCACCAACATGTTCTAGATACTTGTTAGTTATCCCTGAGTTATTATGCCTGTCCAGGATACTTGTTAGTTATCCCTGAGTTATTATGCTTGTTCTGGATACTTGTTAGTTATCCCTGAGTTATTATGCCTGTCCTGGATACTTGTTAGTTATCCCTGAGTTATTATGCCTGTTCTGGATACTTGTTAGTTATCCCTGAGTTATTATGCCTGTCCTGGATACTTGTTAGTTATCCCTGAGTTATTATGCCTATCCTGGATACTTGTTAGTTATCCTTAAGTTATTATGCTTGTTCTGGATATTTGTTGGTTATCCCTGAGTTATTATGCAGTTAGTTCTATACAGTCTCAAGTATTGTCATATCTATATGTATGCTTAGATATCGTGAGGTATCTCTTGCGTTTGACATTGAGAGATCTGTAGATTTCGGCCAGTATACCTTGTAAGTTACCTGTATTTCCTGTTATAGGATTTCAGACTGAGACTTAGTATACTGAGGACTTGGGGAGGGAGGTATGTGTATCTATCATACACCATCCTTGCATTGTTGCATGCCGGTGATCAGCGACTCCCTTGTGGTTGAGCCTAATCATCTTCCGGCACATGATATGCACACACGGCCACTCATGGGTTAGTGGATACCGCTGGGTGTGTGCATTTGCTCTGTATTACTCCGCTCGTCCGCTCAGGGGTAGTGGTTTCGGAGCGTGGTAGCAAGCAGGGATCCCTTCTCTACCCATAGACCAGAGAAGATGAGAGAGATATCTCCCCCATATATACATGGGGCGGAGCGATAGCTCCACCAGGATCCTGTCTTCTCGGTCACTCAGGAGCAGTGATGGCAGAGTGCGGACAGTGTCACAGCTCTACCCACTCGGCCGACACAGTATCGCCTGTCTCGGTGGCTTGACTGGAGTTAGGGGTGACCATGGCATTGCACCATGTGCATATTTTGCATCGTGCATTGTTTGCTGCACTTGATTTCTGCACTTGATTGACATGCATATACTAGATACCTGTATACCTTGGTTTATATGTTATACTTGTTCCATAGGGATTTATTTCGCCCTCTGCAGGATAGATGGATTCTGGTATGTATCTTTATTCAGTATCTTCAGTATACCCTTTCCTATTGTTCATATGGACTGTATCAGCGTAGACTCCTATTGTTATTATAACATGCTATACGTATCTACTAGGTATTCGCTGAGTTTATGGACTCACACCGTTGCCATATGTTTTATTTCAGGTTGAGATACTTGGAGTCGCCAGAAGAGCCCAGCAGCCAGTCCCTACCCATCACGACTGCATAGTTTCGTTTTGTACTTAGTAGTGTCTATTTTTATATTTACTTATTGGACTTGTATATGTCTTGGGAGTGTTGTCGTGTGCCCTAAGGGGTTTTTTTGTATTGGTTATTTCGTTGTAAGTCGGACCGGTCCGTAGTCAGGTATGATTTACTTAGTTGTCTTGTGTTTTTATATTGTGTCTACCTATATTTTGAGGCCTGAGGCCAATTAAACTGCGTGGTCGTGTTCTGTGTATGTGTAAATTGTCCGCCGGACAGGGGAGGTGCTGTCCGATTTTATATTGGATCAGCGGCTCCTGGGTCTCGGGGCGTGACACCTAGCCCTCCAAGCTAGGATTTTCCACACCTAACCCTCCAGGTTAGGATTTCAATCACTCCGTGCCTAATCCCCGATCAGGACTTAATCATAATCATCTAATCAACCGAAACTAAAATCGGTGTCAACACTAAAACAACAATCAGGGTCAGACTGCATCAACACCATCATCCTCGGAGGAGGAAGAAGAGCAAGTTTCACACTTTGCTCTCATGTCAATGGACCACTCAGATTCATCAGATGATGAAAGGAGTTCAAGCAGTGAAGATGAGAGCACCTCTTCATCATTATCCGAGTCAGAAGCTTCGGTAAGTGAGGTATACCACTTACTCTCATCTACTTTGGTTAAGATTATTTCTAGCACTAATATGGATTTAGCTAAGGCTAGAAGTAAGATTAAGGAATTAAAAGATGAGATTGTCATGCTTAGAGTAGAATCTACCAAACTTAAGGAAGAATTATATGCTAGCTCTCTTACATCACATGCTTCATGTTTTGAAACTGAAAATAGGGAACTAAAGAAAAAGGTAGATGACCTCACAAAGGCCCTTAGGAAATTCCAAGTAGGCTCTAGCAACCTAGATATGATAATCAACAGTCAAAGGGTCGTTTATAACAAGGCCGGTTTGGGATATAGGCCAAAGACAAAGGAAGTGGCTTTTGTATCACTCACGGGTAGTATTGATGCATCTAGGAGACAAGGGGTTAAGGGAAACACCAAGAGGGCATGGGTGTAACACCCCAATTTTTACGATTTGAGTACTTGGGGATTGTTTAAAGTTCGGGACGAACTTTTTATAAGGTGCGTAGGATTGTAACACCCCAATTTTTACGATTTGAGTACCTGGGGATTGTTTAAAGTTCGGGACGAACTTTTTATAAGATGTGTAGGATTGTAACACCCCAAAATTTCACCATGAATAATATTGTGAATTCATTATGAAATATTAGGTGAATAATATTGTGAATTCATTATGAAATATTATGTGAATAATATTTTGGATTCATGGAAAATTATTATAAAAATATTATGTAAATAATGTTATGAATTCAGGAAAATTTATAGGGAATCTATGCTTGATTTCCCATATAGAATGTTATGAAATATCATGAAATTCATGAAATATTATTATGGAAGATCATGAAATATTATCATGAAATATTATGGATTCATGAATATGAAATATTATGGACTTCATGAAATATTATCATGAAATATTATGGATTCATGAATATAAAATATTATGGAATTCATGAATTATTATCATGAAATATTATGGATTCATGAATATGAAATAATAAAAATATTATGAAATAATATTTATGGAATATTATGAAATAATATGAATTCATGAAATATTATTAATATTATGAAATGATATGAATTCATGAAATATTATTAATATTATGAAATATTATGAATATCATGAAATATTATTAGTATTATGAAATGATATGAATTCATGAAATATTATTAATATTATGAAATATTATGAATATCATGAAATGTTATTAGTATTATGAAATAATATGAATTCATGAAATATTATTAGTATTATGGAATAATATGAATTCATGAAATATTATTAATATTATGAAATTTCATGATGGGTTTGGCTTAGTGGGCTTTGATATGGATTAGTGCAAATGGAGATAAAAAGAATAGGTGGAAAGGAGGAAGCAAGGATTGAACCTTGAACCTCCTAGTTGCACTCTGCATATCTTAACCACTACACCAAGTATTGTTTCTTGTTGAGAGAATAAGAAACATGCTTGTTAAGCGTGTAATAGTGAAGAGACATGTCTTTTCATGAGAAAAGTATAAATAAGAGAGGGAAGAGGTGTGAGTAACTTCCTCTTCTTCTTCCTTTTCTCTTCCCCACCGAAATTCCTTCTTCTCCTCTCCTCTTTTCCATTTTTCGAAAAGTGCTTCCTAGGGTTCTAACCCTAGGGGATTGGAAGGAAGAAGACCCTCTAAGGATCTTGCCCTCTATTAGGGCCAAGGAGTCTAGAGAAGAAATAGTAAGAGGAACCATCACCTCTCCTTCAACCAAGGGTACCCTAAGAATCTAGGGAAGGTGAAATTCAAGCGAAAGGATGTAAGTATCCCCTCGCCTGCAGTGTAATCGTTATTGTTTGATTTGTATGTTCTTCTTGTTGTTGTTTTTGAAAATGGGAACCTTCTTCCCTTGTGCACTATTCGGCCACCCCCAAGAAGGAGGTCTTGGTTACTTCTTGTTGCATGAGGAGACCCCTAGGAACTTAGGGTATGAATATATGTTGTTCCCCATCATGTTGTGATAAGAAAAAGTAGGGTTATCCACCCTACAAGTTTCGGCCAAGAGGGAATAGGCTAGGGCTTTTGGGTTGCTTGCTATCCTATGATGTACCCATGATTAGTAGTGTAGGTAAAGTACTTGTGTAAATGCTTGTATGAATATTTGAAGTCAAAAACCTAGCCTACCCTACCCTACAATGTTTCGGCCAACCCTAGGTGGATTAGGGTTTAAGGTTGTATGATTTTCCCTATGATATATCCATGCTAAATAGTATAGGCAAGGTGTTTGTGTAAATGCTTGTGTGGATATTTGAAGTCAAAAACCTAGCCTAGCCATCCTACAAGTTTCGGCCAACAATAGTTTAGGGTTAGGGTTGCTGGATTTTATTCCCATGATGCATGCTATATATGATATGTGATGATTGTATGGGATGTACCCTATGAGATATGCTTAGGGTTGCTATGATGATATGTATGTGCAAGTAATGTTTAAATGGAATATTGATTTGGAAACTAAATGTCCCTAGCATGTGATATTCGGCCAAGCATGAAATATTAGGTTTATAAAGGTTAAATTATCCTATGTGATATGATTATGTTAGGGAGATGATATGTGAATGCATGTGATGAACAAATGGAATGCTTGATTGGAAAAACTTGGACTTCCCTAGTGATGACTTTCGGCCAACCCTAGATTAGGGTTAGGGTTGCTTGATTTTCTCCCATGGTGCATGCTATAGTATGATATATGATATATATATATATATATGTGATGCTTGTAGGGGATGTTTTGATGTCAAAAACCTAATCTACCCCTACCCTAGGACATTCAGCCCAAACCTTAGTTTAGGGCTAAGAACCATTTGATTTACCCATGAAGCATGCTACCACTTCCTATGATATGAATATGATTTATGTGATCAACCTTGTCATATATAAGATATGTTTAAGGGGTTGAATTATGATCTATGTATGAGCATGCATTATAGCCATAGGGCACCTTTATGAAATGCATGCTTTATACTAGGCTAGTTATCATGATTATGGAGATCTATGTATGAGCATGCATTATAGCCCATGGGGCACCCTTATGAAATGCATGCTTTATACTAGGCTAGTTATCATGATTATGGATGCATACATATGCATAAGAATGAGCCTTGTAGGGCATGAACAAAGAAGGCTTAGGGCCTAAAGAATGCTTCCCTAGAAGGTTGGGATTAAGAGCATACTTTATGAAAATGAAGAACATGATAATTATTTTATTTTGTAATGGCTTGTACTATAGACTCTTAAAGCGAGTCAAATGATTATGATACTAGGCTGAAGGACTTCTGAGAAGGCCTAGTAAACCCTAGTGGTTCGGGATTAGCTACCTCGTTCCTATTCAGGGGCGCGCGCAAAACATGAAGTACAAGCCGGACCCTAATGATTATGCTATGTTCAAGTATTATGTTTATATGTTTTCAAAGAAACCTTCCTATGAAGTTAATATGCTTAGATGTTTAATATGCTTAAACACTTACCATGCTTGAATGTAATTTATTCTCTTATCTTTCTATGATATGGATTTTGCGAGTAGGACAGGATCTTACTAAGCATTTGTGCTTACTAGTTTATATGTTGTCTTATGCTGCAGATAAGGGTAAGAGACACTTAAACTAAAGGAAGAGGCAGGAGGGCTGAAAATGTGTGGGGTGGTGGCTCGGGAAATAAAGATCTTCATATCTACAATATTATGCTTATGTTAACATTTCTTTAGTAATGAATGTTACACTTGGATTACTCATATACTTGATTATAGTATGAGTTGAACCTATCATGTTATAGGTTAGTTTTGAACAAGCATGCTTAGTACTTTGTTATTAGTACTTTAAGAAAAAAAAATTTTATACGAATGATAGTACGTGACCCCGCCCCGAGAGTAGATATAAGGGCGGGCGTCACAATGGGTACCTAAAAGATTTCTAAATGATGCTTATAGATAAAAAATTTGGGTACCAAAAGAGTATATTTTTCATGTTGTATAGGTAAAGGTGAAGGAGGCCTCAACTATGTGGATAGTAGATAGTGGATGCTCAAAACACATAACCGGAGATGTGAGCAAGTTCACTACTATTAGCTACATAAAAGAAGGAACGGTCTCCTTTGGAAATAGTGAAAAATTGAGAATTATTGGTAGGGGCACCATTGAGGTATCTCCCACTATTTCTATACATAAGGTACTCCTAATTAAAGATATGAAGTTTAACTTACTTAGTGTGAGTCAGTTATGTGATGCAGGCTTTAGAGTTGAATTTCATGCTAGGAAGTATATAATTAAACATAATGATTCAAATAATGTCATATTAGAAGGGTATAGAGAGGCAAATTTGTATTATCTTGATCTTGCTCTCACTACTAACAATTTGGCTAAGTGTTTCATGTCTAAAGAAGAAGAAGGGTGGTTGTGGCACCAGAGGCTTGGGCATGTGAACATGAGAAGCATTGCAAGAGTGGCCAAGGAAGAGTTGATGAAGGGGCTACCCATGATCATGTATGAGAAGGCCAAATTGTGTGATGCATGCCAAGAGGGTAAGCAATCAAAATCATCACACAAAGGTAAACTACTTTATCATTAGAGCTCTTGCATATCAATTTATTTGATTGCCATAGTACTCCCTCACTTGTAAGGAGTAAATATTGTTTAGTTATAGTAGATGATTTTTCTAGGTTTACTTGGGGTTTCTTCATAAAACATAAGGACGATACCCTAGAACTCTTCATAGGATTTAGTAAAAGGGTAGAAAACGAAAAACATCTCAAAATTAACCGAATTAGGAGTGACCACGGTGGGGAGTTCCAAAATTCAAGTTTCACACAATTTTGTGTAGAAAATGGATACAAGCATGAATTTTCATGCCCAAGGACTCCTCAACAAAATGAGGTAGTTGAGAGGAGAAACTGATCCCTACAAAAAGCTGCTAGGACTATGCTTAATGCATATTCCCTTCCTAGCTGCTTTTGGGCCGAAGCGGTTAACACCGCTTGCTATATTCAAAACCGGGTATTGATACATAGGTTTCTAGGAAAAATACCTTTTGAATTATGGAATGGGAGAGTACCACAAGTCCATTACTTTAGGGTCTTTGGATGTAAAGTGTATATCCTAAATACCAAAGATGACCTAAGGAAGTTTGAGTCAAAAGCCGATGAAGGAATTCTAGTAGGATACTCATTAACTAGTAGGGGTTATAGAGTTTACAATAAGAGGACAAAGGTGATTGAGGAGTGATAAGGCTCGATGTCGCACCGCGAGTATCAAATACAATGTAAGTATCGACTCCTCTAAACTAATGTAGCATAGAGTAACTCGAGTCGTCTCCCAACGAATGTAGTTGGTACATGATAATTCTCAGGATCGTATATTATTACTTTTGGATTTTGAATATTAAATGAGGGTTTGGATTTGAGTGTTATGACTACGAAATGAAAGACAATGTATGTAATAAATCTAACCTCACTAAACTATACTTGCAAGAGAATTAAAAGAAACATAAGGTAAAGCATTTAAGGAATTGAGCATAAATGAAATCTAACCTATTTGCATCAAACTGAAAGACAACTACAAGAGAACATAAAGCAATCAACTAACGAAACATTGCAAGAATCTATGGTAAAGAAAATTCAAACTAGAATCCAACTAATGAAAGAGACAATTCATCAAACACAAGGTATGCATGAAAGAAAGCATTAAGGGAACTTAACCGAATCTAACCTAATTACGTACTTGAACATAAGAGAAACTTGAAACATTCAATTAATAAAACGTATCAAAAATCTAAGCAGAGAAAATGCGAAATTAAACTAAAACATTTGGTTGGGGCATTTCATCGAACACATGGTGAGCATGTATTAAGATAAAATGGGTGTATGTCATTCTAAAACATGGAAGATCAAACTTAATACAAGCATCAGCATCCACATTCAAGAATCAACAAGGAACACATAACCACTAAAATTAATGAAACTAATCACAGAATTGCTGTCGAATCTGCTGTGAAGGAAAAAACACATGCTAGCTGCGGGAAATGCTACGAAGAGACTGCTGTGATAAAATTGCTGTGAGGAAGAATTGCTACAATTTGGGTTCTGCCGAAACTGATGAAGGCTGGAAGAAGGAGCTGCTATGAATTTCGGCTGTGAAGAGTTGTGGCTGCTGGATCTGCGTGAAGAGATTAAGCTGCTGGAAATGAAAAGAGCTCTGGAATCTGCTGGGAAGGAACTGCTATGAAGGAAGAATTGCTGCTGGAAATTGAAGCTACTGAATCTGATGAACTGGACAAAGAAGAAACTGCGACGGAATAAACTATGAAGAAACTATTGCTAGAAACGAAGAAATTGCTGTAAACATGATGCTGATAAAGAAGGACAAAGCTGTGAAGGATTTTTGGTTGGCGGCTATGAAGTCGACTAGGGCTCGGAACCCCTGGGACCTAGCTTGTGATGGAGTGGAGAGCGGATGGAGAAGATCTGATCGAGTCGGGAACCCCTCAAACTGATCGATCTAAGCTCCAGCGGCGGCGATGAAGTGGGAGGCGATCGCCAGTGGAGGTGGATGGAATGAGACGGGAACCCCTCGTCTGCCCTAGCTTGTGCGATCTCTACCCCTTTTGTTTGTCTCTGGCTGCGTGTGGTTCGGTCCAGTCAGTTCGGTTCAGCTCAGCAGTTGGGTTTGGTCCAGCCTCAGCCCACAGCTCAGCTTGAGTTCAACCAGCCTTAGTCCAGCAGTTGGGTTCGGTTAACTCAGCTTCAGCGGTTCGGTCCAGTCAACTCAACTCAGCCTTTGGTTCAGCCAGCTTTCGGAGAAGAAGAACTTGAATACTTAGCAACGGACGGCTGAGATCAATCTGACTTCATCCAACGGTCGGATCTCTTCAGATCTGAACCAAACTCCACAGATCCATATCAATGGTCCTGATCTACCTGTCCCTAGCTCGGATTAGCCAGATCAGTGGTGGATGGTCCAGATCTTCCCTTTTCTTAAATGGATGGTCTAGAACATCTTGAGCTTGATCCAACGGTCAGATTACTTCTGATTTGGCTGAAATTTCCAGATCATGATATATGGTCATGATTGATTCTATCTTGAACTCGGATTGACCAGAAGTTGACCGATGGCCCAGATCTAGCCGTTCTCTGGAATGGACAGCTCCTATTAATCCGATGCTTGGTCCCTTTGATCTGGATCCAATCCTGACTCAAGTCTGACCCAATTTGATCTAGGTCCATGATCATTTGAAGCCTACAAAATGATATTCAAATTTAGCACCAAAAAATATCCCAAGTATACAAAGATTTGAATTGAAAGCCAAAATAGAGGAAATACATGAAACCTAATACAATTGCAAACTTAAGCATATAAAATATGGATCAAACATGGAATTTAGAGCCTAAAATAATCAATAAAATGATGGTTATCAACTCCCCCACACTTATTCTTGGGCGTCTCGCACAAGCAAACTAGTAAACTAAGGATGTATCTCCCTAGATTATTCTCAATCATAGTTAGAAGCAATTGAAAAAAAATTACCTAAGGTTGTCAATTCTCAAAAATCTAAGCTCAATGGACTAGAGACTTGTCCTTAAATCAACAACTTAGCATTTTCATCCTTCATGATTCATTGAGATGAATTTAACTCACTAAGCCTTTCAAGGAAAGTTTTGGTGGCTCTCTTCTTGAATTCTAAGTTCATGATGAAAGTGGAGCTCACTCAAACACACATGCTTTTTGCACTACCATAGGCTTGCTTGTTATCTACTCTCCACCATTATTCATAAATTGGATCCACACCTACAAAATCTTATTCAAACAAGTTAAAGAAGATATAGGCAATGATAGAGATGAAATAGAAAATTGAGGGACTTGATACTCATAAATCACAATAAAGAAAATAAAGAACATGATATGACAAAAAGATATGGCAAAGTAAAGAAAATAATATGATTAGGACACATGGAGAAGAAATATAGCATGATAAGAAAGTGTGGAAAAATTAAGGAAAGTGGAAGACTTGGACACTCAAATGTATCCCAATGTACTTTGCCCATTTCTTTTGAGTTATCTTGCATACATCATGGTTGTGGTGGAGTAGGAATTGAAGAACTGCTAAAATTCAGTGTGTCAATTATTTTCCATTTTTTTTAACAGCTCACACACTTTTTATTTTTTCATTTTTTTTACCTTTTTTTCACTTGGCACATTTTTGCTTCTAATGATAGTATGCTTGCATCCTCCCCCACACTTAAACTTTTATCCGTCTCGGGCAAAATAACACTAAGAAACATTAAGGTATCCAAGTCCATGCAAAATATTATGATGAACATGAAAAAAGGGAAAGGAAATATGGACTAAGAGTGTATCAACAAGGAAATTACAAAAATGATATAAGAAAAGAAACAAAGTGATTTACCTCAATAAATGTGGTCCAATCATAGAAATATAGCTTTGAAAGAATCGAAGCAAGTTCTAGAGTACAATATCACAAACAAGTTGGCCAATTCCTCACTAGGTAAAAAGAGTTCATCTCAACTCATCAATTTAGAATTCAATACTAAGAAGTACTCAAGCAACCAAGAATTTTCATCCAATGGCTTAAATCCTAAGTTTTGACAACCAAATTTAATTTACTTTCAAAGGACTCTAAAACGATATAAGAAAATCTAGATGGATACATTTATTCCTAGTCACGCAAGAAATAAAATGTCAAATGACTAAAATGATATCTTCAATGACTTTTATGCATTCTACTCTACGTAAACATTTATTAGCAAGAACTCATTTGAAAAGAAAGATTACTACTTATAAACATGAAAATGATATTCACAATGAAATAAGAGGGTAAGAAGAAATAACTCCCCTTCAAATAGGATAAAGGGCACATAGCATCCATCTAGGGAGAATTATCCTCATGTGATCAATCTTGTAGTGGACATATTTCTCCCTTATTAAATTTGCACAAGCAACTTCCAGTGGTCGGAGACGATTAAGGTTCAGAACCCACTTAAGAGGTGAGGTGCTACTAGTCGAAATAAGAGCAACTCCTCCCTCTTGATGCTTTTTAGAAGTCCTTCCAGGAGGTTGGAGTCTGTTCAGATGGAGCACCCACTCCAAAAGCCTTCGGGACCCTGCAAAACCATGTAATACCTCTCTCAAGCGTGCAGGGTAAGAAAGAAGTGTAATATCATCAATCTCTATATAAAAAGAATCCAAAAATGCATCACTGCCAATAAAATCAATGTTGGGTATCTCAATAAATTTTTCAAAATTATTTCCTACAAAAGATGCAACAAGAAACTCATCACAATCAATGAAATCCATTTTGGGTGCCTCTATCAGTTTTTCATCATCAATTTCAGCATAAGATATAGCAAGAGATTCATCACAATAAACAACATCAATTTCAGGCACTTCTAAAATTTTTTCACAATCAGCATTTACATGAGATGTTTCAAGTAATTCACCACATTCAACAAAATCAATTTTAGGTGCCTCTACAGGTTTCTCACAAACAATTTATACAAAAGATGTATCAATAAACTCATCACAAACAATAAAATCAGAGTGAGGTGCCTTTATTGATTTTTCCAAGGACATAATAGGAATACTTACCTAATCATGCTGAAGAATACCTGGAGGTTCTACAAGAATAGATGTATCCATAGCTTCCTCCCGATCAAGTACAGGCTCCATCTCAGGCTCAAGTTCTGGTGGACACTCAACTGAACCAGGTGATTCTTGGGTTCTTGCTTCCACTATACAAGTCTCTACACTTTCATGCTGATCCTCTAAATCTTCTAATATATCAGTTAATGGTGGTGGTCCCTAGGGCTCTGTGCAATCCCCTACACCTATAGATAGATTCATTTGACTCGTAATTTGTCCAATGCTTCTTTCGATGTCTTGAAGCCTTTGTTGCCTTTGATTCATTTGATTAATTGTTGCTTGTTGGCTTTGTATAATTTGTTGCATGACCTCCTCAACTCTTTGTTCAAAATCTCCTTGATTAAGCTTTGTGGAAGTCCTTCCGCATTTCAGGGGATCTCCAGACCGGACTGGATAATGATCCACATGTCCACCTGAGTTTTCAGGTGGACCTCTATGCGACTTTTCCAGTAGGAAAAGTCATCTCCACTGAAGAGTGGAGGTCTAGCGGTGCTGAATCCCTCTTGCATAGACATTTGTTCTGTAAAAGAAAACTTACAAAAAAAGTGTCCCAAGACTTGGTCTTGGATTAGCAGTGTGGGATAAAGATAATTAAAAAAAAATTATTTAAAAAAATCCGAAAAATAATTTCAAACTGGTGGTTGCACCAAGTTTGAACTACCCCGCTCTGATACCACTTGTTGGATCGTGAAAACCGATAGAGGGGGGGTGAATATCGGAAGTCGTTACATTTTCGGAAAACTGAGAGTAACTGCAAAGCGGAAATAAAAATAGCATACACAGCACAAAGACACAGTGATTTTTACTTGGTTCGGAGCCTGTGTCGACTCCTACTCCAAGGCCCACGGTCGTTGACCGTTTACTTTGGGCAATTCTATATTTGCGCAAAATCGGTTACAATAATTTCAATTATAAAGAGAGTGCAATAAATCAATAATAAAATATTAAGTTCTTCGTTACCGACGTCCGGAGTATATCGAATCTTTTTGGGGCAGCGGGACGTCGTCGGCTCGAGGTGAAGCGTTTCCGGAGCAAGGCACGAGCGTAGAAGAACTTTGAAGCGTTGGAAGAAGTGATTGTTGAAGCCTGGGGTCGAGGGCCCTTTATATAGGGTTAGGGGGCCCCCGGGACGTCGGGGGCGCCCCCCTACATGGCAGCCGATCCGTTCCGATCTCGGTCAGCGTCTGATCCCCTTATCTTCGGGATCAGTTTTGACCGGGGCGCCCTCAGCGCTCAGGGCGCCTGCATTGACCGGGTCAAAGGTTATCTGCTTGGCTTCGAGGGCTTCTTGGTTCGAGGTATGCGCCAGGGGGCGCCCGCAGCGCAGGGGGCGCCCGGGAGCACGGGGGCGCCCGACCCAGTGTGTATTCGAACCAGTCTTCTTGTTACTTGTTTTGTATGGCCCTTGGGGGCGCCCAGGACGGTCCGGGCGCCCTACTCAATAACTGCCTCTCTCCTTTGAGGCTTTCTGAGCTGAAGACACACGTTCCTTCGGTCCTGCATCCAGGGTTAGTCCAAAACACAATGATATAATAATTTGTTAGATTTATACAGCCTTAGCTGTCTTGGTTCTGACTTTGGTCTCCAAAATGGAGCCCTAGGTCGAACCGACGCCTACTGTTCCCTCGACGGGGAACGCGTCCTCACCTACTCCTCTCGGGAGAATTTACCTGATGCCAACCGCTCCTTTGGTTGGACTTTTGCCTGACGGTCCTTTGTCAGGTCTTGGATGCTGGCAGTCCTTCGCCAGTTGCCTAGCAGTCCTTCGCTAGGGCTTTAATATTGGCAGTCCTTCACCAGTTGCCTAGCAGTCCTTTGCTAGGGCTTTTAATACTGGCAGTCCTTCGCCAGTTGCCTAGCAGTCCTTTGCTAGGGCTTTTAATACTGCCAGTCCTTCGCCAGTTGCCTAGCAGTCCTTTGCTAGGGCTTGGATACTGCACACTTAAAATAACTTGTTAGAAAACAAGTAAGACTTAACTTTTGACCTATGTTGCCATTATCAAAACACAGGTTAGACTTTGGTGCCTTCTGCACCAACAATCTCCCCCTTTTTGATTTATGGCAACCCTAGTTCAAAAAGTTAAGTTTAATCAAGCAAAAAAAGTTAAAGTTTTGTTCCCTCCCCTGGAAGGAATCTCCCCCTAGATGTTTCAAAAATTGGTGGGGTAAAAAACTTGCACTTTTGAAAACCTAAGTTTTAGGTACTTTTAAAAAGTATATAGGAAAATTTTTTGAAACATGATCTTTGAGTACTTAAAAAGTTTGAGGCTTTTAAGTTTCAAGGTACTCAAAGGTTTTGAAAGTGTTAGCTTTAAAAAACTTAAGTACTTAGTTAACTTTGAAAGCTATTTTGAAAGACTTAGCAGAATTTTGAAAACTTAAGTAGAAGTTTTGAAAGCTTAAGTATTTTTCAAAAAGTTAAACTTTTGAATACAAGTTTTGAAAGCTTAAGTATTTTTCAAAAAGTTAAACTTTTGAATACAAGTTTTGAAAGCTTAAGTATGCAGAATTTTGAAAACTTAAGTAGAAGTTTTGAAAGCTTAAGTATTTTTCAAAAAGTTAAACTTTTGAAAACTTAAGAATTTTTAAAAAACTTTTGAATACTTTTTGAATAAAGGATGGAGTTAAGAAAATTTTGAAAAGAAATTTTACTTAAGAAAATTTTGAAAGGAAATTTTACTCTCTCCTTTCCTATCTCTCCCCCTTTGCCATATATCAAAACAAATAAATACAGCATAAATCAATGAAAAAGTAAAATTTTTACTGTACTGAATCAATTCATCATTAAATTTACACTAAATCAATCAATTCTCTGTAGGGGCCTGTCTAACCCAATTAGCTACTTACTAACTGTTATAAACAGTAGTTTTTGCTAGGGTTAGTCAAGTTAAGTGTTTTTGTTCAAGTTAGATTTTCTAAACTTGACACTTAACTTGATTGCTATATAAGTTGTATTTAGTGCCCCAATTTCTGCAGATGCACTGACTTAAAGCATCTTGAATTGAGGCAAAGACCTAAGCATCTCAACCCTTTCTAGGTTATCAATCAAAAGTACCCTAAGGTGCTTGTGAGATGCTGGCTTCTAAGTCTATAGGTGCATGCAGTTCTAGGGTTAAAGCCTAGACTAAGTCCATTTTCGAAAAAAAACCTAGTTTTGAAAGGGGTAGGTTTAAAATATAAAACTAAGTCGAAAAGATTTTAAAATTGATTTTTGAAATAAAACTAAGTTGAAAATGAAAACTGATTTTTGAAATTTAAATAAAACAGTTTTTTTTTTGGAAAACTTATTTTTGAAATCAAGTAGAGTAAAAACAATTGAGTTAAACTATTCTACTGAACACAATCCTAACTAGTGAGTATGAGCTAGTCAACATAAAGTAAAGTAGGTACTCAAGGTTCAACACAGTCATATAGTCAAACACAAGTCAACCCTACTGAGTAGGGATAGTCAAATAGGTACAATACTAGGTGAATCTAAGACGAAGGACCGGGATGATCGGAGGAGCCTGGCTGCCAGGATCGAAATAGGGTCATCATCTCATGATACTCTGCCTCTCTGGCCTCCCTCTCAGCTCGAAGTGCGCTCATGTAGCTGTTGTAGTAGCCCAGATTTGTTTCCATTTCTTCAGCGTGATTGGCCTCCACTTCCTCTCGGAGGCTCTGTACGCGGGTCTCTAGCTGAGTCACTCGGTCGTAAAGTGTCGGTGGAGCGGGCTCATCTATGTGCGCTCGGGCTGCTGCTGCTATATCTCCGACGTCGACTTCAACCTCCTCGTCTGAGTCGACTGGTGCTCCGGCCTGCTGTCGTCGCCAACTAAGAACCCCGGTGGCCGACACCTCTAGACCCGCTAAGGAGAAGTTCCTAAATCCGATTTCGTCAAAGTCGGTCATAGTGGTAATTTCACCCAAGGTTATGTCACGACCGTGGTGATGAAGGAGGGACGTGATGATGTGGCAGTATGGTGTGCGTACTCGTCCCTGGGTCGTGACTCTGGACGCATGCAGAATGGTATGGAACATATGGAGTCCAATGTCTATGTCAAGGTGGTGGACTAGGGCATAAAGAAGGAAAGCATGAAAGGGTCTCATAGTCCCTAGGTCTCGGGTAGAGAGTGGTAGGATACAGCGGACCAGAACTCTATACAAGGCATAGTTCTGGGCCTGAAGTTCAACAGCTAGGAAGCGTCTGTTTGGAGGGAGGTCTGCCCTAAAGAAATAGGAATGAATAGTGTCTAGGGTAATGTCTGAGTAGGGAGGATCAAATGGGGGGTTCCTGGGAGGATAGCAACAGAATGTGGACTGAGAGGGTCGCAGTCCTAGGAAGCGGTTTAACAGTGTAGGGGTGATGGTTAAGGGAATCCCTTGGACAGTGGTATGAAACATAAGATTATCTTGTCGAATTATATTATTATAAAATTCTGCACATAGGGTTTCATTTATGGTATGTGTGCAGAAGACAAGATTATCCAATTGATAGAAATTGATGATGTTCATGGTGACAGGGCATGATTGGGTAAAAAAGTGCCTATTGAGATAACTCGTTTTAATAGGCTTGTAGACTGTTTGTGCGAACCTATTACATAACTCTAGATTAGGAAATCTAGGGTCGGGGCTAGGTTGGGCACCGGGGTTGGCCGGGTTCGGTCGACGTCTTTGAAGTTAAAGAAGTTAAAGAATGAATAAAGATATTGCATGGAATAAATTTAAATGCAATAAAATTACTAATCATACCGGACGGCACGAGGAGGCATAGTTGAGGGAGAGGACTTGCAAGGTCTTCTTGAAGAGTAAGAAGTGGAGAAGAGGGTTGGTTTTGGTGTGGGAAGTGAAGGAGTTTCGGGTGCCTTTTATAGGCAATTTCATGGGGGCGCCCGGGAGCTTCCGGGCGCCCTGGTCAGGGCTGCTGCCAAAGGCAGTTTAAAGGACTGGTTGGGGGCGCCCGGGACAGCCCGGGCGCCCTCAACAGGTTGCTTTTGCAGATTTGACTGCATTGGCGGAGACGGGGGCGCCCGCGTGGTTTCGGGCGCCCTGGTCAAGGGCTGACAGCTTTTCTGTCTCGAGGAACGAAAAAGGAAAGGGGGGGCGCCCGTGTGGTCCCGGGCGCCCTTCTCAAGGGTATGTAGAGACAAAAATTTATCTTGTCATTGTTTAACTATGGTTTAATCTATTTGACCATGGTTGCGATTGATTTTGACTGTTTTGACCATAGTTTGGCAAGGTTGACCATGGTTTGACTGTGTTGACCAAGGTTGACCATGGTTTGACTGTGTTGACCAAGGTTGGATTGTGTTGACCAAGGTTTGAAAAAATTATCCAAAAAATTACTTGAGTCTTAATTCTACTGTCTCACTCAAATCTAGGGTTTTCAATCACGTTGACCTTATAGGTTTCGTGAGACAGGTTTAGATTAGAAAAACTATTTTGATTAATTTTGAAAACTTAATTAATTTCGAAAGAAAAATTTTGAAAGAAGTTTAAATCTACAAATAACTGAATTTTTGTGCTAGATTCGAATTTGACAAAAATAATTTGAATTTGAATTTCAGAAATTGGCTTCCAGGTCTTGGCGAGGCACTAGGCCTTCTTTGGCCGTAGCCTTATGGGATCATCCACTCTTTCCTTGACAAAGCCTTTTAATGAAATTTCATTTTCAAAATTATTATTTGAAAAATTTCTGGTCTAACTAGTTTGGATTTTGGATCGGTAGCTTCGGCTGGTTTCACCAGTCTAAAGAGACCAAGTAAACTTGATCTTATTAGAATTGGTTTCCCCAACGTACTATCATCTCACCTCTACCCAATACTATGTTGTCAAATTTCAGCTAAGTTTGTTTAGTCCTTAAACTAGCCTAAGTCTAAGCATGGTAATTTGCAGAAATTAAATAGACAATCAATCAAGCAGTTTCAATCAAGAATTGCAAGTTTATCTAATAATAAAAATAGTTTTCTGTTTGGCTCCCCCTGGACTAAAGCCACGGTGATGGTTAGGCAAGATGTGAATCTTGTCCTTGGGGATCCAATACTGATTTGATCCAGTCGGTTTGTTCAGGTATAGTTTAGGTACCCATGCCTGAATTTTGCCTCTGGACTGATTCAGTACGGCCAAATACGATCTTTGTCGGGATTTGGTTCGGTAGCCAAGTCCAGATCGATTTAGAACGGACTTCTGTTTCTCAAGAATCATGTCAAGATTTTTGGAACCAGAAGTGAATCGTTCTATGGCTGATCTAAGATCCTTAACCTGAGTTTTCAGGGAGGAGTTTTCCTTTCAAGTTTTTCAACTTGAATGGAGTTCCTTCCTGAACCTTCTCGGTTGAGGGTTTAGAGTCAGCTCCCTCTTTCAGGAGTTTCACTTCCTGTCGGAGGGATTCGATCCGGAGTTTGGCTTTTGCCAAATCACGAGAAAGAAAAGAAATCAATTCAGTTAACTGTAATCTATTAAAACCAGTTACCTTAATTTCTCCGTCTTCTGTGAAGGTTAACTCGCCGTCTTCTTGTTCTGATTCTGACTCGACTTTCTCTGAGGCGGTCAGAGCTAGGAGATTGGACTGGGGTGCCTCTTCTTCTTCTTCTGAGGAAGACTCGTCCCAGGTTGCTTGGAGTGCCTTCTTTCTTCTCGTCTTCTTGGATTCTTTCAGATTTGGACACTCTGTCTTGTAGTGGCCCTTCTTCTTGCACTCGTAGCAGGTTACATTAGGCTTGTTCGTGGGTTCAGCTGGTTCGTCTTTTCTTCAGCTTGTTTTCCGTTTGTTGGTTCGGTTCTTCAGCTCTTTGTAGTAGCTTCGAGCGAGCCGGACCAGCTTAGTTTGTTCTCCTTCTTCATCTTCTGAGTCTGAGTCAAACTCGGGTTCAGGTTCAGTTTTCTTCTTCGTTGTCTTTAGATTTTTACCTGCAATGAAAGCGATACAATTTTTCGACCGAATTGGTGTTAGTCTGTTCGTGCAGTTCTAGTTCAGAAAATAATTCATCTAGTTTTATTTTAGAAAGATCCCTAGATACCTTGTATGCATCTACCATAGATGCCCACAAGGTATTTCTTGGGAATGCATTTAGAGCATACCTTATTAGGTCACAGTTTTCGACCTTATGACCTATTGCGTGAAGACTGTTCATTACCTCTTGAATTTGTGCGTGGAGCTGGGCTGCTGTTTCGTTGTCGGCCATCCTGATGGTATAGAGCTTGTTCAGTAACAGATCCCTTTTACTGATCCTTGTGTCTGAAGTCCCTTCGTGCAGCTCGATCAGTTTAGTCGATAGTTCTTTTGCACTGTTGAAGGGGCCCACTCGGTTCAGCTCTTCCTTTGTCAGCCCGCATTGTAGGGTTTGCGTTGCTTTTGCGTCGGCTTCTATCTTGCGCTTTAGAGTGTTGTCCCACTCCGAGTAGCTTTGTGGAAGTCCTTCCGCATTTCGGGGGATCTCCAGACCGGACTGGATAATGATCCACATGTCCACCTGAGTTTTCAGGTGGACCTCCATGCGACTTTTCCAGTAGGAAAAGTTTTCTCCACTGAAGAGTGGAGGTCTAGCGGTGCTGAATCCCTCTTGCATAGACATTTGTTATGTAAAAGAAAACTTACAAAAAAAAAGTGTCCCAAGACTTGGTCTTGGATTAGCAGTGTGGGATAAAGATAATTAAGTAAAAAAAATTATTTTAAAAAAAATCCGAAAAATAATTTCAAACTGGTGGTTGCACCAAGTTTGAACTACCCCGCTCTGATACCACTTGTTGGATCGTGAAAAACCGATAGAGGGGGGGGGGTGAATATCGGAAGTCGTTTCTTTTTCGGAAAACTGAGAGTAAGTGCACAGCGGAAATAAAAATAGCATACACAGCACAAAGACAGAGTGATTTTTACTTGGTTCGGAGCCTGTGTCGACTCCTACTCCAAGGCCCACGGTCGTTGACCGTTTACTTTGGGCAATTCTATATTTGCGCAAAATCGGTTACAATAATTTCAATTACAAAGAGAGTACAATAAATTAATAATAAAATGTTAAGCTCTTCGTTACCGACGTCCGGAGTGTATCGAATCTTTTTGGGGCAGCGGGACGTCGTCGGCTCGAGGTGAAGCGTTTCCGGAGCAAGGCACGAGCGTAGAAGAACTTTGAAGCGTTGGAAGAAGTATGTGTTGAAGCCTGGGGTCGAGGGCCCTTTATATAGGGCTAGGGGGCGCCCGGGACGTCGGGGGCGCCCCCCTACGTGGCAGCCGATTCGTTCCGATCTCGGTCAGCGTCTGATCCCCTTATCTTCGGGATCAGTTTTGACCAGGGCGCCCGCAGCGCTCGGGGCGCCCGCATTGATCGGGTCAAAGGTTATCTGCTTGGCTTCGAGGGCTTCTTGGTTCGAGGTATGCGCCAGGGGGCGCCCGCAGCGCAGGGGCGCCCGGGAGCACGGGGGCGCCCGACCCAGTGTGTATTCGAACTAGTCTCTTGTTACTTGTTTGTATGCCCTTGGGGCGCCCGGGACGGTCCGGGCGCCCTAACTCAGTAACTGTCTCTCTCCTTTGAGGCTTTCTGAGCTGCAGACACATGTTCCTTCGGTCTGCATCCAGGGTTTAGTCCAAAAACACAAATGACATAATAATTATTAGATTTAACAGCCTTAGCTGTCTTGGTTCTGACTTTGGTCTCCAAAATGGAGCCCTAGGTCGAACCGACGCCTACTGTTCCCTCGACGGGGAACGCGTCCTCACCTACTCCTCTCGGGAGAATTTACCTGATGCCAACCGCTCCTTTGGTTGGACTTTTGCCTGACGGTCCTTTGTCAGGTCTTGGATGCTGGCAGTCCTTCGCCAGTTGCCTAGCAGTCCTTCGCTAGGGCTTTAATACTGGCAGTCCTTCGCCAGTTGCCTAGCAGTCCTTTGCTAGGGCTTTAATACTGGCAGTCCTTCGCCAGTTGCCT
>JAGFNQ010004597.1:69349-228147 GCA_024364735.1 Boesenbergia rotunda | reverse complement strand
GTCGCACAAAAACTCGTGACTTTGCGAAGTCATCCCGAAGAGAACTCGGCGTGGACGCGAATAGAGGCGAAGCTTCCAAGGGACGCTACGGTTGGATCTCGTCCCTTTCTTCGAGTTACGCGAGGTACAAAGTAAATTAGTTTACTTTTCCGTAAAGTTTTAATTTATAATCATGTCCACACATCATAAGGTTGCATGCTAGATACGAGGTTAAAATAATTTGAGAAATTATTTTATGCTAATTCTTCCGCTGCACGTAAAAAATTTAAAATTTTACGAACCCGTATCCTTGTCAACATGCACCCGATCCCAACAGTGGTATCAGAGCCGGTTAGTGTTCGACATAATCATATAATTGTTTTGTAGAATACTTTGTCATAATCTCAATTTTGGAAAAATTTTCAATTATGGAAACCTTCCAATTATAATAAATTTTAGATTTAGGAATTTCTGAGTTTAGAAATCCTCATGAAATTTCGCAAACTTTTGAAATTTTCTAGTTTCTGAAATTTTATTATAATTGTGAAAACTTTCCAATTTTGGAAATTTTTCTATTTAGAAATTTTCCAATTTTGGAAATATCTAAGTTTTCTTTGTACCAGAAACTTACAATAATTCTGAAAACCTATTATGAAATCTCGCAATTTTGGGCACTTTCTTTCAAGAAAGTCTAGACAAATTTATGGACAATTAATTGACAATTAAATTTGAATTGGTTTTTAAATTGTCAACAAAATTTTTTATTTTGGATTGAGCCTCGGGAAGCCGTCCAATTTAAAGTTAGTTGTTGTAATTTAATTTCCCAATTTTAATTGAAATTGTCATGTTTAATTTGGTTACGCTTCCGAAGTGGACCAAATTGGATTTACGACAAATTACTTTTCTTTGGGTATCTGAGCCTCGGGGAGCCACCCTTAGAAAACAATTTGTTGTAATTAATTAAATCCATGAATAAAATATGATTAGGAAAATGGTTTCATATTGTTGTCTCCAAAATTAATTAGGAAAATGGTTTCCTATAGAGTTTTCTTAAATGAAATTTTCATGAAAATAATATGTGGTTGAATTAAGGGAATCTTTCTCTTAATTTAAAGAGATTTGATTTAGAGAAATCAAAGTCTTAAAACATATTATTTCCGAAATTGATTATGACAATTTAGGAAATTGTTTCCCAAAACAATTCCTTTAATAAAGTATGAAATTGGAATTAGGAAATCCGGTTCCTAATTCAATTAATGAGACTTGATAAATTAAGTCACATACATACTTTATTAAGGAAATCGTTAGTCATGACATAATGTCATGAATGTGCTTAGAAAAGAAAGGATGAGACCCAAAACCCCTTACGAAATATTAAGGCCAACACCTTCCATTAATATGGTTAGAATCGGAGTTTTGTTTCTCGTTTGGGTTGATGGACGCATCCATGCCCGGCTTGAATCTCAACATGTTCAAACCATGGAATTAGTTTATGAATAATATAGTAGGAGTCAGAGGTCAATCCTTAGTTTTGGTTGTTGGACACATCCAAGCCTGACTAAACGGTTGAATGAGCTCCAACCATATTAAAACTATTTCTTGATTAATGGGTCAGCCTTAAGCTTGGAACATCGATTTGTTGTGCCACAACCAAGGTCGATGTAAAGAGAGGTGTAGTTGGGTGCTATGTATATTGTTACATACTTGTTAATGAGTTAACAACCCAATGATTTATGCAAACATTCAATTAGTTGATAGCATAAAGTGATAGTTACATATATGTGATGTGTAACCGGTATAATTACCTACCTCATAGCTAAGAATAACTTGATGGCCACAGCCATGGTTGTTCTTATCTATGGTTGGATATCAACCTATTTGGAGATGCTCCTACGATCTCCCGAATTGATGAAAAGGGTTATTCAATTTGAAAAATAAATAGGATTTTATTAATGTATGTTGATACATTCTTTATCATCTTTTCACATAAGCTCAATTTGTATTTCTAGGTTAATCACTCGATCATGTCTTCTCTGAATCTGCGTTCCATTTTGGACACTAATAAACTAACTGGGCTAAACTTCATGGACTGGCTTCAAAACCTGAGGATAGTCCTCAAGGCAGAGAAGCTTGCTTATGTCCTTGAAAATCAACTTCCTAACCATCCTCCAGAAGGTGCAACTCCAGACCAGCTAGCGGCCTATCAGAAACATGTGACCGATTCTGAACTTGCGAGTTGCATCATGCTAGCCTCTATGATACCTGAGCTGCAAAAGCAGCATGAGCATATGGATGCTTATACCATCATCTTCCATCTTCATGAGTTGTTTGAAGAGCAGGCGAGATCCGAAAGGTTCGAAGTCTCCAAACTCCTCTTCACCACTAAGATGCAGGAAGGCACTTCTGCCTCGCAGTTTGTGTTAAAGATGTTGGGGTACATTGAGCGACTGAGCACACTCGATTTTGCAATGGATCATGAACTAAGTATTGACTTAATTCTGAATTGTTTGCCCAAAAGTTATTCACAATTTGTGATGAACTATCGGATGAACAAACTGGAAACTACCATTCCTGAGTTGCTCAACCTGCTGAAGACTGTAGAGCCTTCTGTAAAGCCGGATCAAAAGGCGGTTCTGTTAGTTGGTTCCTCGAAGAAAGGTTCTAAGAGGAAGGCCAAAGAACAGAATAAGGGAAAGAAGAAAAAGGCCAAAAAGACTGAAAAGAAACCAAAAGGAACTTGCCATCATTGTGGCAAGGAGGGTCACTGGCGAAGAAACTGCAAGGTTTATCTTGAGTCCTTGAAGAATAAGGCATCCGATGCCCCATCCTCTTCAAGTATCTTCGTTATTGAATGTCACTCTATTTCCTCTAATACCTGGGTACTTGATACTGGGTGTAGCTCACATATATGTAATGACATACAGGGGCTAAGGAATAGAAGAAGACTTGTCAAAAGAGAAGCAAATTTGCGAGTTGGAATTGGAGCAAAGATTGCTGTTGTTGCCATCGGAACATATTTGCCAAAGCTCCCCACTGGACGTGTCTTAGAATTGGATAATTGTTATTTTGTTCCTTCGTTAATAAAGAACATTGTATCTATTTCATGTTTGAATGAAAAGGGTTATCATTTAACTTTTAGTAACAATTGTGGTTACATAACTTTAAATGGCGTTCTTTATGGGAATGGAACTTTGTGCAATGGTATCTACACGTTAGATTTATCCAGTGACGTTTTCAATATCGAAGTTAGCAACAAACGTGCTCGAATAGATAATCGAATAGACTCCTACACTTGGCATTGCCGTCTTGGCCATGTAAGTAAGAAACACATGACTAAATTACACCGATGTGAAATTCTGGAATCATTTGAACCCGGTTTATTTGATACATGCGAATCATGCTTAAAAGACAAGATGACCAAATTACCATTTTCTGGAAAAGGTAATCCAGTGGGAGAATTACTTGGTCTAATACATACTGATGTATGTGGACCAATGTCAACTCTTGCACAAGGAGGCTATAGCTACTTCATCACCTTTATCGATGATCACTCACGATTCGGGTATATGTTCTTGATGAAACACAAATCTGAAGCTTTTGAGAAATTCAAAGAGTTCAGAAATGAAGTAGAGAAACAGCTTGGCAAAAGTATTAAGATACTTCGATCCGATCGGGGTGGTGAATACTTAAGTCAAGAGTTTCAAGATTATCTTAGGGACAATGGGATATTGTCCCAATGGACTCCGCCATATACACCACAACATAATGGTGTATCTGAGAGGCGCAACCGAACCTTGATGGACATGGTTAGGTCGATGATGAATCATGCAACTCTTCCAAAATCCTTTTGGGGCTATGCACTAAAGACAGCTGTTTACTTGCTAAACAGAGTCCCGACCAAGGTAGTCTCTACTACTCCATATGAGACATGGAATAGTAAGAAACCTCACTTAACTCACCTTAAGATATGGGGTTGTTCTGCTTATGTGAAGCGGACTGTATCAGACAAATTGGATGCTAAGTCTGATAAATGTCTATTTATTGGATACCCTAAGGAAACGAAGGGCTACCAATTCTATCATCCCTTGGAACAAAAGGTGTTTGTTTCAAGGCATGCTGTATTTCTAGAAAAAGAATTTCTTTTACAAGAAAACAATGGGAGTGGCATTGAACTTGATGAAGTTCAAGAAACTCCAATAGACATTACAGAGACACCTAGTCTATACCCACAACCAATACCTCATAATGATGAGCTATCAGTTGAACCTAAAACAACACCACCTCTTCGTAGGTCTGATAGGACACGCAATATTCCAGAGAGATACGGATTTCTCATAAGTGAATCGAACGACTTGTTACTCATAAGCGATGACGAACCTATTAGTTATGAAGATGTTCTGAAAAATTCAGAAAGGGACAAATGGCTTGAAGCCATGAAGTCGGAAATGGATTCCATGTACGAAAATCAAGTATGGGACTTGGTTAACCCACCTGAAGGGATTAAGCCCATAGGGTGCAAGTGGGTTTTCAAGAAGAAAACCGACATGGAAGGTAATGTTGTTACCTTTAAAGCTAGATTAGTGGCAAAAGGATATCGTCAAAAACAAGGAATTGATTATGACGAAACCTATTCGCCAGTAGCTATGCTTAAATCCATTCGGATACTCCTAGCCATAGCAGCTCATTATGATTATGAGATATGGCAAATGGATGTGAAAACAGCTTTCCTTAATGGAAACCTGCTTGAGGATGTATACATGATACAACCTGAAGGTTTCACATCGGTTGATAAAACCAAAGTATGAAAGCTTCGACGATCCATATATTGACTGAAGCAAGCATCAAGGAGCTGGAATATCCATTTTGATGAGACAATCAAAGAGTTTGATTTCTCACAAAATCCTGACGAACCTTGTGTGTACAAGAAGGTTAGTGGGAGTGCAGTCGTATTCCTAGTATTATATGTCAATGACATATTACTTATAGGAAACGATATATCAGTCTTACAAACAGTTAAAATTTGGTTGTCCAAAACTTTCTCCATGAAAGACCTGGGAGAAGCAACCTATATCCTTGGGATTAAAATCTATAGAGATAGATCAAAACGGTTGCTTGGTCTTTCGCAGTCTACATATATAGACCGAGTGCTAAAAAGGTTTAGCATGTCGGAATCCAAGAAAGGTTACCTTCCCATCAGGCATGGGATCAACCTTTCAAAGTCTATGTGTCCGCGCACAGAAGACGAGAGGATTTGCATGAATAAGATTCCTTATGCATCCGCGATAGGATCTATCATGTATGCTATGTTGTGTACTAGGCCCGATGTATCGTATGCTCTGAGCGTCACAAGAAGATACCAATCAGATCCAGGAATGGATCATTGGGCGGCTGTCAAGACAATCCTTAAGTACTTAAGAAGAACTAAGGATGTGTTCCTAATATATGGAGAAGGAGATATGGTAATACGTGGGTATACAGATGCCAGTTTCCAGACAGATAAGGATGACTCCAAATCACAGTCTGGATACGTATTTACTTTGAATGGAGGCGCAGTAAGTTGGAAAAGTTCCAAACAAGACACCGTAGCGGATTCTACCACGGAAGCGGAATATATCGCAGCTTCGGAAGCAGCAAAGGAAGCAGTCTGGATCAAGAAGTTCGTCTCCGAACTTGGCGTGGTTCCAACCATTGATGAAGCAGTGCCGGTTTACTGCGACAACAATGGAGCTATTGCACAAACAAAGGAACCAAGGTCTCATCAGCGATCCAAACACGTGCTTCGCCGGTATCATCTGATCAGAGAGATTATAAGTAGGAATGATATACAAATTGAGAAAATTCCCACTGAAATGAATTTAGCAGATCCTTTAACTAAGGCCTTGCCTCAAAACAAGTTTGAGGGTCATGTTAGAGCCTGTGGTATTGGATACCGTAGCGATTGGCATTAGGCCAAGTGGGAGTTTGTTAGTGATATGAGAGAAGTGTTCTAAGGCAATCGCCTTATGATTGTAAACATTTATTTTAATAAATGATAATTCACTATTTAAGTATATATGTTAGTGTATTTGATTGGGATCTTAGACTCATCTACTGAATGTCCGTAATACAATTCACAGCATAAGAAAATTTGTAATGGGATCATAACTAGTGATTATCTCTACATGTGCATTTGTGAAGTATTGAAAATATCCCTAGTCGATGAATTGATAAAAACGGACACTATCAATTCTATTGAGACTAGCATGGGTTATTCTCTAATCAGCTGATTCTCACTGGCTGGTGACAATGGGATGTCCGGAGATAAACATGGATGCTAGTTAAGGGAACTAGTTCATTGGAGTGACTAGCTGTAAAACTTCATATGGTAATCTATATAGATATGTCAATGAAGTTATTACTGCAGCTTAAGTGCGATGTTCCTTTGACTTGCGGTGTTCAAGTCATCTTGGTCATGGAGACTTATACTTTAACATCTTAAGCAAGCATCTCCAAGGAGGTGTGGACCCAGGATGATTGGGTATAAGCCGAAGTGCCCGAAGATGTTTGAACAGCCTACAAAGGATTCACCACTCCTTGCGAGGAGATGTATACCCAGGCCTATCGTCGGATTGTTACTCAAAGCCTCTGGCCAGAGCATGTCATGTTTAGAGTATGAGTCTCTTAAATACATGAGAGTAATTAGAAATCCAAAGGACGAGAAAGACACTACTTGGGCTAGGTGTGGCGTAGTCAGCCTAGTGGGGACTGACACATACAGACCATGTCTTGAACCAAGAGGGTATAAGATGGTGAAGGGAATGGGGCACGATTCATTAGAGCTGCTGAAGGGTTTCAGAATTACTTCTGAGGTCAACCGTTGATCTTTCGATTAATTGGGGGTCATGATGTACTACTAGGTGCCACTCATGATCGTTCTATAATTAGTTGATTATAGACGGCCAACATAAATCGAAAGCCTATTTAGTCACACGCACTACGAGTAATCCGAGGGATTTAAAACGAGTTGAAAATTGGATTTTCCAATCAAGAGAAATAAGTCGAATCTGAGTTAATCAGAGGCGCAACGGAAACTTAAAATGGCTAAGTCTTTTGAAGGCTTATTGGGCGAATTAAATGAGTTTAATTCGCGATCGGTTCGGCTCGGTTTGGCCGGCCAAAGAGGGTGCCAAACCCCTTTGTTTTGGCCGGCCATTAAAAGGGGAGAAAACCAATTTATTTGGTTTAATTAATAAAATAAATCTAGCGCGATTTGTTTTATAAATTATGGATAAATAAATTTTGTATAAAGAAATGTATATAAATAAATTTATAGAAATTTATTCTTTTTATGGAAATTAAAATGATCCATGGAATGGTTTATTTTAATTTTATAAAATCAATTATGAATTGATTTTTCCATAATAAGAAAGTTTATAAATTTCTTGTAAAATTTATTCCATAATAAAAGGAGAGATATAATTATTTTATTATAAAGTTAGTTATAATAAAACTTGGCTTAAACGGAATAATTAATAAGAGAATTTATAGGATAAATTTCTTATGAAAATTCCGTTAAGAGGGAGACTTGGCAAGGGAGAGACTACTATATAAAGGAACCAAAGGCAAGCCTTGAATTCCCAATCAATTGAGTTGTCAAGAGATCTAGGAGTTCTCTCCCTCTCTCTCTTATTCTCTCCCTCTCTCTACCCCTTAGGGCCGGCGCACCCTAATCCTCCCCTAGGGTCGGCGCACATCCCAAGGGTGGCCGAGAGCTTCATCCACCAAGAACATCCGAAGAAGAAGAAGCGGATCGCGACTCCTTCCTTCCCTTCTCGGAATTTAGATTCCGTTTCTTTGGTGGTTAGTTTCCTTTCTTCTCTCTTGATCTTCTAGTTGTGCCTTCCGAGAATCTAGTAGTTCTCGTCGGCACAAAACTCGTGACTTTGCGAAGTCATCCCGAAGAGAACTCGGCGTGGACGCGAATAGAGGCGAAGCTTCCAAGGGACGCTACGGTTGGATCTCGTCCCTTTCTTCGAGTTACGCGAGGTACAAAGTAAATTAGTTTACTTTTCCGCAAAGTTTTAATTTATGATCATGTCCACACATCATAAGGTTGCATGCTAGATACGAGGTTAAAATAATTTGAGAAATTATTTTATGATAATTCTTCCGCTGCACGTAAAAAATTTAAAATTTTACGAACCCGTATCCTTGTCAACATGCACCCGGTCCCAACACGACATTGAGGGTACCTTTTACATACCTTAGGGTCCTCTTAACTACAACCAAATGGGACTCTTTGGCACAAGATTGGTACCTTGCACACATACCTACCGCAAAGAGTATGTCGGGTCTACTAGCGGTTAGGTATAAGAGGCTACCAATCATGCTCCTATATTGGTTAGAGTAAGTGCAAGCTTATTGATTCAAACACAATCTTATGCCACAAAATCAAGTTGAAATTCTGATGCAATTAAATCCAAGGGCAGTTGGCACGCAAGGGACAATTCCTTGTGCCAAAAACCAATTCAACCCTTATGAAATAAGTATAGTTTTGGCTCAACTGTTTCAGCTGAGTAATTCAATTGGAAAACACTGGAATTAAGATAGAACTAAGCAAGATTAAGGTAAGGAATCGAAACTGAGATTAAAACCAGGGAAACAAATAAAATTCAGAAATGAAATTGCTTGAAACTAAGGATGCAGAAATTAAAGGCTTACTAAAGGGTTTTCTTTCGCAATAGATCAAAGGCTACACTAGCTAATGCAAAACAAGTTAAAGCAACTAATCTAGATGCAAGGAAACTTATCTAGCCATGTCTTAACAGAAACTGATGAAAGAAAACTGAAAATTCGGAATAACAACAACTACACTTGGCACGCAACAACTTGGATTGGCACGCAGCAAATTACTAAAAGAACAAGCTGAAATTCAATCTATTAATTCACTAAACAAGTTCCTATATACTCTACTTGCAGAATTAGAGCTAAACTACAGCTAAGAACTTAAAACTCGAAAAATTCAGTAACTAAACAAGAAATATAGGGGCCACAGGTCGTATTTTTCTCGGGGCTAGTTGTCGTGCTTGATTCAAACTTGTAGTTATGTGTCGTTTTTGGGTTTCAAGCAAGTAATTTGGTTTTTGGATTTTAATTGAAAAATGAAGTTGCAATGGAAGAAACGAAATTAGAAGACTTAGCTAATAAACTAAGCAAGAAGTTGGCACTAAAGGGAAAACTCAACTAATGGAACCCTAATTAAAACACTTACAAAGTTTTTATGGCAACTGTTTTTCTGATTCAAACACAAAAGATGATGCTGAGAATTGAGGTAAAAACAGTGATGGGAGTTTTCAAAAATAAACAAACCTAACACAACTAATAGCATCCAAAAGTAGAACTCATCCAAGCAATTGCAACTAAACTAGCCAAAGTGTTTTTGGATCCCAACCACTGCCAACAAAATTCAGATTTGAGTAAGTGCAAGCTTATTGATTCAAACACAATCTTATGCCACAAAATCAAGTTGAAATTCTGATGCAATTAAATCCAAGGGCAGTTGGCACGCAAGGGACAATTCCTTGTGCCAAAAACCAATTCAACCCTTATGAAATAAGTATAGTTTTGGCTCAACTGTTTCAGCTGAGTAATTCAATTGGAAAACACTGGAATTAAGATAGAACTAAGCAAGATTAAGGTAAGGAATCGAAACTGAGATTAAAACCAGGGAAACAAAGAAAATTCAGAAATGAAATTGCTTGAAACTAAGGATGCAGAAATTAAAGGCTTACTAAAGGGTTTTCTTTCGCAATAGATCAAAGGCTACACTAGCTAATGCAAAACAAGTTAAAGCAACTAATCTAGATGCAAGGAAACTTATCTAGCCATGTCTTAACAGAAACTGATGAAAGAAAACTGAAAATTCGGAATAACAACAACTGCACTTGGCACGCAACAACTTGGATTGGCACGCAGCAAATTACTAAAAGAACAAGCTGAAATTCAATCTATTAATTCACTAAACAAGTTCCTATATACTCTACTTGCAGAATTAGAGCTAAACTACAGCTAAGAACTTAAAACTCGAAAAATTCAGTAACTAAACAAGAACTTAAGAACAGGACAGTGCAGAAAATGAAAATACAGCTAAACAACTTGGAAATTAAAGGTCTAATCTACTCCTCAACTCCTTCCTCAGCTCAAGAAATTCTTGGTTGTCAATCAAGATCTGGCTTCGAACCCCTAGGCTCAGCAAATCAATGGACAATCGATTCTGAAATTGTTTCTGAACAGAATTTGCGCTTGATGGAATTTTCCATCCGATTCACTTCATCTCGAGTGGAAGAGCTGCGATGATGATATGGGAGACTTCTGAGCTCACCTGAGAACCCCTACAAGTGGTTCAGAAGCCTTGAAATGGATTGAGGTTGTGAGGAAGTTGATCGGACTGAGAACTGCCGGAACCCCCAAGAAATCCTCTGTTCCAGCGCAAACGATCAGAATTCTTCAATCACCGATTGCCATAAACTTGATTCTTGATCTGGAATGGAAGATGAGGTGGTCACGCCTTCATGGAAACAAAAATTTTCGAAAACGATGAAGAGATGATGAAGAACGGCGAAGAACAGTGGAAGCTAGCTGAAGACGCGACAAGGGTAAGCTCTGTGGAGTTTTTCCTTAAGTATTAATCAATGGACGGCTCAGATCGATTTGCTTCAATCCAACGGCTGATCTTGGTCTGATTTGAGCCAAACTTTGATGATGATGATCTGGGGTCAGGATCTGCCTCGTGGTAACTCGGATCCTCCAGATTTGCAACGGATGGTCCAGATCAAGCTAGCCTTTGAATGGATGATCTAGAGCCCTCCAAGCTTGATCCAACGGTCGATCGAGCTCAGATTGTGATGAAACCTTCAGATCTTGATCAAGGTGCTTGATCAACCCTAGCCCTAGCTCGGATTGCTTCAAATCATCCCGGATGGCTCAGATCTAGCCGCTTTTGAATCGACGGCCCGGATTTAATCGTAATCTTGAGAATCTGATCCGGGTCACTCCCGACTCGATTTTGACCCAATATGCCCTAGGTACTTGAACCTTTTATGCCTACAAAAATAAATCAAGAATTTAGTGGCCAATTAACTCAATTATATGTAATTTTGCAATTAAGTCCAAAATATGAATAAGTTCTAAAACCTAGGGCAATTTCACAATTTTAGCAATAAAAACATAGATCAAACAGGGATTTAAACCACTCAAATGATCAATAAAATGGAATCTATCAGTCATCTAGTTTGTTCCTAAAGACCCATCTTGTGGTTACAATGGTGCAATCATTGGGCCTAGGAACTAACTCCCAAACTCACTTCTCTCTAATTGATTTAGCTCTTCTTGCATGGCTAAAACCCAATCAGCATCTCCCAATGCTTCATCAATGGTCTTGGGTTCTAATTGGGAGATTAGAGCTATTTGACTAGTTTGATCCCTAAAATAGGATCTAGTTCTTACTCCTTGAGTTACATCACCAACTATTTGGTCAATAGGGTGATCATGTTGATGTCTCAAGGGCCTAGAGGTTGTGGGTTCATTTACTCCTTCTTCCTCATCCTCTAGGATACTTCTTACTCCCCCTTGATCATTGCCCTCCAAATGTAGGTCTTGGATTCTTTGGGCAAAGGGTTGGACCTCTTCTATATCCTTATCAATTGAGGCTTTTCTAGGGTAGGTACTAGTTGTTTCATCAAACTTAACATTTGAGGACTCCTCAATCACTTTTGTCCTCTTGTTGTAAACTCTATAACCCCTACTAGTCAATGAGTACCCTACTAGAATTCCTTCATCGGCTTTTGACTCAAATTTCCTTAGGTCATCTTTGGTATTTAAGATGTAGACTTTACATCCAAAGACTCTAAAATAGTGGACTTAAGGTACCCTTCCATTCCACAATTCAAAGGGTGTTTTCCCTAGAAACCTATGTACCAACACCCGATTTTAAATATAGCAAGTGGTGTTAACACTTCGGCCCAAAAATAGCTAGGAAGGGAGTATGCATTAAGCATAGTCCTAGCAGCTTCTTGTCGGTTTCTCCTCTCAACTACCCCATTTTGTTGAGGAGTCCTTGGCATGAAAATTCATGCTTGTACCCATTTCCAACACAAAATTGTGTAAAACTTACGTTTTAGAACTCCCCACCGTGGTCACTCCTAATTCGGTTTATTTTGATTTGTTTTTCATTTTCTACCCTTTTACTAAATCCTATAAAAATCTCTAGGGTATCATCCTTATGTTTCAAGAAATAAACCCATGTAAACCTAGAAAAATCATCTATTATGACTAGGCAATATTTACTCTCTACAAGTGAGGGAGTGCTATGGCAATCAAATAAATCTATATGCAAAAGTTCTAAAGGTAAAGAAGTAGTGGTTAGGGTTTTACCTTTGTGTGATGCTTTTGATTACTTACCCTCTTGGCATGCATCACACAACTTGGTCTTCTCGTACTTAATCATTGGTAGCCCCTTTACCAACTCTTCCTTGGCCACTCTTGCAATGCTCCTCATGTTGACATGTCCAAGTCTCCGGTGCCACAACCATCCTTCTTCTTCTTTGGACATGAAACACTTAGCAACATTGTTAGTAGCATAAGTAAGATCAAGATAATATAAATTTGTCTCTCTAAACCCTTCTAATATGATAGTATTTGATTTATTATGCCTTATTATACATTTTCTAGCATGAAATTCAACTCTAAAATCGGCATCACATAATTGACTCACACTTAATAAATTGAACTTCATGTCTTTGATTAGAAGTACCTTATGTATAGAAATGGTGGAAGATACCTCAATTGTGCCCTTACCAATGATTTTCAACTATTCCCAAAGGAGACCGTCCCTTCTCTTAAGTAGCTAATAGTGGTGAATTTGCTCACATCCCCGGTCATGTGTCTTGAGCATCCACTATCTACTATCCATATAGTTGAGGCCTCCTTCACCTTTACCTAAACAACATGGAAAACATACTCTTTTGGTACCTATATCTTTGATCCATAAGCATCATTTAGAAATCTCTTAGGTACTCATGCATTCTTTGTGGTTCCCCTAGCCCCTAGTCTCCTAGATGCACCAATCCTACCGGTAAGTGAGACAAAGGCTACCTCCTTTGTCCTAGGCATATATCCTAAGCCGGCCTTGTTATATACAACCCTTTGACTGTTAATGATCATATCTAGGTTACTAGATCATACTTGAAATTTTCTAAGGGCCTTCGTGAGGTTATCTACCTGGTTCCTTAGTTCCCTACTTTCAGTTTCAGCATGTAAAGCATGTGGAGAAGTAGAACTAGCATGCAATTCTTTAAATTTAGTAGATTCTACTCTAAGCATGACAATTTCTTCTTTTAGATCCTTTATTTTACTTCTAGCCTTAGCTAAGTCCATGTTAGTGCTAGAAATTATCTTTACTAAAGTAGAGGAGGGTAAGTGGTATACCTCACTTACCGAAGCTTCTGACTCTGATGATGAAGTGGAGGAGCTCTCATCTTCACTACTTAAGCTTCGTTCATCATCTGATGAATCTGAGTGGTCTTGTGCCATAAGAGCAAAGTGGGAGACTTGCTCTTCTTCTTCCTCTGAGGATGATGGATCATCCCATGTCGCCTTTAGGTTGGTGGCACCCTTTTCCTTTCCCATTGACTTCTTCTTGTCACTCTTCTTCTTCTCCTCCTTCTTGTCATCTCTTTTCTTTAATTGGGGGCACTCGTTCTTCATGTGTTCCTCTTGGTGGCAGTTGTAACATATGATGTCCTTGGTCTTACCCTTACCTTTGGACCCTTTCCTAGCATAGGACTTGTTAGACAAACATTTAAAAGCTCTACGAAATTTTCTTACCATGAACGCCTCTTGATCGCTATCCAAGGAGGCACTGGATTCTTCTGAGTCTGATGATGAGGAGTAGATCACTTTCTTCTTCTCCTTTTCTGCAACAAAGGGAATACCCTTCTCTTTGGCCGAGACATTAGCTTGCTCGTGTAGCTCAAATTCACAGAAAAGGTTGTCTAATTTAACAATTGACAAATCCCTCGATATCTTATATGCATCAACCATGGATGCCCACAAGGTGGTTCTCGGGAATACTTGTAAAATATACCTGACGATGTCCCGGTTCTCGATCTTCTCTCTAATCACATGAAGCTCATTTATCACTTCCTTTACCCTTTTATGTAGCTGGCTGATGGTCTCGTTGCTCTTCATGGATAGGGATTGTAGTTGGGCTACTAGCAAGTCCTTCTTGGCTTTTCTGGACTCATTTGACCCCTCGTTCAATTCCACCAACTTGTCCCACAGTTCCTTAGCGCTCTTGAACGACCCCACCTTGTTCAGTTGCTCCTTCGAAAGCCCGCACTGCAGTGTGGTGGTGGCCTTGGCATTGGATTGCGCCCTTTTCATCACCTCCTTTGACCAGGATCTCATCGGTGTTGGTTCTCCTCTTTCATCGACGGGTGCCTCGAAGCCATCTGCAACACTGATCCAGTTTTCAATATCATTCATAAGATAGTATTGCATCCTATCTTTCCAGTAAGCGAAGTCGTTCCCGTCGAAGAAAGGTGGTCGTGCGGTGGAGTATCCTTCTTGAAACGCCATTAAATTTGCTCCGATTGACGGTTAGTTCTTCCGAAACGCACGGGCTCTGATACCAACTGAAGGATCGTCTAGGCGTGCTAGAGGGGGGTGAATAGCACTTTTTCGGATTGGATCTCTACAAATTTGTTAGCGCAGCGGAAATAATATGTAAATGAAAATAATTACAATGCTAACACTTATCGTTTACTTGGTATCCACCCAGATGGGTGACTAGTCCAACGATCCACGCCACGAGCACCACTTTTAACTATCGAAAACTCTCCTTGAGGTGGAGAAATCTTTACAGTCGATCTTCCTCTTTTCAGAATACAGTAGAATACAAGAGAGGAAGTTGAAAACACTCTTCAGACGAGCAACACTTCAACACTGTACGGAACCGTACCGTGCTCGTGCAAAAAGGTGCTCCTTTTATAGGTGAACAGGACAAACTCGCAGTCTGTCCAACCCCGCACCAGTCGACTGCCCCAAGGGCAGTCGACTGGTCTAGCATTAATTGCTAGCCAACGACTAGTTTTCGGGGTATACCAATCGACTGCCCAATGGGCAGTCGACTGGTCCGAGGCCGAAAACTTTCTGTGGGTTTTGGCAGTCAACTGCCCCATGGGCAGTCGACTGTCCTGCCTTACAGCTCAGCTCCAGCCACTCCGGACCTTCTCCTTCACGTATGCCTTCAGGTCTGCTCCCTTGGCTTGCCTCTTGAAGTCCTCTTCCTCTGGCTATCGTTCCTCGGATGTGCACGCAAGTCTTCCCTTGGCTTGCCTCCATGCCACCCTTCACATATGCCCTTGAAGTCTACTTCCCTGCTTGCCCTTGGAGCTCTCCTCCCTCGGCTCTCGTCCCTCGGATATGTCCAACATGTGTGATTCTCCAAGTCCTGCAAACTCAATCACACACATCAAATACAACATAACACTCTAACCTTAAACATATTCAACCACACACATCAAAACCATGATCTTCCAATCATTTAAGGGTCGATTGCCTCAACAGAGACGTCCGTACCTCGACTCATCCCTACTTTTGTCCGTTGTCCTCACTCGGCTAAGACTCCTGCTTGATCTTCCGGATTAGGTCTTCGGTGCCCGATCCCCGGCTAGGTCTTTGTGTCTAGTCTTCCGAACCAGATCTTCGTGCCCCACCAGGACTTCGTGCTCAACCCTACAGGTCAAGACTTCGCGCCTTGGTAAAGTAGGACTTTCCTGCACACTTAGTAAAATATGTTAGATCATAAACAATACTTAACTTTGAACCCTTTGCCATTATCAAAACTAGGTTCGATCTGGTACTTCTGGTACCAACAATTTCATCTCTTTCCTCTCTCATCTAATGAGATGTTATAGGAAAATTTCATATCCTTCCTCTCTCATTTATATGCAATAAAATAAAATTCTCTCTTTTCTTTCTGACATATGCATACATCTGACACTGTTGTGGCAGATAATGCACAATAGCTGTTATAATGTATAACAGTTACTTAACAATAGCTACTACAATGTATATGTAGCAGTTACTCGACACTAACTACTACACGTTGTAACAGATACAGTAACTGATACAATATATAACAACTACTCGACAATAGCTGTTATAATGCAGCAAATTTTTGAAAATCATAATTTTTTATTTGAATATCAGAATGAGATAATTTTTTTTTGAATTATAGATTTCTAAACTAGTTTTGATTAAAAAAAATCATCTCATTCTGACATCTAAGTTAAAAATTATAATCTTTGAAAGTTTATTACACAATTATAATAATTATTGTTGAGTAGCTACTACAACGAGAGTAGTTACTATATGTTGTAACAACTACAGTTAAGTAGCTACTACAATTGTATAATAAACTTTCGAATATTATAACTTTTGATTCGAATATTAGAATTAGACAATTTTTTTTTGAATCGAAATCCGTTTAGAGATCTATAATTAAAAAAAATTATCTCATTCTAATATTTGAATCAAAAGTTGTGATCTTCAAAAGTTTATTACATTGTAATAGTTATTGTCGAGTAGTTGTTATACGTTCTAGTAACTACTATGTAATAGTTCCAACTATGTAGGAGATAATATATGTGTCAAATCTATGTATATGTTATAGAGAAATTTTTTTATTTTGTTATATATAAATAACAGAGAAATGAGATAAAATTTATCATAATACCGTGTCAAATAAGAAATAAGAAAGAAAAGAGATAAAATTTGTCAAATATCACGTTCAATCACTGCCATCAAAAGACGTCAGACTTTTTATATATCACTCAGATAAGATAGAGTAAGTATCACAGATTAGATTTTGTTACAGGGACTTTTACCGTTAATTATATAGGAGAGAAACTCAAAACTCGTGTCACCTGTTCTGGATACAGATGGAGGGGCTATTTGTAATTTCTCCTTTCCCTCCCCTCGAGATAAGGTGAACAGTTTGAGGTAACATGCGTCGTCCAGTTAAAACCCTACTGCCCTCGATGCCCTAGTCCTCAAAGCTAATACCCCCGCATCATGACTGCCGCCTCTAAGCTTCTTCGTCTGACCTCATCGTTTCCCTTTCGGCTCGTCTATCGGCTCATTGCACCATCTCTACTCCTCCCGTCTCCTCTGCACCGCCGCGCCAAACTCTTTCTCCCCGTCCCGCATCCCCTTGTCCCGCGAGCTCAACTCCCCATTCCTCGTACCTTCACCACCAGTTCCATTGCGGAGTTCGGCCCAGATGTGCCTCCTTTTAACACCGAGGAACCTCCCTCGTCTTCCCATCCGTGGCCTGAGTGGGAGAGATTCATCGACAAGTTGAGAGCAAATGGTTACTTTGAGGCTTCCACCTCCGTGGTTCCAAGTGGAGATGTGGATGGTTCCGCCGACGAAATGGAGGTCAACCGAGTTAAGAATGCCTGCCTCAAGTTTGCTCGAGAACGATTTGACATTTTCAGGTGTTTTTCTTTTCTTCTATTTTCTTCTAGTGTTTTTCTTTTCTTTAATCTTAATTAGTTGCTTTGATATTGATTGTAAAGTTAAAGAAGGAACACTGGTTGGCTATAAGCACCTGAGTGCATAACCATTGTGAATTATGTGGGTTAGACTTAGATGGGCGAGGCTGATATTTTACTGCCCACGATGGGTTCTAAGCGGGCATTGGAGTGCTGCTACTGTTTTGATAACGATTACAACCACAATAACACTCTTTACCCTTTATCAAAATTCTTACAAAGCCGACATTTTGTTTCATGCTCCTTTCAATGGTTGATGGAAGCTAATTTGAGTACACCAAACCTTGATCTCTCAGGAGAAATCAATTTGGACGAGCACAAAAATATTGCAATGTTGATGGGAAGTATGCTATTTAGCAATATTGTATCATATTAGTCACCATTTCAATAATTTTGAAAAATTTCTGGATCGGATTTTTGTTTTACGGTACTTAACATTTAAATTTCTTATGTTATTTCAATTTGTTCTCTCTCATTTTATGTTCTATTGTATCTTGACTCATTATTCTTCATTAAAAGTATTTTTATTTATATGTTCTTATATCCATGCATCCTAGTGTTTTGATCTTTGTTTAATTAGCTTTTGATGTGCTCTCTTGTAATAACCCAACACTTTGTTTCATTGACATGTCTTGTATGAAATAAAAATTGAAATGGAGCCTAATAAAGATCACCACAGGGCTTAAATACAAAATAGGTCCAACCAAATATTCAATATTTTTTTTTGAGAAATCTTTTTTCCTAGCTAGTGGTATATTGCAGTGTGTTGATGACCCTAGAGAGATAAGTCTACGTCGAGCTATGAGTGCATAGGGCTAATGGGGCTAATATTGGAATGTGTGCACATGATTATAGGTTGGTTGCCTAGCTGCCAAGTTTATGAGGTCTAGAATTATGCCTTGGGCTTTCTTTCTTTGGCATATGTCATCGTAGGCTGGTGAATGAGCATTTGCTTGGTTTAGCATTTTAACATGCTTAGGTAATTGCCAATAAGCACTCAGTCGGCTTTTCTGCCATTGCTACAAAGTTATTTCTTGGTTCATTAGGAGTTTTAATACATACACTTGGTAGGTGGATTGCTGTTTTGTGTATAGATCTAACAATATAAATCACATAGTGTACTTCTCTTGATATTTAAAATCATAGTTGTCAAACGCGGATAGCGGCGCGTAGCGAGCCGACTCCAAAAACGCTATAGCGGGATAACGGATAGCGTTCCGGCCGCTATTTGATAAAAATGTTACGGAGAGAGTAAGTAGTTGTAAATTAGATAACCATCAATATTACATAAAGTCATAAACATCAAGTTCTAAGGGCAATACAACAAAAAAAAAACAACACCATCAAATCGTAGAAGAACAACAAAATATAAAAGACAACAATCTAAATTCTCTAAAGCTAACAATATTCTACAAATCATTCTTCATCATTCATCATCATCCTCTTCCACCATTGCCAAATTGTCCTCTCCATCACTTTCTTCACTACTAGACTTATATATCTCTTCTTGTCCCTCCTCTGAGTCTTCTTCATCATCAAATTCTTCTTCCTCTTGAATAGGCTCCTTCCCTTTTCTTGAACTAGAATGCTTTGATACTTTCTTCTTCAATCTTGTAGCAAGTCTAGTGTGTCTTGGAGGCTCCTCAGCCCCAACTGCAGTAGAAACATCTCCCCAAGTCAATCCATCATCACCAAAAATAAATTCTTCTTCAACATCTTCTGTGTTAGCACCCATTTCTCCTAGCAACCATTCATTGCTATCTAGGATCAATCTCATCTTGGCTATCAAAGCGCTCTTTAAGGGTTCCGTTATACTTGACAAATACCAAGTCTTGTAACTTTTGATGCTCAAGCTTGCTTCTTTTCTTAGAATGAATCTATGATATTCATATAATAAATTATTAAATGTTAGTTTTAAAATTATTAAATAAAAGAATAAAAGTATAAAACTATGCAAAGAAAAATTATTTTCATGTGCTTACGTGCTCAAAAGTGCTCCAATTACGTTCGCATCCCGTTGAGCTACAAGTTAAGCTCAACACTTTGATTGCAAATTGTTGCAAGTTAGGAGTGCCTGCTCCATACTTCCTCCACCATTCAGCTATGATTCAATAATAAAAAAATCACCTTTACTAAGAAACATTATGAAACTAAATTTATCAAGAATTAAGTACATATTTCTTAATTCTTACCAGGAGCCACAGTATTCCTTTGTTTGATTGCTATCCTATTTCCAAATATACCTCCAACCCTCTTAAATATGTCAATCTCATTTGTAATCTTCTCGGCCAAGTCTTCATCTGGAATCAACCTATCAATAGTCTTATAAAGTCCATCCATTACTTCATGATCACTCTCAATCTTTGTTGTATTGGGATAGTAAAACTCAGGATTCAGGAAATAGCCAGCTGCATGCAATGGATGATGAAGTTGTGAATCCCAACTCCTATCAATAATAGCAAAAGCATCCTTGTACTTGGCTTCATTATGCTTGAAGGAATTTTGAATAGCTTCCTTAGCTCTATCCATTGCTTCATAAATGTATCCCATTGCAGGCTTTTTCTCATTATCAACAAGCCTAAGGATATGCACAAGAGGCCCCATAAGTTTAATAGAGTACACAACATCATTCCAAAATGTTATGCTGAGCACAATATCACCAGCCTTCTTCCCCTTAGGTTCTTTAGCTATCTTGGAGCTCAACCGCTCATCTGAAGTGAACATCCTTCTAAGGTTATTCTTTTGTTTGTACAACCTTTCCAATGAAAGGAAGGTTGTAGCAAATCTTGTCACTCCATGCCTAACCAACTCCATTTTGTTAGTAAATTTCCTCATTGTATACAATGCCAAAGTGTGGTTGTAGATAAAGCCCACAAGACTAATGCCTCTCTGTATTGCCTTCTTAACTCGAGGAAGCTTTCCAATGTCCTCCAACATTAAATCTAGACAATGTGCAGCACATGGAGTCCAAAAGAGATTATTCCTCTTAGCTTGAAGTAGTTTGCCTAAGAAGAGCCAAATTAAATAAAATTAGATAAGTAGCCAAATATTAAAGGAAGTAATAAGAAATTTAAGCAATTCATAGTTTTTTACCTGCCAAGACATAATTACTTCCATTGTCAGTCACCACTTGAACAACATTTTGTTCTTCAATCTCCTCTACAAAACTATCCAATAGCTCATATACTTTGTCCCCTGTCTTCATATATGCAGAAGCATCAACACTCTTCACAAACATTGTCCCAGCTGGACAATTTACCATGAAATTAATCAATTCCTATTCTTCCTATCTGTCCAACCATCTGACATTATTGAGCATCCATATCTCACCCTTTCCTCCTCATGACCCTTCAACATATCCTTTGTTAACTCCAACTCTTTTTTAAGGAGTGGAACTCTCAACTCATGTTAACTTGGAGATTTATAGTGCGGACCATAATTTCCAACAACTTTAAGCATCAACTTAAAGCTTTTGATTTAGCAACGTTGAAAGCAATCCCATTCATATAAAAGAATCGGGCTATGTATTGAATGGTTCTAGCCCTTGCTTCCTTATCACAAACATCATTAATGCTTGTTTACCGGTGAGACTTCCCCAATTTAATGGTAGCTTCAGGATTTTTCAAGAACGCCAAATCCAAAGGACCTTTTATGTTTTTTGCTTTCTTGGGCTGCTTAAGAATAATTGAAGGAATAGAGTTACTCCCACTTGATGTTGATGAAGCTCTTTTCCCTCTTCTCATTTGTAGGATTTCTTCCAACTCTTCTTGGTCATCATTATCTTCTCCAACTGCACCAAAATTTAATTCCTTCTCCGCATTTTTCTTCTCAAAAGTTTCCTTGAGAAGTTGCTTAACTTCATGTGGACTTTTGTACCAGCTTTTGCATCTCCTGTCACACCCATTTGAAGTCTCTTTGCTCTAGTTATTCCACCATTAGTTGTTTTGCCACAAAAATCACATGTTACACTCTTCCTATTATTGATATCTTTTAAGCTATTCCATTGTCATGCTATATCAATGTTGTCACCAGTGGGCTTCACCAAACCACAAGAAGAGGGAGCAACACTAGAAGCTTGAGTTGATGATGTTGCCATTTGCTAAAGTAAACTGGAAAATAGAAAAAAAAGGAAAAAAACAGAGGACGAATAAACAGGGCAGAAGCATGGAAACTGGAAAGATCAAAGAAGAAAAAAAATTTCGAGAGATGGAGGAAGGAAAACAAACAATGAGATGGAGGAAGGAGAGGGACCAACCGCCGTTGTCGGCGCCGGAAATTGACGCCGTTGTCGCCGCCAGAAAACGCCGCTATCGGAAATTGAAATGCCGCTGTTGGAAAACCGCCGTCAGAAATTGAAACGCAAATTGGAAAGAAGGAAAAAAAGTCATCGAGAGATGGAGGAAGGAAAAAACAATGAGATGGAGGAAGGAGAGGGACCAACTGCCGTGTCGTCACCGGAAAACGCCGCTGTCGTTGCCGGAAAACGCCGCTGTCGCTGCCGGACTTGCAGGTTGCCGTCGCTGATCTTGCAGGCTGCCGCAGCCGAAGTGTCGCGCGGAAAGATGCCATAAACCCGTAACCCATCCACGCAGACAAACAACAAATGAAATAGGGTTAGTCAAAATGACCATTTAGCCCCTCCATTATATTTAAAACGGTAATAAAAAAAGGGGTTTATGGTCTTTTTGGCGCCATGGCAATAGCGGCCGCGACATCCGCGACGGTGAAACACACCGCTCTTGTGCGTTGCGCTCCCAGGCCGCTCCGCTCCGCTCCGCTAGCGCCGCTATCGCGTGCTATTGACAAGTATGTTTAAAATTGATATATGTGCAATTGAAGCATAGGGGTTTGTTTGTTTTCATAAAATATTTGCCTATGCAAAATATTTTCTGAAGAAACCTTTTAGAAAAGAAAATAAGTTATTCGCCCTTATTTGGCAGGATAGAAAGATTATTTTCTATTTCTATCCTCTTCCTCGTGCTTCACTCATATTTGGGTGATAGATTTGCCAAATTGCAACCAATAACTTTGTTGACTACATTAGTGGCAACCTCGTCACTCTTAGCTACTCTATGACATCAAACCATCTAGTACCCTTGGTTTTAGAAACTTGAAGTCACTAAGAACTCCAGATAACAAGAGACGGGTAATAGTCTTGGTGAGTGACGTGGTGACGGGTGATGTCAACAGGTGATATCAATAGGTGCAGGCAAGGTTCTAAAATTCGTTAGGCGCTAGGCAGGCGCCAGGCTAGCGCCTAGGTCGCGTAGACGGGGACTAAGCGTTGCTAGCCGGATTTCACGGCATCAACATAAATTACATAATAAATCATATTTTATAACTCTAATACAATAATATCAAATTTAAAATGAGTTCAAAATTACACAACTAATAAAATATCACAAATTTATTCTATATTTTAACTCTCTAAAATGTGGGCTTTTTTAGTCGCTCTAATTTCTCCAGCTCTTTTTTAGCCGCTAGGGCAAGCCAACAAATCGATTTTCTTGTTGGACCAAAGTTTAGGCCTTAAAAAATTTAAGACCAACACAAAAAAGGGTTACATTTTATTTTTTTTAATTGGATTTTAAATTTAAAAGCCCAAATTAACATAAATCATGAAAATTTTGCACTATTTCCGCGGCGCCTAGATGATTCAACCGATTAGTCGGCTCTTAGGGCCGCCTAATCCTGCCTAGGCGCCAAGGCCGCCTAGGCTGGTCGACTAGGATGTTTTCGGTGCAGCTGGGTGGCGCCTAGCGCCTAGGCGGCCGCCTAGGCCGATATTTAGAACATTGGGTGCAGGCAAGCAATGGATGGACATGGGAGGGATGTAGATGGTGGAGGAAAACAACTTTCACTCGTTTCCATTTTCAGTGGAAGTGGTTTCTCTTGAAATGCCTAAACTTTAATTAATCTTGATTTTTCATGAAGTCAAATTCATGAAAACCCCAAAGTACTATTCAAGTTATTTTCCATGTGAGAATTTGTATTCATAATTTTAAAAATAATTTGTGTCGATTGACACAAACAAGGCATATGGTGGAGACTTGAGGTGCATTCTATGATGAAGTGAAAATGAGATTTTGGTGAATCATTAGGGGATGCAAGAGCAAGGGTTCTAGAATAGGAGGTGAGGGTCACCTATTTGCTAACGAGATCTAGCTTATGTGATGAGAGGTGAGAATTAGGTTTCTGCGACAGGTTTGTGACATGTGACTCTAAGGCGAGGCTTTTATATGCCATGAGGATTTTTCTCTAATGGGTTTTGACAATGTAAGTTGCTACTTTCTTTTCTTAGCCCCTCCTTGCTCCTAACTGGTGCAGTTGGCACCAGTTGTTGACACACTAATATAGTTCTGGTATTGGTTGGACTATTAACTCAGCTTAAAAAGAAACTTTAACCTTGATTGTATTTCAGTAATGAAATTGAAAAGGACATGAATAACTGCATGGATTAGCTTATTAATAATGAAACATCAGTTTCATAGAAAAATCTCATGCAATGCTATGATAACAAAATTGAGATTAATGATATGATTCATCTCTTCAATGTGGCAAATGTATGCCATAAATATTTCAGTTAGATCATATGAGACATGTGACTCTTTATTCTTGAGGAAAATGACATATACTATTGTTTTATTCATCTGGATCTCTTAGACCTCAGACAAGAAATAGAATGCTTTGTATATCACAAAATGAAGAGAACAATCTCGTCATGAATGAGATAAAACTTACTTAAAAGAGAGAGGAATTCAAGAATCCATAGTACTTAAGTGAGTCCAATGAAGTCTTTAGGCTTATGGAACAAGCTATTACATAATTCAAATTAAACTTGTTGGGTTCATATGACTACACATGGGACCAAACCCTATTTTTATATTTTGTGGCCAAGGCCCAACTTTAAAGTAAAAATTTCATGACTATTGCTTCATTAGGGATAGTGCGTATACCTTAGTTTAAAATCTCCACCTGTGTCGAGGTTTTAGACCCGAATGATATAGTGTTAAAATCGTGTTGTGCCGACACAGTTTCGATATTTTTTGAATGTAATAAAAAATTTAATCTAAATATTTAAAAATAAAAAATAAAATATATATTTTTAATATATATATTAAAATAATGAGATAATTTTATTAGGCTTTAATTAAACCTATTTAAATTATCTCATTCATAGTTAAGAGTTGATTAAAATTATTAACATAAGTTATTTAATTAAATCTAAGTTAAAACTTTCGGCCCTCACTTGTTTTGTGCCTCCAGCGACTACGGGCCCGTGCGATGCTGCCAGCCCCTGCGACGCATTCGGATGCATTGCTGACGGCCTCTGGGACAACATGATGCATTCGGACGTGTCGTCGGGCGTTGGGGCACGCCCGCGAGACCTCTGGGCGCCAACACCGAAGGTGTGCTTGTGCCGGTTTGCGGACAGAACGAAATGTTTCACCTGTATGATTGTAGTCCTCTATTTCAAAGACGAAGCATTTTATTGGATCAATCTGTATTTTACCAAACCTATTTCTTGCTTTTGAGTCAATATTGATCTTTTAGATATTTTCAAATCTAGTTTATTAAGAGTAATCATGCCTAGTTTTCAGCATGATTGTTGCCTCGTATTTCAAAGATGAAGAATTTTATTGGATCATTCTGTATTTTACCAAACCTATTTCTTGCTTATGAGTCAATATTGAGATCTGCTAAGTATTTTTTTCTTGATAGTATCTTTAAAATGATCTAAGCTAACTTTGGTTATGTATTTTTTCATTGTTCATTGGATTTTGTGCTCAATTATTGTTGAATGTGATATCAACTTAAACAGTGCAGTTGTTGTCCATTAAAATCATGTTTTCCACCATTTAGAATTTAGATTGTTGATCACCTCCTTCTGCAGCTTTCTTCCTAGAGAAGACATTCAGGCTGTTGTTGAGCATGGTTGCCCTAATGTATTTTGCAAAGCAGTCAATTCAGCAAAAAGGTTGAGGGCATATTTGCATCTTGATGAAGGGGATGTAAGTTCTACTTTTAGTCTAGATTGCTGTAGAATTTGGAACTTCTAATGAAATGTTTGATGGAAATGGCAAAAGTCATTATTGCGGATTAGGTTTTGCTACCGTATTAGATGTTCTGCAACCATTCACTCCAAGATGCATATTGTTTTTGATTATCACCTACAACTCCAGGTATGTAGTGCTTGTGATCTAAGAGGATCATGTGACAAAGCATATATTATACCGGTTGATGGTGAAGGACCACGCACTGTGGATGTAGTACGGATATTATTAAGTTACGCATTGAATCCAAAGCAATTTTGTGTGTCAGATAGCTCACCCATCAAAGAGCACATCCAAAAGTCTGCTAGAAGTCTACTCTTTAAGCTTATCAAGCTTAGTGATACACCCATTGGTCCATCTATTCCAAAACCAGTTGTGAAGCTTCCTACTCCAAATGAAACATTCCCAAAGCTCAATGGCAACCAAATCAGATCATCCAACATTGAAATGAAGCCAGGTGACTGGTTATGCCCAAAGTAAGTTATCATGCAGTCTTCTATATGTTACAGGATGTTTAATTGTGTACCTTTGACTTATTTAAATTCTGGTTCCTTGGGTGCATAGCTAGTAATTATTGTAATTAATGATGTACAGCCAATATTGTATTAGTGATCAAATGGTTGGGTCGTTAGGATGCAATATAGTTTGTAACGTGGATATGAGGATTTGTGAGAATACTAAAAATTATGAACTAAAATTTATTAGTATTTAGGATCAAACAAGTAAAATCAGAGAAATCTGATTTGACGAGTGTTAAGAAGACAATCAACAAGTCTGTACTTAGTTAAATTTAGTCAATTATAATTTCAGGCATAGGAAAAGAAAAGCAATGAAAACTGAGATAACATTACTAAATCTTATTTAAAAAATCTAAACATTATTAGTGATACAACTTAGAGTTCAGTGATAATAAGATCTATGCTGCTGATCCTACTCAATGATGTAATAAGGTCCATGTATTCAATCCTGAATAATCAGGAATAACATATTCCTAGTGTTGGCCTAACTTCCATAAATTTTTAGGTGCTTTACCTTGACTTTTAATACTACACGTGGTACTTTCATAATGACCAAATGTACTAATGTTATATTAAGATGCGTAAGTGTTTGCATATCTCCTCAAGCATGCCGAGGCATGGTAATCTTTGAGTACCTAATGAGGCTAGGTAGTCGCTTTTAAGAAGGCACAACTTAAATGAGCACCTTCTTGCTTTGTGTGATTGGATGAGTTTCTTTATAATCCTTTGGAAACTCACAGCAAGTAATTTTCGTCTTATATAGTAAATGTAATCTAGGGAAAATACAAATTTTTGTTTAGACTAATATATATGTTTGACTTTTTGGCTAATTCTATTTCGTGTTTACAAATTTATCACCCATGAATTTACAAGTTTATTGGTAGTTATTGCATTTGATTGGATTAAACAATCAAAGAACTTGCAATCTATGTTAGATTTATGAGAATTGCTTTCTTTACATTTTTTTAGTTATTTGACTATGCATTTTATCTTGAATGTCTAATGTGTTAGCAATGAATGAACTTATGTTCGTTACTAAGATCAGATAGTTAAAGAATAATAATGATTGTATTGGATTAGTAGGATCTATAAATCTCAATCAATAAGAAAAATAAGTAATAGGGAAAAGATGAAATAAATTATTAAAAATGTTTTAAAAAATTCTTTAAGAAGGCATATTCGTCATCATTATTGAATTGTGTTTGTCATAATTATTTGGTATTAACTATATGAATATTATTTCTCCATTAAGGTCTAATAATATTATATCATTAGTAATACTTAAATTGATTAAATCGTTTTTTGTTATATTACGTAATTTTTTTCCCTTGATCTCACTCTTAGGGAGGATGATGGTGGGGTAGGATAATTTTAGGCTTACCACCCCCCCAACCCCGCCCCCCCAACTTCATAACACGCTCCTACATAAGTCTAACCAACCTTTTTTTTAATTACTATATCTACGTTATTGTTTCTTGCCAAAAACAGCTGAAACTCACTTTGTTGAGTACGAGAGCAAAATTATTAGAATTTAACTTTGATGCCTCCTGTTGAAATTTAGTAAATAGGTTGTACCCATGTATTCTAGTTCAGTGATTCATACATCTTCTATATTTAATAGTTCATTCTATTACATTAAGCATCTCCTAGTGCCTTGATGAGGAGTTAGCACTGGTTGAATCTCAATGGTCCCTCTCAATCATATAGGCTAGTTATAATGAAAGAGGAAGAGCTAGTGTCGAAGTGGTGGAAGTGCGACCTATGGGTAAGTCAGCAAGCAAAGAAGGAGCTTGAATGTCACTTGATACTCTCTATAGTGATTGACTAATGTTTAATAAGTCACCTCTTTTTCTCATAATGTGAAAAGGTCTAGTGGAGCGAATATGAAATTATTTTGTGGACGTGTTTAGAAAATTGCTCAAGGCAGATGCAAATAAGAACATGGTTTCCAACATTATATTTCTTTTGCGTACAATTTGTATCCATATGAACTTTGTTATTCAGTGGTTTTTTCTTAACATTAATATATATCTCCCGAATATGCTAAGAAAAGATTTCAGGTAGGAAGGTAGAAGCTAGTAGGTAAGAAAATGGTCTTGAGAGACAAGCTCTAAACCCACAGATGATCTCAAATGAACTTTTAACTGCAAAACGATTTATTGAATTATCATAAGCAAACTCAACAATGGATGTCCAAATCCTAAATCTCTGATTTCTCCCTATAGGTCTTGTAAGAAAATTGCCTAATATATTATCAACTATCTCAATTTAACCATTTGTTTGTGGGTGAAATGCAAATAAAATGTGTATTGTGTTCCACACTATTTCCATATTGGCCTCTCAAATAACTAATGAACGTAACATCCTTATGTGCAATTAGTGTTGGTAACCCATGCAATTTAACAATTTTCTTATAAAATAACTTAGTTATATGAGATGCATTGATTGTCTTATTGCAGAAAATGAAATGTGCCATTTTAGAAAATCAGTCACAACTTCAATTGGTCCAAGGTAGCCTTAAAACAAAATTCATACTTACCATGACTTATAATGAATTGGTACTGTGTATAAAGGCCTGTGTTTTGTTTAGTTGCATTAGTTATCTGCAACATATGATACCATGATACAACCCTATCTAAAACTTATCAAAAGCATGGTCTGATCTTGTGTTTTCCAAAATGCCCTATCAAGTTCTTTATGTAACTCCAATATTAAAAAAATCTCTTAGTTATGTTTGGAGATACATAGATGTGTGCTCTTAATTAGGTAATCACCTTTAGTCACAAATCAACCAAATTATGACAATCCTCTCTTGGATGTCTTAGAAAACCACCCTAAATTAGTGCATATCACCTACTCATCCTTAAGGCATAAATTCTTATTGCAATGGTTTCCATCCTACTTAGTGTAGCTACGATTCAACTCAATATGTTTACAGGTTTGTTATACTTCCTAGGCTGGTATTATAACAATATTATACTTTGGGAGGAATTTAACTCAATGAGAGTGTTTAGTTTATGACTTAAATTGTAATTAGATGTACACAAGTGTCTTATGGTCAGAGTAGAATATGAATTTATTTGGTAATAGCATTACGAATGCCTTAAAGATTGGACGATAATGTAAATCTTATTAGAGTAACACTGTTGAGTTACATTGAGTTTCTTGCGAAAGAATGCGATAGGGTGCCCTTCTTATCTTAGGGTACCTCTAATTCCTACCATTACCTCAAATGGTAGAATGACCAAGAAGGTTGTCTAAGGATACGTGCCTTAGTTATCTTTTCTTTAGTTTTTTGAAAGGCTAATTCACAAAATCGTGAAAGCTTTGAACATTCTTAATGGGGTTTAGGCTAATCCTTGATTGCCCTAATTTTGTCAAGTTTGCCAAATTTTTTCTAATATGAGAATAAACCCACCTATGAAGCGAATCTACGATTGTAAAGAATATTATTTCTCTGGGTTGATAATCAACTTTCCAATCTAAAGGGTTTCGTGGATATATTCAAGGTGGTTGTCATGCTCCTTGTTGTACATTAGGATGCCATTAAAATAAACCATTATAAACTTTCCTATATAAGCTTTTGGGATTTGATTCATTACCGTTATGAATGTGCTTAGGGCATCTGCAACGGCTCGTTAATCGAGCGTTATAACGCTCGATTAACGAGCCGTCCCCGTTAAAATCATTGTGGGAGCGTGTTAATGCGCTGACGCGGATGAACGTGTTCAGATGTTTGAACGCGTTCATCCGCGTATGACCTGGCATCCTGATCGGTCTGGTGACCGATCAGGATGTCGATCAGATTGGTTTTAGGGACACAACGGTCACCCGAACGTTCACCCAAACGGTCAGAAACAAACGGTCACAAACAAACGGCTATTTTAATTAAAAAAATAAATTTCATCTATAAATACTCATCAACTCTCATTTCAATCTTCAAACACATCCCTTCCAATCACTCTCATTCCAATCTTCAAAGACCTTCCTCCCTCCTAAAAATCTCATCTCTAGTATTTTCTTCCGAAATGGATGAAAATAATCGTGGTTTTTTTAGAAATTTTTTAGAAAATACTTCTTCCCAAAATTCCCAAACTCCACCAAATTATCCATATTTCCATATCCACCAAATTACCCACATAATCCATACCCACCAAATAATCCATATGGTTCATATCCACCTAATTATCCATATAATCCATATCCACAAAATTATCCATCCAATCCACCTACAACCGGCATGCCTTTTACATCTCCGACGGAAAGTGATCCATTTACTCCGACTTTTGTTCCAGAGACTCAAGTGTCCGACCGTGAATCTCCAATTGAAGTTGTTAATTTAGAGAAGGCGGATGCTGGCGCTGCGAGCAGAAGAAAACGATCAACATGGAGTAAGTCTGAAGACGAAATTTTGGCCAGATCATTTGTCACTATCAGCGACGATCCAATCATCGGCAATGATCAGAAGATGGATGCTTTTTGGGGTCGTGTTGCTAGCTACTACAATGAGAATCGTCCTCAAGGTACACCCAACAGAAATGCAAGTATAATACGATCGCACTGGCACAATACCATACAAAAAAAGGTATATCACTTCAACGCAAATTACAATAGTATTTATAGTGCATATCGTAGCGGCCACAGTGATGAGGATATATTGCGGTTTGCGTACGAAAAGTATCGTGAAGAAAATAATGGCGTTGCATTTAATCTTGAGCATGTGTGGAGGATAGTAAAAGACCGTCCAATGTTTACTCCACAGTCTGTTGATCACATTGTTACCACAAAGAAGGCAAGAACCTCAGAGTCCGGAGCAAGCAACACGTCATCTAGCCAAGATGCTAGTCTACATGTAGACCTAAATGAAGAAGAAGAAGCTCGTCCAATGGGTCAGAAGGCAGCAAAAAGAAAAGGAAAAAGCAAAATGAAATCAGACATGGAAGATATGACAACAAATTTGGGTAATATGTTTGCAAAATTTTCTGAGTATACAAGCATCAAAAAGACTGAAGTTGGAATGAAACAAAAATAACTCGAAGTTGATGAGATGAAAGCAAAGGCTGCCTTAGCTAAAGTTCAATTGAAGGAATATGCAATCCTTTCGAAAGACACCTCGCAAATGACACAAGAGCAATTTATCATCCATCAACATTTATGTAACGAGATTAAGAAGAGATGGAATCTATAATTTTCATTTATTGTAACTTTTAATTATGTACTTTTCAATTAATGTAATTTTCGAACATTGTCCGGTCAATTAATGTAATTTTCTATTATTTTACTTTTTTAACTTCATTTATAATTTCTGGTCAATTAATATTTCTGGTCACTTTTTTTTTATCTACAGTCAAAAACCCTAAACCAAACCCTAAAACAAATTCCAATCAAACCGATCAGGATAAAGCCTGACCGATCAGGCTCCTTCCTGATCGGTCCAGACCTGCCCTGATCGGTCGCACTGACCGATCAGACCGATCAGAGTGTTTGTGTGAGTTTCTGATCGGTCACCTGACCGATCAGAAAACCTTCTGAGTTTGTGCCAACTTTGGTATGATCATTTGATTAGTTCATGGCCACTAACTCAAGTTAGACCCTGAGTCAAATTTAACCGTTGCAAACTAACCCTGAGTCAAATTTAATCGTTGCAAACTAGCCGTTCGAATATAGCATGTTGTAATATGACAGTTGGAATATAGCCGTTGTAATATAATTGTTAGAATATAGCTGTTGTAATATGACAGTTGGAATATAGCCGTTGTAATATTGTTGTTAGAATATAGCCGTTGACAAAAATAAATAAATAGACACCTTGTGCTCTACAATTTTTCATTCTCCAAGTAGCTGACAACATTTGTTTTCTCTTCATTCTTCATTCATCATTCTTCCTCCAAATATGTCTCAATCTTCAAGTAGCATCATGTCCGACTCAACAAGTGAAAATGAAGTCCATGTTGAAGATGTTGATGAAGATTATGATCCAGGGAATGAGTTAATGTCATTGATACTTCAACAAAGCCGACAAATTGTTGAAGCATATCAAAGTAATAACGAGATGCGGCGAAGAAGAAGGTTTATTCAAAGAAATCGTGAAGCCGGGCATGTGAGACTCTTCAATGATTATTTCTCCGCAAATCCAGTGTATCCAGATCAAATATTTCGAAGACGATTTCGCATGCGAAGAGATTTATTTTGTCGCATAGTGAATGCACTTGAGAGTCGTTCATCATTTTTTCAGCAGAGGGATAATGCTGCCGGTAGACAAGGCTTGACACCACTACAAAAATGCACAGTTGCGATTCACCAATTAGCTTATGGAGTCCCAGCCGACCATCTTGAAGAGTATCTACGCATGGGTGAATCAACCGCCATTCAGTGTCTTTTCAAGTTTTGCGTTTATGTGGTTGAACTATTTGGAGATCAATACTTGAGAAGACCAAATGCTGATGATGTTCAACGTCTTCTTCAATTGCATGATGAGAGGCACGGCTTCCCCGGAATGTTAGGCAGCCTTGATTGCATGCATTGGGAATGGAAAAATTGTCCAGTTGCTTGGAAAGGCCAATTTACAAGAGGGCACGGATCACCAACAATCGTGCTTGAAGCGGTCGCGTCTCAAGATTTGTGGATATGACATGCATTCTTTGGTGTCGCAGGTTCACGTAATGATCTTAATGTGTTATATGAATCTCCCATATTCAATAACGTCTTGCAAGGAAATGCCCCGGAGATTAATTTCACGGTCAACGACACTCAATATAAGAAGGGGTATTATCTAACAGATGGAATATATCCGGAATGGGCTACTTTTGTGAAGGCTTTTCCTTGTCCAGAAGATCCCAAGAGGAGATTGTTTAAGGAAAGACAAGAGGCTGCAAGGAAAGATGTTGAACGAGCATTTGGGGTGCTTCAAGCTCGATGGGCAATTGTCAGAGGTCCAGCTCGTTATTGGTATAGAAAAAAGTTAAAACATATTATGTTAGCGTGTATTATTTTGCACAACATGATTGTAGAAGATGAGGGGGATCACGTGACAAATTGGTACAACGATGAAGGTGACGAACCAGCACAACCTGTCCAAGGCTCAAACCGAGGATTTCATGATTATCTCCGGATAAATTCCCAACTACGTGACAGTCATGTGCATCACCAACTTCGTGCCGACTTAGTTGAACATATTTGGTCACAATATAACAATCCCTGAATTTGTATTTTATTATTTCACTTTATGTTAATTTATATGTTATCTTTTAATTATATGCAAGTGTATTTTTTTTATGTTGTTCTCTATTATTTTAAAATTATAATAATAATTTAAATTTTAAATAATGATAAACATATTTAAAAATATTATTATTATTTATTTTAAATAATAATTATTTAAATTAGCAAATTAAATTTAAAATAAAAATTATGTAGGTAAGATAATGAATATGTGAGAGAATATGTATGTGAGAGAAGGTATATGTGAGATAATGTGTATGTGGCATGTGGGCCCCACAAATAATGGGAGTTGAATGTTAAACGGTTGTGAGAGAATGAAGATGTTAATGTTAATGTGTATGTGGCACGTGGATCCCATGCTTTTTGATGAGGTGGTAGGTGTTATAACGTTAAAGGAGTTAAACGGTTGCGGATGTCCTTAGGATATTTGAAAGACTAAAGTGCGTAATTGACTATTATAGTATATCTCGGTGTTAAAGTGATTCGAATCCAAATGATACCACTATGTTCGGTCTTTTTAGAAAAGTATTAGTCTCTTTCCATTAAGCCAAGAATGTTATTAGGTGTATGTATGGAAACCTATATTTGATAATTAAAATTATGATTTATTTAATTCAAATAATTCCTAACTTAAGTGTGATATCCGAAGAGACTTTCATAAATCCTAATTAAATTATCTCAATAAAATATAGAAAAAATATTTAAAATTTTAAATAATTATTAATTTTATTAATTGGTATTTTGAAATTGTTTTTACTGATTTAAGTTTTATTTAAAAATTCTAATAAATCAAATTTATATTTTGATATATTTTATGTTATTTTAATGTTTAATTAATATTATAATGTTTTTTACTATTTTAAATATGTATTATTTAAATTATTAATTAATTAATTAAATGAATTGATAGTTAATTTATATAATTATTATATATAAAATCGTATCTTTTTATTAATTTATATAAGGATGTGGAGAACTATAGAGTTGACTTAAGCAGAATGTTACATGAAACAATGCTTCTATCTAATTCACGCCACTCCTTTTGGTATTAGTAAGGTAACATATTATGAATTTAAAAAAATTCTAATAAATCAAATTTATATTCTGATATTTTTGTATTTTTTATTGTTTTAATGTTTAATTAATATTCTGATTTTTTTACTATTTTACATATATATTATTTAAATTATTAATTAATTAAATGAATAGATAGTTAATTTATACAATTATTATATATAAAATATTATCTTTTTATTAATTTATATAAGGGTGTTGAACTATAGAGTTGACCTAAGCAGAATGTTACAGGAACCAATGCTTCTATCTAATTCATGACACTCCTTTTGGTATTAGTAAGGTAACATATTATGATATATCAATTTCAATTCGAGTTATTGATAGATTAATTTTTTAAAATAAAATTATATTTAATTATTTTTCTAACAATATTACGTTGTTCAATAATGAAGAACTTATATAAAATCAATATACAACTTATTTTAAATTATACACAATAAATATATTTATCTAATAATTACTATATATAATTAAAAAAAAACCGAAACCGTATCAACACGGCATGGATCGAGATTTTAAACCTTACTACTATGCATTCTATATCTTGTTAAATAAGCTTTTCTACTAGACTACACATTTTCTTATCTATTACAGCATCTTTATTTGACATTTAAATTTGAGTATATTAGAGATCTGAAATATATTTATGTTGGGAGATAAAAATGCCTTAGAGTGAGGCACCTCAATCCCAAGAAAGTATTTCAACCTTCCTAATACTTAGATTTCAAACTCCTTTGCTAAATACTGACCGAAGTTATTTCTCTAATTCAGTATCTGATGCCTGTTTGAGTCTAAATCTGTACTGGGGAAGATGGATGTCCCTGAACTAATGCAAGTCCAAGAATCTAACCCTAATCATGAGAATGGCATAACAATTTCTAATTAGTTGATATTGAATCTTATATAAGCAATGAGAACCTAAACCTTCCTAATGCTCTTAGGAAAGGCACTAGAGAGGGGCCAAAACGCCTTAATATCCTCTTGTGAACTCCCTATCTCTTACACATTTCCACCATCACATAAAACTTAGTTAACCTAAACACTATTGTCGTCCCTATCACTTTATCTGAGGCATTATCTAATGAGATGTGGAAACAAGTAATGAATGTAGAAATGCAAGCATCAGAGAAGAACAAAATGTGGGAATTGGTGAAGTTGCCAATATGAAAGAAAATTGCAGGGTGTAAATGAGTCTATATAGTGAAATATAGCACAGATATATATAGTGAAATATAGAGCAGATGTATTAATAGAGATGTATAAACAAGGCTGGTAGCCAAGAGCTATACTTGAACCCATAGTATTATCTAGAGACTTTTGCTCTAGTTGCAAAAAGATAAATGGTGTTAGAATACTACTGTCATTGACTACTAATTATGGTTGGGAGTTGCATGTGTTTACTGTCAAGAATGCATTTTTGCATGGAGAACTAGAGGAAGAAATTTATATGGAGGCTTTACGATATCAAAATAATTTGGATGTTCAGAATGTATGTAAATTGAAGAAAGTCTTACACGGATTGAAGCAATTACCACAGGTATGGTATACAAGTTGCGAGAGTTATGATTGTTATAGGTTATAGACAACTAACAAGATCACATATTATTTATTAAACACTCTTCTTCAAGAGGAGTCACAACGCTCGTATGAGGAGAGACAACTTCTAAGTCATACTTGGTGAAGAGTTTAAAATCAAGTATTAGGAAGATTGAAATGGTATTTTGGGAGTGAGGTGGTTCACTCTAGGTAAAATATTTTCTCCCAAAAGATACATGTTACATATCTCTTTAAAGAAACAGGAAAGACCACATGCAAATTGAGTTTTTTCAAGAAATTTGTTGGAAACCAATTTTCGTTGACACTGAAGATATGTATTTTATGCAGTTGCAATTTTCACAATTTTGCTCAAAATCTTCGATGTTTGGAGTGTAAAGAAGATGGACCAAAGAGAGTGAACATGGACTCTGGTAATGAGATGAAGAAGGGAGATTGGAATTGCCCTAAGTAATGTTTCCTTAAAACTTTCCCCTCACTTTTAATTGAAATCAGCTTACTTTACACTCAAAATATTTAACAACTCTTATGTGGTGGCAGGTGTGACTTTATGAATTTCGCTCGCAATAGGAAGTGCTTTCGTTGTGAGGAACAACGTCCCAAAAGAGAGTTAAATAATGGCGAGTGGGAGTGCCCCTCGTGAGTCTTTTGCATGCTTATCTTTGTTAAGAATTTTTCTTTTAATTCTTAGGAATGATCCTCTGTGGCAATGCTGATTCAAATTTTATGTTTAGATGTTATTACTTCCAACTTTCGTGGAAATGAGCTCAGGAAATTTGTTTGATGATAACCTCTGAAGGTCATATATGAAGACTGAAGGATTAAGTCTCCATTTGGTGGCTAATACAAGATTCTCAACACACAACAATTGTCATTAAGGAATTAAATTCTAATTAAGTGATTTAATGCTTGATGCAAGAAGGGGAGTTTATGCTATTAGATGTGGATTCAATATGTAGATTCAATAACCCGATTCGCTAATATTAATGTGTTGTTAATGGGTAATGGGTTTCTTGGTGGATAGTCCCTGTAGGATTAGACCATGATATATAAGGAAGAAGGTTAAACTTGATTTGGGCATCTTGTCTTCCTCTCTTCCCCGTCGAGAAGGAATTCTGGTTGTTGCCTAATCCTTGCAGAAAGACTTTCATTGCGCTTGTGGGAGTTCGTACAGTGACAAAGATCAATGCCTCTTGCGATGGATTCAGGTCAGCCCATTGTTAGCCATTGCTTAGGTTTCCCGTGTTGCCTTAACAATGATGATAGCCATTGTGGAACTTCGAATTGATGCATATCCGTCAAGTGTAGTATCGATAGGTTAGGATTTAACCAAGAAATAGAGTTTTTTGCATTATCCACGAGTAATCAAATAGCAACGCGATTTTAGTGTGTTTTCGAGTTGAAAAATCGCATGCAAAAACCAGGTTTACTGATATCAATCGACTGGTGAGTTTCACCAAATGTCGATAACCATAAAACTGGGCACAAAATAGGCTGGAGTCGATTAGGGAGTTAGACTGGTCTTCACCAGTTGATTGCCATAAGGACCAATCAACTGATTAGCTCAAAGTTGTGCACAGATTGGCCTGGAATCGATTGGGCAGTCTACTAGTCGATTGCCATAAGGACTAATTGATTGATGAAACTAGGATTAGACACAAAAGGTCTCCAAGTTGCTTAGGGAGTTTGATTGGTCATCACTAGTCGATTGCCATAAAGGACCTATCAATTGGTGTTCAAGGTTCAGACGCAGAAGGTTGTGAAGTCGATTGGGCAGGTACGATTGGACTTGTTGATTTCCATGAGGATCAATCAATTGATATTCATGAGGTTGTCCACAAAGTTTTCAAATCAATTGGTGGGATCGACTGATGCATATTAATCGATTGTTGTGAGGAGCCAATCGATTGGTATGCATGAACTATTGAGCAAAAGCTCTCCAAATCGAATGGAGAACTCGACTGTTGTGGGACATTCAACTGCCCTTGGTGGGCAATTGATTGTCGTGCCTTGAACTTGGCACATAAGGAGTATCAGTCGATCGATACTAGTATCAATCAATTGATAAGTTTTTAGTAGTTTTTTTTGTATTCTTCTCCGCACTTGCTACTTAATCGAACTAATACTATCCACAAAGTAAGAACCATTGGGGAGGCTTGGGGTATTTGTGTAGATGAATGTACATCCATGCTAAAGATGATTGACCCAAAGGGAAACCATTCTTTATGTCGGATATATGTTTAAAAACTCATAAATCTAGTTTGATTTCTAAGTTATGCGCATAGTGCGTCAATCCCAAAGGAAAACGCATTATGTAGTTGATTAGAAGAGTTGTGAGTGATATTTGAAAAATAAGCTAAGGAAACTTATATTTTAAGTTAATAATGCGCATGATATGTCGACCCAAAGGAAGACGTATTGTGTGGCGGATGAAGGAAGTTGTAAGCTATTTGGAAAGTACCATTAGCAAATTGTAATTTAGTCTGAAAACTTAATATAGTGTTGCATTAGGTATCTCATATAATGTACATAAAGTTGCATGTTTTGTTGCATTATGTTATTGCAGCAACTATAAAGATCCATGTTTTGTGTTTAGTTAATTAAGATATGTTCTTTTTTTTTTTGTTTATGTAGCAATCTCAATGTCTGCAAACTTGAACAATATTCTAGTGCTTATCCATGTTTTGTGTTTAGTTAATTAAGATATGTTCTTTTTTTTTTGTTTATGTAGCAATCTCAATGTCTGCAAACTTGAACAATATTCTAGTGCTTACTGACACAAACTTTAGGCAATGGAAAAAACATATTACAGTTTTAGATTTTGACTTTGCATTTAGGCATGATCGCCCTATACCTTTAACTAGTGATTCCACCGCAGATCAAAAGATGATCTTTGACAAGTGGCAGCGATCGAATTGCTTGAGTCTTATGATCATGAAGATATCTATTGCGGAATCCATTAGGGGGTTGATAACTGAGAATGAGGATGCTAAGACCTTTATTAAGGAATTAGTGGACTGATTTGCCTCAAATGAAAATGTTGAGACTATCACACTTCTTACCAAGTCAGTGTAGTCATGGAGATGTCGAACTTGGTTACAAAACTTAGGATACTAAACTTAAAAAGGTCCAAAAGCATACTTATGAACCTCATCTTAATCTCTGCCTACGTAGTTTGTTTCTTTCAAGATTAACTATAATACTTAAAATGAGAAATGGAATGAGCTCATAGCTTACTTAAGAAGAAGAGAGATTGAAGCATGCCACATCTCATAGTGATCACTTTGCATCCTCATAGTGGTACTCGAACAAAAAAAAAGAATAAAGTATAAGAGTAAGAGTAAAGGTAAGTAATTTGAGTGACCGGGCCTTTAGAGCATATGGTGCAAAAGCAATAAAATTTGGACCCAACTTGTTACTTTTATAAAAAAAAAGGTTATCTTAAAAATGATTGCCCCAGATACATCAACTATGTCAGTGTGAAGGAAGGTATACTTTTCAACTGTCACTTCAGAAGTTAACTTAGCTATTGTACCTAATAATACTTGGTGCATAGATATGGGTCCAACGATTCACATGTGTAATTATGTAGGGTTATCTCAGGAGCTGAATGTCAATTGATATTGAAAGATTCATCTATACGGAATTTGATAAGAAGGTGAATGTAGAGGCAATAAGTGTTTTTAGAGTTTGTTTAGGGAATAATATATTTTTGAATTTGAAAACTGTATTTGTAGTGTCGTCATTTAGCCAGAACATAATTTCTTTTTCATGTTTGGACAAATCTGGATACATTTGTTCATTTGAAAATAGAAATTTAGTATTTTTCAAAATTTTTTATTGTTTGGTATTGGTTCCTTTTGATAAACTATATAGGTTTGACACTAAAACTCGTAATGTTATAAAGTATAGTATAAGTGCAAAGTGTGGTTTGACGAGTGAGAATTCATCTATTTTGTGACAGACGTTTATGACATATTTCTAAATAACCCCTAGACAGGTTAATGTTATTAGGAATTCTCGATTTCCTCGATATATCATATTTGAAATATGCATTGAGTGTATTAAGGGGAAAATAATTAACAAAAGTAATAGAAGTTCACAAGTGTACTAGTGTCTTAAAGCTAATACATACAAATATATGTGGATTGCTCCCTAGAGCTTTTGGAACAGTCAAGTATACTTTATTAGCTTCATAAACAATTATTTCGGATATAGATACTTGTACTTAATTCATGCAAAGTCGCAATTCTTGGACATGTTCAAAACCTTCAAAATCGAAGTTGAAAATCAACTTGGTAAGAAGATTAAAACTATCAAATTATACTATGGTGATGGATACTATGGTTGATCTAACGGATTAGGTGAACAGTGTCCTGAATCATTTGTGGATATCTTACAGAGTGCGGAATTCTGGCGTAATACAACATGCCTGGTATCCCTTAACAGAAATGATTATGATTCCACATACAATTGAAGCTACACAACTGAAAGGGGTACTAGACCATGATATTTTTGTATCACCTCCAATTCAAATAGAGGGGACGTTAGCTCAAATGGAAGTATTTCCTCCTATGGTTTAGCACGACTCCCAATTATCTTAGGATTACGTGTCACTAAGGAGATTCATTAGGGAAAGGAGATTTACTATGACTCGTGATTATGTACATCTCCAAGAGAATGAGTTTGACATTGGGTTGGCAGATGATCCCACATCTTTTCAAGAAGTGAAACAATGTCCTCATCCGAAAAAATAAATCAAAGCCATGAGGGAAAAGATGAAGTCTATGGTGGACAATGACATTTGAGAATTTGTCGAATTGCGTGAAGGTGTAAGGCGTGTTTGTTGTAAATGGATATTTAAAATCAAAAGGAATTTACATGACAATGTCGAAAATATAAGGCACACCTAGTTGTCAAGGGATTCACTCAAAAGGACATTGATTACGAGGAGACTTCTTTGTCGATTTCAACGAAAGACTCTTTTAGGGTAATCATGACACTTGTAGCTCATTATAATCTAGAGTTATACCAAACGGACACTAAGCCTACATTTCTCAATGAAAATATTGAGGAAACTTGATACATGTTGTAGTTGGAGAACTTTGAGTCGAAGATTCAAAACATCTAATATGTAAACTAATGAAGTCCATTTATGGCTTAAGAAGTCATCTCGTCAATAATACCGAAAGTTTAATCAAGTGGTTTCTTCAATGATAAAGATATGCTACTAGAAACCAAGTTATTTTTATGAGGTGAATTTGAAATGAAGGATTTGAAATAAAGATCTTGGTGATGCATCCATTGTCTTAGGCATATAAATTGTTCGTGATTCAAAAGATCCTCATTTGATATGAATTGTGATCCTGGCGACACTCCTGTGTTGAAGAGTGATAAATTTAGCTTGCAGCAATGTCTGCGCTATGAACTTGAGATCAAGGAAATACAATAATTCCCTTATGAATCGTTAGTAGGGATTTTAATGTATATGTCTGGATCTTACGCACATTGTAGGGATGTTATGCAGATATTTGAGTAATCCTGGACTAAAGTATTGAGAGCGTTGGGAGCATTGATATCACAGTTCATTGAAATCTAAACACATCTACATAAAATTTTTGGCGGTTAAAAAGATAGTTCAGGGTAGTGAAATTATGATATAACATATAAGAATAGATTCCATGTTAGTGGTTCCGCTTACCAAGGGCTTGTCACCCATGGTGTTTTATCATGTGCTAAATATGGGGTTTCTTCATTTTGACGAAGTATCCATTTAGTAGGAATCTTTATTTTGGTGTAATGCTTCATATTAATGAACACATGTATTTTTGACTTGTACGAATTAAAGTTTTTACATGTGTATGAAGTTTGACTCTTTGACACATGATGATTTACTATTGCGATTTTACATACGGTATTTTTAAATATGATGTAGGATTTTATTTTGAGTCATAAGATTGAATCATAATTATCATTGTAATTTAGTATAAGGTATTGGTAAATATGATTTGGACTCAGTATGGGTTATAAGGAGAACTTAATGAAAATCTGCATCCACATCACATTTCGTGGCATTCTTGAACTACATATTTATATTTGATCTGTCATTAATGAAATTAGTACTATAATTATTGTTGAATTTTGTTACAATTATAATAATTTTGACTTATTTAGTCTAATAACTTAGACTTATTTAGTCATGTAGTAATGAATTAGATTGTTGGAAAGAGTATTTAACTTATAAAATTTTGACATGATGAGGTCAATTAAAGTGTTGTTTGGTGTAATACGGTATCATGTATCACCCAAGTGAGAGATTGAAGGGGTAAGTCTCCATTTAATGGGCTAATACGAGATTAACAATACACGACAATTGTCATTAAAAAATTAAACCTCAATTAAGTGATCTAATGTTATGCTATTGGATGTGGATTCGATGTGTAGATCTAATAACCCGGTTTGGTGGACAAGAAGATAACTGGCTTATGGAATATCAGCTCCAAAAGTTATCTGAACAGGTTTACTCTCAAGAAGTCATTTCTCAATATAGACCACCTGAGGATGTCACAATGAATCCAGTCGGATATGCCCCTACAAGAAACCCAAAGCCAGAACCAATTAGTATTGCCAAAGAACCAAGTTGTGGACGAAATTTCAAAAGGAAGGACACCTCGGAATGGTGGAATCTTCCCTCAGCTCAGCAACAAACAGGCGCTATTTTAACCCTCCCAACACAATTAAGCAAAGTGGAAGATGTCTTTCTGCGATGGGAAGGTATAACAAAAAATATAGTTGCCTTACAAAATTTTACAGATGTGCAGGATAAAACAGATTTCATAGAAAATTTACTGGGAGAAGCTGAAAGATTAACTTGGATACAGTGGCGAATGGCTTATCCTAATGAATACCAGGCATTAGTTAATGCTGCTGATGGAAGAAATGATACCCAGAATATAATTTCTCAAATACGAAGAGTATTTATACTGGAAGACCCCTTTCAAGGATCTATGGACATGCAAGATCGTGCATATCAGGATCTTGAAAGACTATCCTATATCCAGGTAAAAGATGTTGTTCAATTCATGAATGAATATATGAATCTTGCTGCCAAAACAGGAAGATTATTCACTGGACCAGAACTCTCTGACAAATTCTGGCTAAAGTTACCTGGTGATCTCGGAAGAAGAATAAAAGCTGCTTTTGAAGAAAAATATCAAGGCAACACAATTGGAGTTCACCCAAGAATTATGTTTACTTATAAGTTCTTGGAAGAAGAATGCAAAAAGGCGGCTTTCAGTAGATCATTAAAGGATCTATCCTTTTGCAACCAGATTCCTATACTTGGCTATTACCAAAGGTCTCAAAGAAAGTATGGGGTAAGAAGATCAACAACCTATAAAGGTAAACCCCATAACTCTCATGCACGAATAGAAAAGAAAAAGCATTTAATTCGTAACAAAAGGTGCAAATGCTTTCTTTGCGGGGAAGAAGGTCATTTTGCAAGAGACTGCCCTCGTGAATACAAAAATATTAAAAGAGTTGCTATGTTCGAAGGCCTTGAGCTGCCTGATGACTACGAAATTATGTCTGTACAAGAAGGAGAAGAGCAATCAGATGCTATATACAGTATTTCTGAAGGAGAAGATCAGCAGGTACTCACTAATGTCAATGAATTTTTATGTGTATTCATTGAACAGAAAAATTGCTATATGATTGGGAGGCAAGAAGGATGGCAACCCATGGTAAAGGTAACAAAAGAACAACATGACTGCAACCATTTATGGATGATAAACGAAGAAATTCCTTACCAATATCAACGATGTCATTGCTGCAAAAGAGAAACTATGCTGAAGCATCGAATGCACTGCTCCAATTGCAGGATAACATCTTGTGGTATGTGTACAAGCAATTATTTTAACATGACAATTCCTGTTCAGCGTGCAGCACCAATACCATTTAGTCCGGTAAATCTAATCCAAGAGCAGCAGACGTATATTTCTTGGGCTGAAGCAGAAATAGCCCGTCTAAATCAAGAAATAACTGCAAGCAAGTCTCTGGCAACAATACAAATGGAACAATTAAAAAGGGAATTTAATCAAAAGGAGGAGGAACTCATAAGAAATGCTTCTGCAGATAAGCTCGAGGTAGACACTGAAAATGAGGAGTTAAGACTCAAGATTGATGCGCTGGAATTAGAAAATACAGATCTAAAAAAGCAACTTCAGAATTATCAGAAAGAAGAAGAAGAATTTCATGAGGAAACATTTGAAGAGGAAATTATCCCTGAGGAAGAAATTAATATGCTAGTAACAGAAGGAAAAGAAAAGATCTTTTCAGCAGAAGAAGCTATACAACCAAGGAAGCGCACCAATGGTCTCTTTAATCTTACGGTAGAACTAATCATACCAAGAGTCAAAGAGATAAAAGTCAATGCAATTCTAGATACTGGTGCCACCACATGTTGTATTGATCAAGAAGCTATACCATCTGAAGCAGTTGAAGATAATACTTTTATAGTAAACTTCAACGGTATCAATTCAAAAACAACAGCTAGAAAGAAATTGAAGAATGACAACATGAAGATAGGAGAGCATTCTTTTCGGATTCCTAATACTTATGCCTTCCCATTATCACTTGGTGGGAACATCAATATGATAATAGGCTGCAACTTCATCCGGTCTTTATATGGAGGAATACGCATAGAAGGCGATGAGGTAACCTTCTACAAGAATATTACCACCATTAAGACTCATCAAAATGTTTTTACAGCCCCTGCCATTGAAGAGCTGGATCTGGAGGAAGAAGAATATTACCAGATCAAAGAGCAAGTCTGCACATGGCAAACTGAAGCCAAAATTGAAGGGATAATCAAAGAACTTTCAGATACAGGTTACATTGGAAATGATCCAATGAGGTATTGGCTAAATAATCAAATACAATGCAGGCTGGAAATTAAAAATCCAGATTTGGTTATTGAGGACCGTCCTTTAAAGCATGTGACGCCTCAAATGCAAGATACCTTCAAAAGGCATATCCAGGCATTACTTGATCTAAAGGTTATCCGGCCTAGTCAAAGCAAGCACCGAACTACTGCTATTATAGTACACTCAGGTACTACCATTGATCCCATTACTAAACGAGAAATTAAGGGCAGAGAACGTATGGTTTTCAATTACAAAAGGCTTAATGATAATACTCATAAAGACCAGTATAGCCTTCCCGGGATCAATACAATTATTAAAAGAATTGGAGGCAGTAGTATATACTCAAAGTTTGACTTAAAATCTGGATTTCATCAAGTTGTTATGGCTCCTGAATCTGTGGAATGGACCGCATTTTGGGTTTCCGATGGTTTATATGAATGGCTTGTCATGCCTTTCGGCCTGAAAAATACTCCTGCGGTGTTCCAAAGGAAAATGGACAACTGTTTTAAAGGTACAGAATACTTTATTGCAGTATACATAGATGGCATATTAGTGTTTTCTAAAACAGAAGCAGAGCATGGAGAGCATCTGAAAATTATGCTGAATATTTGCAAAAAGAATGGGCTTATTCTCAGCCCATCAAAGATGAAGATTGGGACTCCAACTATAGAATTCCTTGGAGCTACTATTGGGTCATCGACAATTAAATTACATGCCCATATCATCTCAAAAATAGCGGATTTCAAAGAAAAGGAGCTCGAGACTACCAGAGGACTTCGATCATGGTTAGGTTTACTCAATTATGCAAGAAGCTATATTCCTAACCTTGATAAACTCTTAGGCCCGCTATATTCAAAAACCTCTCCTAATGGAGAAAAGAGAATGAACTCACAAGATTGGGCTCTTGTTCGAAGTATAAAGAAGCTGATAACTGAGTTACCAGACTTGGCTATTCCCCCAGAAAAATGTTTCATTATTCTAGAAACTAACGGCTGCATGGAAGGATGGGGAGGAATTTGTAAATGGAAAAATCAGAAATATGATCCCCAATCAGAGGAGTGAATATGTGCATATGCCAGTGGCAAGTACAATCCTCTCAAGTCCTCTATTGATGCTGAAATACATGCCGTAATGAATAGCCTTAACAGCTTCAAAATTTACTACATGGACAAAGGAGAACTTCTTATAAGAACTGATTGTCAAGCTATAATCCGTTTCTTTAATAAAACTGTCCAAAATAAGTCATCCAGAGTCAGATGGTTATCTTTCACTGATTATATTACCGGCCTCGGCATCGACGTCCAATTCCAACATATTGATGGTAAAGATAACTTATTAGCTGACTCACTTTCTCGGCTTGTTTGCTACATTACAGGGCCATGGAGCCAAGCAGATCAAGACCAAATACTACTAGCCCAGTCAACGAAACCTTGACCCAACTCAAGGAACGACCCAACCCGAAGGCATCAGCTCAGCTGGCCTCAATCATTCAATCCTTCATGAGTATGAAAGAATCTACTACATTACAGGAGGCCCAGCAATCACGTTCTCTGAAGGATACGAAAGAAGGATCCAAATGGCCCAGATTGAAGAAAGAGCCTCGAACAATGCCCTCTCAGCCCTACAAGAATTGGAAGGCATTATCCAGCTCAAAGAATATGAATTTGCACACCGTGCCCAACAATTCAAACTGGACATTTACTGGAGAAGACAGCTGCAAAACATTAAGTGCATACGGAAAAAGCTATTCGATTCCTTCCTTTAGCTGCAAGAAATCTCCAGAAAAATCCGAAACACGCCACCCTAAAAACAAAAGCAGTGCTGGGCCCTGAAGATCCAAAGAAATCTGCTTTCGGCGAAAGAAGACTACTTTATGTCTATATCATGTCACTTGTCTATATCATATCACTCTACTTTATGGATTGAGCCCCGGGGAGCCATCCATCTGTCCTAAGAGATAAGATCACTTAATCTAGGGAATCTGTAAAGGACTAGAAGATGAGATATGCTTGAATGAAGATGGGGCCCAATAAGCACCCTGTTCAGCATTACTCCTTCTATATAAGTCCTTAGAACATCTCATTGCAGGACACAAGTCGAGATCCGACACAAGTCTTACTCTGAGTTCACAAGCTTAAGTAAGTCCCTAGCTTTGTAATTCAAGTTTTGTATTTCATAGTTCTTTGTACATTATCTTAATTACAAGCTAGAAGCGTTTCCACATTTTTTGGTATCAGAGCTAGTTTCAAATGGCTGAGTAAAATACTTTCAAGGTATTTTAGGAAGAGAGCCCTGAGCATGAGGTTGCTAACTCTTGAAACCTCTTTTCATGATATGTTTTTACAAGCATTAATGGATGTCTTTCTTTAAAATCCTAAGATAGTGAATTACAACTGTTGATCAGTTATAACGATTCTTAGGAAAGGAATTAGTGAATTACAACTGTTGATCAGTTATAGCGAACCTCCTTACTGATATAGCATCCTATTAACTAAGTTTCTCTTTAAGTTGACAATCAATTCTACGATGATAAGGCGACTAGGGAATGACGGGTGGATTGCAAAAGGACAAGTCCTAACTTGGTAGCATAGGCAAGGGAGCCGTAAGTAAGTCCAAGGGCACACCTGTATGAGCAAGAAAGCCTCTAAGACCCTCTAAGCTGTAAGTAGTAGAACTTGATAAGAAATAAAAAGAGAAAAGAAGTTTTCAATGCCTTTATGTCTAGACATTGGGAGGAAAAGATTCAAGAGTGGTATACCAAATCTCACACCTCAAACCTAGAATACCTTGACCTTGCAGAAACTAAGCCTACAACTAAAGAACTAGCTCACAATATTGCAGTAACTTACGATAGAGTTTGCCTGTTTTGTCGAGTGTACCTTAAAAACTTTAAGCAAATACTAGAGAAAATTGAGTCTTTAAAAGCTCAAAACAAAAAGCTCATAACAACTCTAGAAATACTTACCCAAGAGGTAGTCATACAAAAACATCTGACTTTGGTCAAGTAAAGGGAATCATTTCCAGTATAATTGAACCACCCGAACTTGTTGAAGAAAGGGCTAAAAAGATATCCGAAAATCTAAATAAAAAGATTGAGCGAGTAGAAAAGCTACTTCGCAAACTTGGATTAGGCAAAGTCCTATTTGCCCGATGTTATTATGTTAATGGTTAGGACAATCAGTTCGTCAACATGCCCAAATTTGGTAATTAACATGCCGAACGAGATCCAATACTGAAGTCTAGAGAAATTTACGAAGATCGACTCATTAATTACAACCACTGTAACAAGGTCAACGAAACTGGAAGTGAATGCAGCAGAAACGTGAAGGGGGGACGATCAATTCTCCCATATTGATGAAGAACCTGTTGGGGACAAGCTGCTCCGCGTCTGCTCTCTTGACGGTTTCGCGATGGGCCAGTCGATCCGAAGATTCCATGTAACAACCCCTTTGTTCATTCCTTTTCGTCTTTTTTTTTTTTGAGATTTAGTTTTGTTCTTAATTGACGTGCGCAGGCATCGAAGATCGTCTTGTTCGCAGCGCTAGCAGCGTCGTTTATAGGCAACGCAGGATGCCGCCCCAACCGCCGCCGGAAGGGCGGCGACGGCTGGAGGTTGGAGGAGGACGTGATCGACTACACGACGTCGGGGGCGGGCGGGTGCCGTGCCCATGTCGCCAGCCTGACGGACTACGGCGGGGTCGGAGACGGCGTGACGTCAAACACGGCCGCGTTCGCGGCGGCTGTATCCGGCCTCAGCCAGGTTGCCTGCCAAGGCGGGGCGATGCTGGTGGTGCCGGCTGGGCGGTGGCTGACAGGGCCTTTTAATATCACCAGTCACTTCACCCTCTTCCTCCACCGCGACGCCATCATCCTCGCCACCCAGGTCTGGTCAACCTCCCCTCTCTTTATAGAAAGATAAATCAACAAATTAAATAAGTCACTGTATGGGATGATATTTTTTTCACTTCATCAACAATTGATTTTTATCTATTTTTATAAATTTATTTTATAGTGGCCAACTCAACTTATGTATTAGCTTTGGACTTATCTGGAATGAAATGCTTAAACCAATTGATTGTTGAATTGAGATGTTGTGTAATTTCGATAACATATAAAGCTCTCCGTTATTCGTTTAATTTAAATTTCTTCCAATTGTAAAATTTAACAAGGCTTTTGGTACTTGACTATACATGCAAATTAATAATGGAGTCGGATGAAGGAAGTTGGAAACGATGTCATAGTATTAACTATTTCATTTTCTATCAGCCTTCTCCCAGAGTTTGGTACATATTTTCTCTTTATATTACAACCTTTTTCATCTTGAGGTTGACAGAGTCCTGTACAGTGAGAATCGATCAATTCAATCCTTTTAAGTAGTTTCCCTTGTGCAAAGTCTGGTTAGCTGTTATCGTTTTCCAACTACAGTTTTGAACCTCTCAAGTTCCATGCACGTTTAATCTGCTAAATCGAATACATACTTCACTCTCTTGTTTAGAAAGGGAAAATGTGCTAAAGGGAAGAAATGGGTGGAAATGAAGGGATAAGGTTTTCCTCCTTTAAAAAACTTAACCGGACATGGAATTTGAACTCGAGGCAGTATGATTTCTCAGGATATCTTCGCATGGCCGATCATCGATCCCTTGCCGTCCTATGGAAGAGGGAGAGACTTACCTGGTGGCAGATATAGCAATTTCATCACTGGATATAACTTAACTGATGTGGTAATCACAGGTAGCAGTTTTACAATGCAATTTGGATATATATATATTTATCAAACTGCTCTGGTTTTGATGCTTTAATTGTTTGGTCATCACAAGGGGACAATGGAACTATCAATGGACAGGGTCAAACCTGGTGGGACAAGTTCGAAAGCAAAGAACTCAATTTTACTCGTGGATACCTCATCGAGATCATGTACTCCAGTCAAATCCTGATATCCAACATCACGTTGGTCGATTCTCCCTCGTGGAATCTGCATCCAGTTTATAGCAGGTCAGAAATCATTCTTTACTCGATTTTTTTTTTCACTTTTTTTTGTCTTTTTGTTTTACTTCAGGATTAAACAGAACGCAGCACAAATTTGGCACTGTGCAGTGATGTTCTTGTGTCCGCCGTCACAATTCTAGCACCGGTATACTCACCAAATACAGATGGAATAAATCCCGGTATTTTCTTATAAATTTTTACTCTAAAATTGTGTAGAGTTTATTTTACAAAATGGTGTATTGGTCTCCCGCTTGGCAGATTCCTGCTCCGATGTCCGCATCGAAGACTGCTACATCGTCTCCGGCGACGACTGCATCGCCATCAAGAGCGGCTGGGACGAGTACGGCATCAAATTCAACATGCCAAGCCAACACATTATGATCCGAAGGCTCACCTGCATCTCCCCGACCAGCGCCGTCATCGCCCTCGGCAGCGAGATGTCCGGCGGCATCCACGACGTGCGAGCCGAGGACATCACGGCCATCGACTCCGAGTCCGGCGTCCGCATCAAGACGGCCGTCGGAAGAGGCGGCTACGTGAGGGACATATTCGTGAGGAGGATGAACCTGCACACCATGAAGTGGGTCTTCTGGATGACCGGCAGATACAGGCATCACCCGGACGACGGGTACGACACCGGCGCCGTTCCCGTGGTGGAGGGCGTCACCTACAGCGACGTGGTGGCGCAGAACGTGACGATGGCGGCCAAGTTGCAGGGCATTCAGGGCGCACCCTTCACTGGGATATGCATCTCGAACGTGACGGCGGAGGTGATTAGGTCGAAAAACCCGATATGGGACTGCACCGACGTGGAGGGTGAGTCCTCTGGCGTGAGTCCGCCACCATGCGCTCAGCTTCAGTCGAAGCGAGGTGAGCCGGAGTCGTGCCCGTTTCCGGAGGATGCTTTAGCTGTTGATTCTGTTGCACTGGAGCAGTGCTCTCATCGGAGAATCAATCCGTGAGGTGGATTAATTGTCATATTGGAGCAAAAACAGAAGGTGATATAACTCGGCAAGAAAAATTCATATGAACCTTGATTCCTTCTTGCAATCATAAGATTCGAATGGGTTTGTCACGCCCCGAGGAGCTGCCCGTCCGATACCAACCGGACTGCCACTCCCTCGACCGACGAACAATTCAGAAACCTAACCTCTACGACCACCTCAGATGGTTGTACCACAGCCTATAGGGCTGGAACAACCGTCTGAAATAAACAAAACGAAAACGACGACAAAAACTGCGTACCGGTACGACTTACGACAAACACAAAGCACAAGACACCCATGACTCACAAAAGTACAACTATACCGCCGTATAAAAGGACTTGATCAAACACGAATACAGCAGCGGAAAAGTAAAGGAAAAGAACATGAAACAGGTACCAACATGTACCACCAACAAAGTAAAAGAAACATCCTGGAAGAAATACGCGAACTGGGACAGGCTGCCGGGCACTCCAGACAATCATCCTGAAATAAAAACAGGGAGCTAACGGGGTGAGTCACAGTACTCAGCGGATATCTCATCAGATATACAAGATAGTCTAAGCTAGCAATCGCGTAACAAGCTATCGAAATAAACACAGGTACGGGCAGGGGTAAGTACAACTGAAACAGAAATAGCAAATACCATACCATTGTGGCTGAGTCGCCAAAATCAGACATAAGGGTCTCCTGTATGTGCATGTCAATCATATGTAACATCCAAGTATAACAAGCACGATAAGTGCAAAATATGCGTATGCACATGGTGCAATGACATGGTCACCTCTGTCGCCGGTCAGACATCGTCACCTATGTACGGGAGGAAGCTGAACGGAGGTCACCCTCCGGCGTAGAGCTGTGACTGTCGTCCATACTCTGCCATCACTGCTCCTGAGCGACCGAGTAGACGATATGCTGTCGGCGTAACACCCCTACCCCATGACCTATGTCACGCCCCGAGAAGCCGCTCGTCCGATACCGACCGGACTGTCACTCCCTCGACTGACGGACAATTCGGAAACCTAACCTCTACGACCATCCCAGATGATTGTACCTCAGCCTATAGGGCTGGAACAACCGTCTGCAATTAATGGAAACGAAAACGACGACAAAGCTGCGTACCGGTACGACTTACGACAAAACCAAAACAAAATCGAGGCCTCCATGGCACACAAAAGTACAACTATCCTGCCGTAACATAGACGTCACAAAAGAGTATAACATACCAACAGCGGAAATGAAAAGAAATACAATGAATAAAAGAAACGGGTACCAACATGTACCCCAACCAAAAGACAGGCGAAAATCGTCTCGGAGACACATGAACTGGGACAGGCTGCTGAACAATCCAGACGATCATCCTGATAAGAGAAAAACATAGCCAACGGAGTGAGTCCTAAGAACTCAGCGAATACAGTCTAATGTGCATAGGAAGAAATAATAGCAGTAAGTCACCGTCTATCTATCTATCATAGTACTGAAGATAACTGCAGTAAGAAGAAATGCAGAACTGAACCATAAGCAGTAAAAGGACTACATACCTACCTGCGTCGATCCCAAACCCAGTAGTATGCATGTCAACCAAATGCAGCAATCAAGTGCAACAATCACAATCATATGCATCAATGCACAGTATGCTCATGATGCAGCATGGGTCACCCCTGACGCCTCGGTCAATAATGCACACGCGGGACCATATGGGTAGGGCTGTGACCTGGTCTTCCCTGCACGAACAGACGGTCGATAATGCACACGCGAGACTGAATGGGTAGTGTCGGAGACCATAAGCGTACCCCACCATCGGGTGAAGTAACGCTCTAAACGTCCCTTGCTATCATCGGATAGGTAGGACGAGTAGCAAGTACGACGACCCATCTCAACCTCCAGGGAGTCAAAGGTCGTCCCCTATGCTACGTGCAATAATGATACATGTCGTTATCCCATGCATCAACCACTATCTATCCCTACTGTCATCTACATGATATGCAGTAGTCCAGATAACCGGTATGCACCAATACCTAAATCCTAGCGTAAGGTATAAGGTAAACTATGCATCATCAATCCATACAGATATAGTAAGCAGTAAACCTAACGGATACAACTACCGAAGCAAAAGCACAGAGATAAAAATATCAGGTATCCCTACTGCTAACTATGTCTAGCTATGCATAAAAGAGGTACCCGCCTCGATATGAAGAAGTCCAGGCGTCGAGAACCCCCGTCTAGAAATAATAGTCGCGCCGAGGATAGCCGCGACACTCAATATCCTGCATCAAATACACAATCATTTAGTCGAATATAACTTCTAATTTAATTAGGATTAATCCTAACCCATTAATCCTAATTAAACTCCCCTTTAATTAATTAGGGTTAATTACAATTAATAAATCCCAAATTAAATCCTAACTTCCTAACCACCATACCATCTAAGTTAATTGGGGATTAATTAGAATAATTAATCCCAATTCATGATCTAATACCAAATCAGCACTAATCACTAGAATCGAAATTCCAAAATCCAACAGGTCAAGCACAAATCATTCCACTCTTATCATCAGCAACCCTAATCAAAGCACTACACCCCCAGAGGACTACAGTTACAGTCAACAGATCAAAACAAGAAAAACACCAAACAAAGACTTAATATGAACAGATCATCCACAACCCAATCAATCAGAGAAAAGCAATTCTAATCCCAACCAAGAACAGACACTGAACTACAATACTCGGATCAACCATCATCCACACTGCTCACGGATAGAACGTAGCTTACCTTAGCTGAACACAAAAACTCTGCTCGGATCATAAACCTAGCATGCCAAAGAAAATCCAAGAAACGAACACCACTATCTCAACCCATCCAAGCTCACGGAAAAACCAATCTGATCATCCCAGACCTAATTCCTTACCTCAAAAGAGTTCGGCGTCCCTTGCTCCGGCTCCGGCTCAGGCGATCACGACGTGCTCCCAGTACCAGATCCAACCCCAAGTCGACCAAGAAGCCCTAGATCAATCAATCCCACCTCAGGACCAAGATAGATTGCGAAATATCGAGAAGATCGAGGTAAGAGTCCCGGAATCGAAAACTAGGGCAAATCCAAATCGCTTACCTCCTTGATGATGCCGGCGACAACACGATCGGCTAGGGAAACGGGGTCACGAATCTCCTAGTATCGACTGTCCCTAGTGGCACGAACTGAGTGATCGCCGGCGTTGGTTGGGTGGGCTCGACGGCGGAGACGAGAAGCGGAAGAAGAGGAAAAAATAAAGGAGGCTCGTGAGCTTTAGGGTTCGTGATCGACTCAGCCACGAGTGGTTAAGATAAGGGTCCGGTCTTTTGCAAATAAACCCATCCAGATTCTGTTAATCCCACTATAACTCTTCAAATTTGGAAACTTTGCAATTAAAGCCTCGAATTTCCCAGTTTTCTCACAACCTATCCGGGGGATATCTCTACCTGAATGTTTCCTCACTGTCGGAGTAACATCCCTACCCCAGGTCCTCTATGGGGGATATCTCTACCTGAGTGTTAACACCTACCCCATGTATATAAATGGGGGAGATACCTCTCTCTCTCATCTCCTGGTATATGGACTACTCAAGGAGGGGACCTCTGCCTGCCACCACGCTCCGATTCACTAACCCATGAGTGCATGAGCTGAGCAGCACAGAGCACACTACCCATACTCCGTCAACCACTAACCCATGAGTGGTCGTATAGATAGGTCAGTATGACTGTCAACCTGACTCACCCATAAGGGGGCCCCTGATCGACAGTGATGCACAGTGCACGATGATGCATGACTCTGGTCAAACAGCATCCACTATCTAGTCCACCTATATCAACATGATATGCAAGGATCATAGATAATGCACCATAGCCTAGGTCCTAAAGGTATAGGTATCACATGCCAGGCATATCATAAACAGTATCAGCCAAGGTAGAGCAGGTATGAAATACTACATTACCCTACCGCTAAACATAGCATATCAAGCATATCAACTATGACTAATCTAAAAGATAAGTCAGAGGTACCCGCCTCCAATGTAGAAGATCGTAAACGAAGAGAACCCCCATCAGAAATAATATCCGTCGCAAATGAAGTCCAGATAGCTACGTCAACGACCTGTATCACATACACAATCTTAGCTATTTATATGAATAATAAATAGACTAGACACCCAGCTGAAAACCGGATTTAACCAACCAACCCCCCTAGGTGTGGTTCATGGTAATCCCAAACACATCATTAGGCTAACCCTAAGTTCCATTAGAATTAACCCTAGTTAAGAACTAATCTCACTTAATCCAAATTTTAGATCTCAATTCTTTTCCCAAGCTAGCTCACGACAATGATCAGAAATCCACCCATACACTCCTAAAACTCACAGTGGAACATAATCAATGAAATCCTAGCAATTCTCCCGTGATCCATCAAAACTTGCAAGAACACACAACACAAACTTTACCCCGAGATCAACTCACCTGCTCAACCACAACTCCAACCAAAACCTCATTCACAGAAGAACTCAGCCACCTAAACAGAACAACCAACACATGGCAAGGAAATCAATCGAAATACTGGAAGCAGCTATAATTCCTAGAACCCTAATCACAAATCACGATCACACAGAAATCTTAAACCACCCAAAGAAACCCAACACAGATAGCATGTAGAAATCCAAAACCATGACAGTAATAAAAATCACGACTGATCAGAACATCTAAGAATCAATCGATCGATCACCATCATCCAAAAGCAAGAAGCGTTTACCTCAGATGAACGCAAGCACTCTGCTCAGTTACACAGAGCAAGCTCCCTCAGTTGGAGCTAAGCATCGGCTCGAAACCCTAATCGAATGTAATCGCCTCAATACGCGATCATCACCCAAATATGAATCCCCTGCCAGAACACAAGATTGGCGAGATCAAACCTCACAGATCGGCTCCAAATCGAAACCAAGAACCTCGACGACAACACCGACCGATCTAACCAAAGAATGGAGAACGATCTTACCTATCCGACGTTCACGACCGAGGGCAACCAGAATCCGAGATGATGGGATCGGGAAGAAGAACAGGAGATCGATCCGTCCCCTCCGTGCGCTCGCGAGATCACGGCAGCGAAAACCCTCCCTCAGACGCCGGCGATCTTGGCGGAGAAGACGAAGACGCAAGATAGAGCGAGAGAGAGAGAGAGAGGGTTCGGCTGATCTGATCTGCGAAAGGAGATGGACACAAATTAATATATTAAGGCATTCTTGCATTTTACCCCTCCATATCTTCGAAATTCCCACAAATGCCCTTAAGTTCAGAAAATTTTATATTTAAGCCCTCGAATTTTCCAGATTCTCACATTCTCCCCCACTAACAAAATTTTGGTCCCCAAATTTCGTTATCACATGTGCTAGGTACAATCAATCAGCACAAAGTACTGAATGAATCACTCTCACGTACCTCAATCAAACAAATGGGGATAGCTAGCTCGGAGGGGATCCTCAAGCTCCTAGGGCGCCTCGACATCCAAGTGATGCTACCATCCGACCCTGACTAGCCGGATCGTCTCGTTCCTTAGCTGACGCTCCCGGAAACCCAAAATCCACACACGCACCTCTTCATAAGTGGCGTCAGACTGAAACGGAACAGACACCTCGGATAATATGTGAGTGGGGTCTGGCACATAACCTCTCGCCATGGATACATGCAACACGTCGTGGTCGCCGATCAAAGACGGCAGAAGTGCTAAGCGATAAGCTACAGCTCCAATCATTTCCAGAATCTGGAACGGACCAATATACCGTGAAGCTAGCTCACCTCTGAAGCTAAAACGTTTCACCCCTTCCGGAGGTGAAACTTGAAGGAAAACATAATCACCTGCAGCAAATTCTATGGGTCTGCACCTCCGGTCACCATAGCTTTTCTGGCGATCCTGCGCTGCTAATAATCTCCGTCTGACAGTCTATACTAACTCTGCATCGTGTTGAACTCTCTGGGGTCCTAGCAACTGAATCTCACCGACCTCATCACAGAGGGTGAGGGTCCTGCACGCCCCACCATACAACGCCTCAAACGGTACCATCTGTATCGCCGAATGGAAGCTGTTGTTGTAGGCAAACTCCACCCAAATGCAAATGGTCCTCCCAACTGTCCCCAAAGTCAATCACACACGAGCGCAGTAAGTCCTTTAGAACCTAAACGGTACGCTCGGACTGCCATCTGTCAACAGATGAACAACTAAACTGAATCGTAGCTATGCACTAGTAGCTCGTAGGAGACTCCTACCAGATTCCAGAGTAATCCCTAAAATAGTAATCTTCCTATCGTACATCTCTACTAAATGATCCGTCGAGTCCATCCTACGGATCGAAGGAAAGTGCATAGATTTGGTTAGTCATTCAATGATCACCCAAATCAACTCGTGTTGCCTCCATAAACCAACGTACTAGGCTTTCTCTCGTAGGGAATTTTTTGAGAGTAAGACCGCTAGTCTCTGACGCTCCCTGTGGGTTATGAGCCCACTGCGCTACCACTGCGTCAATCGACATATCAATAATCTAGATACGAAGTCTCTCAATGCCCTTTTTCCATGTCGTTCCGCCAACAGGAACGTTTCGAATCCATGTACACTCGGGTACATTCTGAAGATATCGTAAATCTAGGTCAATGCGCCACCGAAGTAAATTCTCCGGGACAGGAGGTGATCTCAAGACTGCACCACCTATTACAGAATAAACAATTCCGTATACACCACGAGGACCCCTACGTCCAATACCGTAAGGCTACTCTACCTCGAACACACCGAGGGTAATAATCTCTAACCGGAACACTCCTAATCTGATCAACAAAAGTGTCCAATCATCCAAAGGTAACAACACATGCTCATATACCCAGTCAAGAATACATCCGGATGTCGTCTACGAATAGTAACGGCTCATCCCAACATCCCAAGGGCACCAGACTCCAATCCATGTGGTGGCCAGATCATCGGTATGCCCATATAACATAACAAGGCATAACTGATCAAGGGATCATCATCCAACCATCAGCTGCAACCGAGCAACTAATCAACATCACTCATATCAAGGTGCTCAACCCTAAGGTCACTTGTGCCACTTCTATAATATCTAACCCTCCAGATCTACAAGAAACCACGCAGATTGGGTTAATCGCACAGCGACCACCCAAATCGTGTCATGACCCCTCCTAGTCCTGGGCAGTCCTACCACAATGTGTCCACTGATAACCTCCAGATTACGGTCGAATTTCTTAGGTGTTACGCAGCTAACACCAAATTCACCGCACCATATCCGTTCCAAATTCTCGATGTATCATCGAGAATATTTAACACGTTGTCTATGAGTCATGATACCTTATAGGCTAGAACAACGTCAGATCGGTCGACTAACCGTCGTCTCGTAACCCGATATACTCCAACTCCGCTCCAAAAGACGATAGAGACACACAATCTCTTAGGAATATCCCAAAGTAATCGACAAGTAATTATTTGTTTCCTGAGTACCGTCCTTAGTGTCTTCACATAAAGGTAACTCAGTCTCATAAGTGATTTGCATTGCTGCACAAACCAGAAGTCCAAAGGTACCTTCTTGGTTACCCAAACCAAGTACGAGCGAAAATCCCGCAAGTGTCAAGCAACTAGCTCTACACTCCTCCGGATCGGTACAAGTCATATTTGACTGTATCTTTCTTGGTTAACTAACCAAGCATAATAAATCTGAGCTCAAAAGTCCCACGGAAATAGGATATCTCTATACTCTATCCACTGACATGATAAACAACCAATACCATCTCTGCTGCATCATAACAGATCATGTACTCCAGATATGTCATCTAGGATATCAATCCATAACTGAGACTCCATGAGCAAAAGTAAGTTGACCTTGTACCGATCAAGTCAACTATGATATACAACCATCAATGGGTTGTTGTCTGATTCGACCCTAAGTCCCCGACTCATCAGTCGACACTATCGGAGAATCAACATTCTCTGCTATACGTATAACACCACCATATGCCCGCCTATCTCTTCCATGGTCAAATATATGCTATAATCAGATACCATAAATACGGACAGATGCAATAACGCAACGACAACAACTATGCTAAAATGCGTCAAGTGCACCTGATAGCAATGACATGTGTCACTCTCTCGACATGCTCTGACTATCGCTATATCAGGTAGCCAGGAGACAGAACAACCTTGCACAAATGGTTGTTTAACCCAAAAACCCCCTATGCACAATGCAGGAGAAGCCAACGCACCAGGGCTATGCAAGATGCATGAATAGCCAACGCACCTGGCTATGCGGAATGCATGAACAGCAAACCTTCATACACAAGCTCCAATCGATTGTCGTCCGATTTAAACCCTAGCTTCCCAACTCATCAGTCGGTACCATTGAAGAATCAATATTCTCCACTATACAATCGAATTCACAATGTGTCATCCGATTATCTCCTTAGTCAACCTTGACCATAATAGTGATTTGGAAAAACTTGACTAGGTGTCAATCGAGTTAATTCCAAGTCAATGGATACCCACCCTAACATTATAGGAATCAATATCCAATCCCCCTCGGAAAATATCCATCCAACCTATCCAAGGTAGAGTATACAAAAGTATACGCGATACTCAAGAGATATATATCTACTATGATATACACCAAAATACCACAAAGATATATATCCATGAAAGTCATACTCATATTCCAGCTATATCGATCTTTTACTATCAGTTATAGTAGATAGCTAGTACTACACTTCCTGCATCAATGCAGGTCATATACTCACTCGTACCCTCTAGGTCACCTAACTCAGCACAAGTGAACCAGAAGTCTAAAACTCCCCGATATAGGAGAAATCATCATTGTATCGATATGCAGTCCCAATGCCTCACAATCGATAACAACTGATACTAGTATACAACTGGTATGGGACAGGAATTCTATAACATGAACTCCTTAACCTCTGATAGGTTATTGACAGGTTCGACCCTCGTCTTCCGACCATATATCGGTGCTACTCGAGAATCAACATTCTCTGCATCCTAGACGAATCGGCAACATGTCAACCAGTCACCTATAATCGACTCCCAACATGATCGCAAATAAAACGGATCGACTACATGTCCTCTAGCCAAAAAAATATATCTATGAGCACCTACTGATCAAGTATATAAACCGATATGCAATCCTATCATAATAAAGAAATATCTAACCTTACACTGAACAGTAGATACAAAGGAGGTAGATGGGGTCAAGACAAATACCTCGTAATCGCCTGGAGAAGTCCCGTCGCCGCCATGTCCCAATTACGTCCACATCGAGAAACGACTCCGATATAAAACACGAAAACACCCACAAGAACAAAAGGTATCTCGCAACCTCGCTCTGATACCAAAAATTGTCACGCCCCGAGGAGCTGCCCGTCCGATACCAACCGGACTGCCACTCCCTCGACCGACGAACAATTCAGAAACCTAACCTCTACGACCACCTCAGATGGTTGTACCACAGCCTATAGGGCTGGAACAACCGTCTGAAATAAACAAAACGAAAACGACGACAAAAACTGCGTACCGGTACGACTTACGACAAACACAAAGCACAAGACACCCATGACTCACAAAAGTACAACTATACCGCCGTATAAAAGGACTTGATCAAACACGAATACAGCAGCGGAAAAGTAAAGGAAAAGAACATGAAACAGGTACCAACATGTACCACCAACAAAGTAAAAGAAACATCCTGGAATCATCTCGAAGAAATACGCGAACTGGGACAGGCTGCCGGGCACTCCAGACAATCATCCTGAAATAAAAACAGGGAGCTAACGGGGTGAGTCACAGTACTCAGCGGATATCTCATCAGATATACAAGATAGTCTAAGCTAGCAATCGCGTAACAAGCTATCGAAATAAACACAGGTACGGGCAGGGGTAAGTACAACTGAAACAAAAATAGTAAATACCATACCATTGTGGCTGAGTCGCCAAAATCAGACATAAGGGTCTCCTGTATGTGCATGTCAATCATATGCAACATCCAAGTATAACAAGCACGACAAGTGCAAAATATGCGTATGCACATGGTGCAATGACATGGTCATCTCTGTCGCCGGTCAGACATCGTCACCTATGTACGGGAGGAAGCTGAACGGAGGCCACCCTCCGGCGTAGAGCTGTGACTGTCGTCCATACTCTGCCATCACTGCTCCTAAGCGACCGAGTAGACGATATGCTGTCGGCGTAACACCCCTACCCCATGACCTATCCGGGGGATATCTCTACCTGAATGTTTCCTCACTGTCGGAGTAACAGGGTTTTGGGACAAATATCCAGTTAATCTCGTGTTGATGAATTTTACCTTCATTCGGAAACAAAAACAAAAAAAAGTTCCTTTCAAATCACCCAATATTAGTCATCATAAGAAGACAGATTTTTTGCCCAATCCATTTTTCAATTGCCGGGCATTCTTATAATAATTTTTTTCCTTTTTCTTTGATTATAAGTTTGAAAGTTGCTTAGGGGTGTTTGGTTTATATTTTTCAACTTATTTTTCATTTTTATTTTATATAAAAATACGGTTTTTTAAAAAACATATTTGATTTGTATTTTTCAATTTTATTTTCTAGAAAAAAATAGAGCGTTTTTTGAAAAAACTAAAGAATGAAATAAAATTATTTTCTAGAAAACGAGAAAATATGATTTTTAAAAAATAAAAATAAAAAATGGAACAAACCAACCGTCCTCTTAATGTTGCATAAGAATTATATACATGAATCAATGAAATTGTATTGTTGTTCCTAAGATTCAACTCACCAGGTGTATATATACTAATAAATATGATTCGTGCCATGTAGTTTTCGGGAGAAGAAACACTAGCATCAGAATTTAGAAATCATGTAGCTTACCTTCGATGAAAAATCGAAAAGGAAAAATAAAACCGAGATATTTGTCTTGCAAGTTGCAAGGTCGTCCACGCATTAATTGTGGACGGTAAGAAAGAAAATAAATTTTGATATGAACCAATAAATGTATTCTTTATAGAGGATGGTGATGACATGGCTAGGTTCACAAGGGAGCACATATAGTTCTCACGTGTTGGCTAGATTCAAGCGGATCATATTTTGATCCAATTAATGCTGCAGTTTAGAGAAAACTTACGAAGATTGACTCATTAAGAAGGTCAACGAAACACGAAGGGGAAACGGGAAATTCTCCTATATTGCTGACGAACCTGTCGGAGGCAACCTGCTCTGCTTCTGCTCCCTCGACGGTTTCGCGATGGACCAGTCGATCCGAAGATTCCATGTACCAACTCCTTTGTTCATTCTGTTTTGTTTTATCATTTCTTAAGATTTAGTTTTGTACTTTTGTCCGTGATTGACGTGCGCAGGCATCGAAGATTGTCTTGTTCGCAGCGGTGGCAGCGGCGTTTATAGGCAACGCGGGATGCCGCCCCGACCACCAACTGAAGGGCGGCGACGGCTGGACGTTGGCGGAGGAAGTGATCGACTACACGACGTCGGGGGCGGGCGGGTGCCGTGCCCATGTCGCCAGCCTGACGGACTTCGGCGGGGTCGGAGACGGTGTGACGTCGAACACGGCCGCGTTCGCGGCGGCCGTGTCCCGCCTCAGCCAGGTTGCCTGCCAAGGCGGCGCGATGCTTGTGGTGCCGGCGGGGCGGTGGCTGACAGGGCCTTTTAATCTTACCAGCCACTTCACCCTCTTCCTCCACCGCGACGCCATCATCCTCGCCACCCGGGTCTGGTCGACCGTCCCTCTCTTTACTTTTCTTACGTTTTTTTCATCAATCGCCGGCCGTCCGCGTGTTGTCCACTTGCGTGATGCCCGTTTAATGCTTCGTGCTCTAGTGGTTTAGCAGTTGGTTGCTGCAGTGTCCCTTTGCATCGACGGCGTTCGTTTTAGAGGCTGTTTTAATTAGCTTCTTTGTTATTTTAATTAAACGTTAGATCTTCATGTCGCCATCAGTGGACCTATCTTAGCTTTATTAGCTTTCGACTTATCTGGAATTAAATGCTTAGACCAGTTGACTGTTGGATTGACATGTAGTCATTTGTCAAAGGTAATATCGATAACACATACGGCTCTCCGTTATTCGTTTAACTTAAATTTCTCTCCATTCGAAAACTTAACAATACTTTTGGCACTCGAGGAGGATGTAGAAGTTGGAAAGGGGGATGATGGGTCATGATATTAACTATTTTCATTTTTCTTTCGGCATTTTTCCAGAGTTAGGCAGATGTTTCTCTCTAACATTTCATTGCTATTTTAATTTCTAAAAGAAATGGAAGGCCACATATTTTCTTTTCTTTTTGCCACCGTTTTCGTCTGAGTTGGACATAATTCTGCACAGAGCCAATCGATCAATTCAATCATTTAAAGTAACTTCCCATCTGCAAATTAAAGTCTGGTTAGCAGTTATGGTTTTCGAATACATACTTCACTCTTTTGTTTAGAAAGGGAAACTCAGCTAAAGGGGAGGAATGAAGGGATAAATATTGATTGACTTTTTAACACTGATGGCGATATGAGTGGAATTACAGGGATGAGGTTTTCCTCCTTTAAAAAATTTTACTGGGCATGGAATTCGAACTCATGGCAATATGATTTCTCAGGATATCTGCGCATGGCCGATCATCGATCCCTTGCCGTCCTATGGAAGAGGGAGAGACTTACCTGGTGGCAGATATAGCAATTTCATCACTGGATATAACTTAACTGATGTGGTAATCACAGGTAGCAGTTTTAACATAGTTTCTAATCCCATAAGCAGTATTACAATGCAATCTGTAATAAATCTCCATTTGGTTTTGATGCTTTAATTGCTTGGTCATCACCAGGGTACAATGGAACTATCAATGGACAGGGTCAAACCTGGTGGGACAAGTTCGAAAGCAAAGAACTCAATTTTACTCGTGGATACCTTATCGAGATCATGTACTCCAGTCAAATCCTGATATCCAACATCACGTTGGTCGACTCTCCCTCATGGAATCTGCATCCAGTTTATAGCAGGTCAGAAATCATTCTTTATCCAGTTTTTTTTTCACTTTTTTTTGTTGTCCTTTTGTTTTACTTCAAGATTAAACAGAGCGCAACGCGAATTTGCCCTGTGCAGTGATGTTCTTGTGTCCGCCGTCACAATTCTTGCACCGGTCAACTCACCAAATACAGATGGAATAAATCCAGGTATTTTCTTATAAAATTTTTACTCTAAAATTGTGCAGAGTTTATTTTTATAAAAAATGCTGTATTGGTCTGTCAGACTCCTGTTCGAATGTCCGCATCGAAGACTGCTACATCGTCTCCGGCGACGACTGCATCGCCATCAAGAGCGGCTGGGATGAGTACGGCATCAAATTCAACATGCCAAGCCAACACATTGTGATCCGAAGGCTCACCTGCATCTCCCCGACCAGCGCCGTCATCGCCCTCGGCAGCGAGATGTCCGGCGGCATCCACGACGTGCGAGCCGAGGACATCACGGCCATCGACTCCGAGTCCGGCGTCCGCATCAAGACGACCGTCGGAAGAGGCGGCTACGTGAGGGACATATTCGTGAGGAGGATGAACCTGCGCACCATGAAGTGGGTCTTCTGGATGACCGGCAGCTACGGCCAGCACCCGGACGACCGGTACGACCCCAACGCCATCCCCGTGGTGGAAGGAATCAACTACAGCGACGTGGTGGCGGAGAACGTGACGATGGCGGCCGAGTTGCAGGGCATTCCGGGCGCACCCTTCACTGGGATATGCATCTCGAACGTGACGGCGGAGGTGATTTGGTCGAAAAACCCGATATGGGACTGCACCGACGTGGAGGGTGTGTCCTCTGGCGTGAGTCCGCCACCATGCGCTCAGCTTCAGGTGTATCGAGGTGAGCCGGAGTCGTGCCCGTTTCCGGAGGATGCTTTAGCTGTTGATTCTGTTGCACTGGAGCAGTGCTCTCATCGGAGAATCAATCCGTGAGGTGGATTAATTGTCATATGAACATTGATTCTGTATTGCAATCAGAAGATTTCAATGGGTTTTTGGTGGCATTAATGGAAACGGAGATGGCGAGTGACGAAGGTAGAACTACTATTCCAAAGTTCGGCCATGTCGAGGCTTGTTGTGAGCAGCTCAATCTATTTGACATCCATGTCGAGGCAATTTCTCCCTTTAATGATAATCCTCCATTTTAGTGTACATGGGTTGGACATGACATAGATGATCAACAATAAATCTCCCCCCCCCAACCCAAAATAAGATTGGAGTCTCTCAGATTATCTGTGTTTTCGCTTGAGTGTCTCCTTGCCATGTTGACTATGCCGTCAAGCTTCACATGTCTCTTTAAAAAAATGATTTTGATTTTCAGGATGGATTAATGGTTAGAACATGAGTGTTGATGGAGGTACTAGGAGCTAGTAAATCGCTTTTTACCATCTTTAAAAAAAACTAATTTTGTCATCCTATCACAGTATTTTGATAAGTAAAAAAAAAAGCACTTTGTCCTAGAATAATATTGGTACCATGTTTTTAAGTATGAACCTTATACATGTTGATCTTTGATAACTTGTCTGATCCAACATTGGTACCTAACCTTAATGTACATTGTCCTAGAATAATATATGAAATTATTTAAGAAAGCTAGATCATCTTCTTTTTTTCAAAACTTAGTCTTTGCAATATACTTAATAATAGATAAGGTGATTGTGCAAGTATCTCAATTGTAGAGGAATATGAAATCTCTACCATCTTTATCTTTTTTACCTTAGACATTTGACTAGTACGTTTCAGGTTAAACTTCTCCACTACTCATTCAACATATTTTTTATTGTGGAAGCCACAACTTTCCAATTAATCATTTTGTTTTGAGTGTTTCCTTACCTAATTTATGTACCTAGTCAACCCTAAATCCTTCATTTTGAATGATTTGACCAACTCTCTTAAATTGATCAATCATGGTATTATCATAATCAACCTAGAATAATCAGATAATAACATTACCATATGAAAATAATTGAAGTATACACATGGTGGTAAAAGGTAATTCGTTCACTCTCAACGTCTCTGTCAATCCGTCTCAGGACCAACACGAAAGAGGTAAATCACGAGGACTACTAGCCCGGATGTTGTGGCTAGCACGTGGAGATGACGAACACACTGACTTTGCTAGATTTTGACCCCTAAATCTTAAGATGATAATATTCACGTACTAATCATCAGTCCATTTTGAAAAAATCTGAAGTGTATACCTGTTTCATAATCTGATAGCCAAAGCTAACTAAACAATAATCAAACTTCTTGTATTATTGTCTTGGTCAGAGCTTGTTAAATCTAATAATATAAACTCTTCAACCTCCAAATCATATGTTCTTACCTTAACCTCAAATCCATGTGGCTATCACACACACATATATCCCCTCTCCAAGATCGACATATAGGAAGCAATCTTGGCATTAATTGGGTCAAGTCCAAGATCCAAGTTGGATGCTAGACCATACAACTTGAATAGACGTCAGCTTCACAATTAGAGAGGAGATCGAGTCTTGTATAAACTTGTTAACTCTGTTTTTAGCTTGAACATCCATTTTTACCAGTATCCATAGGTTGGACACTACTGTGTCCCAACAAACTGGTCACATCTATATAAGTTCACAACCTTGTCAGTTTTTGTCATTTATGTCTATGAACTTCAAACATTTTAAGAATTTATATATATATATATATATATATATACGGATAAAATTCATTTTAGTCCCCAAAGTTTCAACTCAATTATAAAATTGTCCATGTGATTTTAATTTATTTTAATTTAGTTCCTCACATCATTTTTCGATAATATTACCTTCCAAATTAAAGAATATTTATGTAATTATCTAATTAAATAAATAAATAAAAACACCTCAGGGTCAAATGAATTTTACCCTAGGGAAATATCATGATTTTCAAAACGTACCATAGTATAAAATCATAATTTTTTAATTAAGAATGAATTTTATATTTTATTATAGAAAATTGGAAAAGTAAAGATACATTAAATTTGAATATATATATATATATATATATATATATATATTTTAAAAGAATGATCAGAAAGTATTTTCTATCCTTATTAATTTGTCGTTGCGATCTGCATATATCATAACTCCATGAAGTTGGTGTTTCATATCATTATCCTTCGTAGCCTATAGTTGCATTGCATATCATCATCCTCCACAATTTGTTGTTATTTGCGACCGCACTAGCTACTATTGCTCGTCACTGTCACACTGCATGCCATCACATCTCGCTGCATGCCATCACGTCTCACAACGACGCCAACCATCTTACCCTCTACAATATGGTACTGCCTTCCATATATTTTAGTTTTGTATGTATCGAAGACTCATTCTATACAAATAAAATATTTAGATAATGACATTTAATATTTTTTGTGAGATACCTAATTTTTAATGAGATCCTAACTAACAAGGTATATAGGAAAATAATTTTTCAATTATATTAGTAATCAGCCAAGAGAGCTCTAATTTATATATGTTATCATTTATCTTTAATGTTTGAAAAGTATATTCTTTCTATCTTTCTATATGTTTATAGATAAATTTCAAAAACAATTTATTTTTTAAAATTTATTATAATTTTATAAAATATAGACTATTTTAGATATTTTTCATAACTTAGAAATTATTTTAATTTAATATTTAGGTATGATTTTATTTTAAATATATTTGAATGAAATATATTGAAAGGACGAGTTGGTCATTCCATATTTTTTATTAGAAATAATACATGAAAATAATACGAGGGATTAAATTAAAATAAATTAAAATAATAGGGACTACTTTATAAGCGACTTAAATCTCAAGGATGAAAATAAATTTGACCCATATATACACACACGCGTTGTGATCCTGTATGGAAGCGGTGGAGAGCGAAGCGCCGGTATGGTGACTTAAATATTGACCAGACCGTCATGACTCAAAGGAAAGTCTATAGCATTGCTGGAGCTAGCTCGTCGCCGAAAGTACCTGCAAAGAAACCGGGGGTGTCCCGGTCTTATACTTCGACGTTCAAGTTAGACTTCCAGCAGATAAAAAGATAACCATCCAAGAGAATGAAGAAGATAATAGTATAAGAGAAGGAATGAAAATGTCAGTAGAAATCTCCTTCATTTCTCTCATCACTTTGGATAGAATGAAGTGAATGAATCCCCCTCCTCTTAACACACGGGAGCCGTTTTACAGACAGCATCTCTGTCAAATTGTCTCATCTGTAATAAAGAGCATATCCTGCATGTTAGATTTCCTGAATCTTAGAGATCTTGTGGAGATTGTCCTGTCATATAATGCTGTCCTCTATCATACTTTATGTTACATCCTGCTTTATGTCGTATCAACCCAGGTGCGAGTTTGGCTCTGTATTTTGGTTTGGCAAAGGTGTCGAGTCGGAGTAAAGGTGAACCGAAGCGTCCAATCAGCCATGCCGATCGGACAGGTGCTGGATATTAGTTCAGCTCAGCCACGAAGAGCGGCAAGTCTGTAATCTGCCGCGAAGGATGGCGGGTTGATAGGTCATCCGGGAAGGTCGACGGGTCGGCCGTCCACGAGGGAGGTCGGCGAGTCGGCCGAGTCGGGCGGATCGGCCGGGTCGGGCAGATCGGCCGGGTCGGGCGGGTCGTCCGGGTCGGGCGGGTCGGGCGGGTCGGGCGGGTCGGCCGGGTCGTCGGGTAGGGTCGGTCGGTTCGTCCAGGTCGGCCGGGTCGACCACAAAGAGTGGTCGGTTGGCCGTTTGCCGCGAAGAGCAGCCGATTGACTCTTAGCAACATAGAGTGGCGGATCCCATTAAATCTTTTTGCCTTAACTCCACCTCAGCTTGCCAATTTGGTCTTTTTTAGAGGGTCCTACTATATCTCCCCGGATCATATATCTCCCCTTCATGTCTAGTCGAAGTAGGCGTGAGTCTGACTGACTAGACTAAATCTAGTCGTTTGACTTATTCACCCGTACTTTCCATCCTAGAATTAGGTTGGAATGGATCTCCTTTGATAGAGGAACAACCAATCAGAAGTTATGGGTTGGATTTTACTAAGCTGATCAGTGTTTCATCCCTCGGTGTGTTGCCGCTAGAGTATTTAGTTATGTCAAACGAACAATTAGATCGTGTTGGATGAGTGACAAATTTGTGTATGACAAACAACTAAGTATTTATGCCAAACGAGCAACGATAAAGTGTCACGCGATTGACAAAGATAGAATCAAGCAAACGGTTGCGGGTGCCAAGCATATAGTGTAGAGCCGAGTAAACGGCTAAGTAATGCATGAGTAGCAAAGTGCCGAGTAGAGCGGTTGAGTAGCTGAGTGCTGAGGAGAGCGGCTGAGTGGCAAACTGAGTGACAAGCTGAGTGGATGAGTAGCTGAGTGCTGAGCAGAGCGGCTTTTATAACTTGTTGAAAAGCAAGTGTCTCAATGTCGCTCGGGAGACCTTAATGGAGCATGGGGCGCCCGTTCAGCCTACCGCGAAGTCGGCGGGTGCGTGGGAGCATGCCCACTTATAACTTACGAGAGCAAGAGTCTGGACACCGCTCGGGAGAACCATTTGGAGTGTGGGCAGCCACGTCCGGTCTGCCGCAAGGTCGGTGGGTGCGTGGGAGCATGCCCACTTATAACTCGCCATGGGCGAGAGTCTGTACACCGCTCGGGAGAACCATTTGGACCATGGGCAGCCACGTCTGGTCTGCCGCAAGGTTGGTGGGTGCGTGGGAGCATGTCCACTTATAACTCGCCATGGGCGAGAGTCCGGACGCCGCTCGAGGGACCATTTAGAGTTAGAGAATAACAGCTGAACGATCCTTTGGAAGATGACCAAACCGAAGGGCCATTTGGGAAAATGGTCCCTTGGAGAATTAATGACTGAGTGATAATTTATAAGAACATATCAGCCAAGCGACAATTTGAGAAGATGACTGACCGAGTGGTCATTTGGAAGAAGACTGGCTAAGGGACTATCCAAAAGAAGACCGACCAAGTGGCAATTTTGAAGAAGACCAGCCAAACGGTCATTTGTATGAAGACCCACTAAATGACCATTTGGAAGAAGACCGACCAAATGATCATTTGGACAAAGACCGGCCGAATGGTCATTTAGAAGAATACCAACTGAATGGCTGTGTGGTCTTCCTAACCGAATAGTTATTTAAAGAATATTGACCATGTGATCATCCAGCTCCTTTTAAATTACCTATTACGGTCATTTCATTTGCTGATCAGCTTTCACCCCTTGAACTTGCTTTTAATTTTTCAAGCACCTGTGACAGATCGGATTGTCAATGCCCATTCTGACTTAGATCAAAATTATTCCTCAAAGAATTGCCACTCGACATTCATCCATCAAAGCTGAGTTGAAATATATATAATGATCGGTATCTTCACATTCTAATCGGCAAAGCCGATTGAATTTTTCTCCGGAAAATGATTGGGAACATGAAAAACTCAACGTGAATCCAACATGAAACCCAATTGCACCGATCCTCGACGGGTTCACCCGTCCCCCCAGGTTATAGTTTTGTTCGGGGCGGCAGCCGGAGGCCGCCATCACTGTCCGAGCGACAATCGGACGTGTATATAAAAAGTGTCACGTCATTCACGTTGAGTTTCACGTTAAAATTTCACGTTCTCTATCATTGTTCTTTTTCTCCTTGACATAGGAATGCGAGAAAACGTGGCATATGTTAAAGAAGATAAAATATAATGTAAAAAATGAGAGTTAATGTGAGGAAGCCTTGTGATTTGGAAGTTGACCCTTTTTTATGCTGCTTAATATTGAAGTGGGGGATTTTTTGCTAGCATATTATACGTAAGGACGTTATGTTTTGTAGAAATCCTTTAGGGTCATGGTGATGACAGAAAGTTTTCCGGTCAGGCATATGTCCCTACAGATGGCATCAAATTTGATCCTGTCTGAAAACGGTGGAGCGCAAAGCGCCGGTGAGGTGGCTTGAATAGTGATCAGACCGCCATGACCCAAAGGAAAGTCTATAGCACTGCCGGAGCTACCTCATCGCCGAAAGTACCTGCATATGTCCCTCGGTCTTGCACTTCGACGCTCAAGTTAGACCTCCAGCAGATAAAAAGATAACCATCTAAGAGAATGAAGAAGATAATAGTATAAGGGAAGGAATGAAAATGCCAGTAGAAATCTCCTTCATTTCTCTCCCTTTAGGTAGAATGAAGTGAATGAATCTCCCTCCTCTTAACACATGGGAGCTATTTTATAGGCAACATTTGTGTCAAGTTGTCTCATCTATAATAAAGAGCATGCCCTATCTGTTAGATTTCCTGAATCTTAGAGATCTTATGGAGATTGTCTTGTCATATAATACTGTCCCCTATCATACTTTATGTTACATCCTGCTTTATGTCGTATCAGCCCAGGTGCGAGTTTGGCTCTGTATTTTGGTCTGGCAAAGGTGTCGGGTCGGAGTGAAGGTGAACCGAAGTGTCCGGTCAGCCATGTCGATCGGACAGGTGCTAGACATCAGTTCAGCTCAGCCGCGAAGAGCGACAAGTCTGTAATCTGCCGCCAAGGATGGCGGGTCGATAGGTCGTCCGGGAAGGTCGACGGGTCGACCGTCCACGAGGGAGGTTGGCGATTTGGCGGGTCGGCCGGGTTGGGCGAATCGGCTGGGTCGTCGGGTAGGGTCGGCCGGGTCGGTCGCGTCAGGTCGGTCGGTTCATCCGGGTCGGTCGGGTCGCCCGCCCACGAGGGAGGTTGGCGAGTCGGCGGGTCGGCCGAGTCGTCCGAGTCAACCGGGTCGGCCGGGTCAACTACAAAGAGTAGTCAGTAGGCCGTTTGCCGCGAAGAGCAGTCGATTGACCCTTACCAACATAGAGTGGCGGATCCCATTAAATATTTTTATCTTAACTCCACCTCAATTTGCCAATTTGGTCTTTTTTAGAGGGACTTACTATATCTCCCGGATCCCGTTGTATTACAATTTCTTAGTAATTAATTAAGGAGATACATAATCACCAACTAGCTAGGTGATACAAGAACTTCTAAATGGAAATAATTAATAAGCCACTGATCCTGTCGCGAAGTGAGGTGGCAGTCCAACGGGCCGGACAGGCCTCCCGGGAGTCACGAGCCGATGAGGTGGCCGTTCGTCGGTCGCCCCTCGCCTTGCTCTTGCAAAATAGGGACCGTCAGCGAACCCGCTGGGGGAATCCCCGGTCAGGCACTCCGACGATCAAGTCAGTCCCGAGTATATATGAGCGGAAAACTGAATGGAGATGGGGCAAGGGATGCGAGAACTCGCGCGCGCGTACCTGGAGTAGGGAGAGTGCCGAGTTTATATGACCGGGGGGGGCTGACAACCCCTGTCCGAGTAGATGGGACCAGGCGTAATGGCTACCAGCCCGCATGGAGCACGGGGAGCGGCGTGACGGGACGCGGGGTGCTCCGGCAGTACCTGAGTACTGGATGAGCAGTACGAGAGTACTGGATGCGCGGAATGGCCGCGTGGAGATGTCAGAGATAGGCAAGGCGTGAGGAGCCCCACTGGCAGGGTTGTACCCCAGAAGTAAGGATGTGAGGGGATGCGTGGGCAGGACAGCCCGTATCCCGAGCGCCGACTGGCAGGTCCGTGTGCTACGGACTGAGTCGGGAAAAGACCAGGGAGCGTGGGACGCCACGCGTCCGTCTGGTAGGGAGAGAAAAAGAGAGAGAGCGCGGGGCACGCCCTGGGTCGGGGGTATCACAATACTTTGACCTTGCTAATGAGGCCGAACCTTGTTCCGTGTTAGGGTGAGCCGGTATGAACAACTAGGCCTTCTACGGAGTTGGCTGGCTGGGAGCTGGGCCGGTTGCTTTCTCGGGTGACCCGGTGGACCGTCTTTCCTTCTTTCCTGCGGAAGGTCCTGGGCGCGTAGCTCCGTTTGCTGATAAGGCGGTTGACCTGGATGCCAGGCTTCCTTGGCGCCAGGCTGGCCTGGGGGCCCGGCTTATGCCCCTACCTATAGGCAAGGCCGGGATCATAAGCGTCCCCTTCAAGTCTAGTCGAAGGAGGCGACGAGTCCGACTGACTGGACCGTCTTCATTTCTTGAAAGCCTAGCGCGCCGGAAGGACTTAGCCTTGTCTAGGTGCTTTTCTGCTGGCCTGTTGAGGCTCAGGGACCTCAGTTGGCTGATGAGACCACCTTGTCTTCTCTTTGAATACTGACGGTTCCGTATCCCGAAGCAGTTAAGAATCGCAGCCTACTCCTAGGGAGATCCCACGTGTCTCGTCCCCCTTCCTTCTCCTATCCCCGCGGCCTTTTCCCCGCTTTCCGAGGAACGAGGTTAAGTGCGAGTCTCCTGGCTTCTTGGGCCCCACTGGTGCCCTAACGCCCTTCTTAGAATGATGCAGGGCTTCCTCATGAAGGAGGCTTAAGAGAGGTCGGCTAGGTATAAGGAGGCGATGGCCGCCCTGCTTTCGGAGCCCATCCCTGTCCCCTCTAATGCTGTTCCGTCAGGCGCCCCCGCGTCTCCTTCTCCGGCGACAAACCCTACCACCGCCCTACCCACGGATAAGGGCGAGGCATTAGGGGCGGAAGCGGTAGATTCTGACATTGAGATTTTGCCCTCGGATCCTTTCGCCAGGGAGCTGGAGCCTCCGCCGGGCCATTCCCGCACCGGCTCATCCCCATCCGATGTTGCTTCTGCCCTTCCTCAGGAGGTTCCCCCCTTCTGCTGCAACGAGCTCGTCCTCTCCGTTGGTCACGGCGTCGTCGGTCCAGGCGTCCCCTAATGCTGGGGACATCCAGCCCGCTCCCCCTTCACCTCCACTTGCTTCACTCCCGGATATGATGGAACAATCTAGCCCTGTCCTCCCGCCTGGCGTTCCGGCCCCCCGGGTGCCTACGTCGGTTGCCCCTGTTGAGTTATTCCCGGGGCTTGGTTATCCCTCCGTTCCCCTAGCCCCTGTTAGCTTGGCGGGCGAAGCGTCCGCTATCCCTTCTTCTTCCCTTCCTGGCCGGACACCGGATCTTCGCCCAATCCATCTTGTCCTCCCTTCGCGGGCGGATCCCTCTGCCGCTTTTGACGTCTCGGATCCCGAACCGCTAGGCTCGGCTAGGGTGGTTCACTTGCATGCTCCCCTGAGTGATCATGTGTACCAAGGTCTTCGGTCCTTCGACTACCCGGACCTAATCGAACGCGTCGATGGCTTAGTGGCGGACGCTTGTCGGATACGCTTGTCGACTGGCCCCCGTCCGTTTGGTTTTCTCTAACTAACCCCTCAGTCTCGTCTGCAGTTGACCGGGGCCCTGCATGGCATGGGTGTTTCCTTCGCTGCCCAGAACCAATCTCTCCATCAGTTGGAGTCCCGTCGGGATGCGCTGGAAACCCAGCTTCGTTGTGCCCGGCCCCCGCCGGATGATGGGGCCTGGGATGCACTGTGCTCTGAGAACGCGGCCTTACGAGGACAAGCCGCTCATGCTGAGGCGCAGCTTCAAGATCTTCTGACAGGGCTGAGCGCAGCTCGAGCCTCTGAGGCTCAACTGCGTCAACAATTGGCTAATCTGGAGCGAAGTGAGCATCAAGCTCAGACTCGTGAGCTTAGAGCAAACGCTGAGCTGGTCCAGGCTCAGGCAGGTCTTCTGGAGGCCAACTAATCGGCTGCTACGCTCCTCACCGCTCTGAAGGCCAAGGAAGCGGAGCTGGCTGCTTGCAGAAGCGACCTTGCGCGGACGCGCGAGTGCCATGAGACTCGGGAGACCCAGGCGCAGCCGGCTTGGGATGGGCGCGACAGGGCACAACTGGAGTCCCACCGCCGTCCTTGGGACCCACCTCGTAGGCGTAGGTTCGGTATTTGTGGGTCTGTCTTTTCCTCTAATTTGTGATGTAGGCGAGGGCCACCTGGTTTGTTATTGTTGGGTACGAGATGGCTATAGAGGGGGGGGTGAATATAGACAGACACAATTTCTTGGCTCTTTTCGAATCTTCTCTGCACTTAAGTTAGTAGCAGCGGAAACAAAACAGATGCAGAGAAGTAAACTTAACAAAACTGCAGAAACAGAGAATACAAACCAAGGATCGCTAACACGGATCGTTTACAAGGTTCGGGGATAACTTGCCCCTACTCCTTGGCGTGCTCGTAAGGTGAGCGATCCCTTGATCGTCGGCAGATCAAGCCCCGGTGAACACCGGATATCAAGCGCCTCCTTCTCAGTGGAGAAACCTCTCCACAAGCTGTCTCACAAATGGATACAATCTTAAGCTCACGAGACACTCGAGAAGACAAGCTCACAAAGATGTACAAGAAAGCTCAAGCACAAAGCAACAGAGCACGAACACAGCCCAGCCAAACTTCTCCCAGTTTTCTGTCTTGTTCGCCTCTGCTTCCAGCTTCGCCACTTAAGCTCCTGCTCAACGTCACCAGCTCCATCAGCACCACTGACTCACACCCTGACCCACTGACCTCTCTGAGCACTCAGTCCACTGGACTCTCGTCCAGCTGAGCCTCCGTCAGTTGCCAGCCGCGCCTTCGTCAGTTGCCAGATGCGCCAGACGCCGTTGAGACCTAAAATCACAATAGATCCAAACCTGCTCCAAGGAAAGCCTCCCATTGACCCTCAGTGTTTGAATCACCTGCTATCACCTGCACACTCCAACAGAGGCTTAGCAATGCATATCAAAAAGAAATCAGCAAGTAGCAGAGAATCGGCAGTGAAAACAGACTTCTGACAGCATATTTGAATTAAAGTGATCGATCACCGGACCGATCCAGGGTGTGTGGATCGGTCACCAGACCGATCCACTGCTTCGCTGGGATTCCCAGCTCTCGCAGCTATACACGCCTGATCGGTCACCAGACCGATCAGGGTGAAGCCTGATCGGTCACCACACCGATCAGAATGGATCCTGATCGGTCACCCAGACCGATCAGGGCAGATGAACAGTTATTTTTTAATCAGGTCCAAGATCCCTGATCGGTCACCGGACCGATCCAAGACTTTAATTAGCAAGGGAACTCACTCACCGTTTGCTCCCTGATCGGTCACCAGACCGATCAGGAGCAAGACAGCAAGGAAGCAGCCTGCTCCCTGATCGGTCACCGGTACGATCAGACATAGCTGGATCGGTCACCAGACCATCCACTAAGGAGCAGCATGCCAATGTCCCTGATCGGTCACCAGACCGATCCAGTGACTCAACCCTAGCCCTCCAAGCTAGGAATTCATCCACCTTAGCCCTCCAAGCTAAGGATTTTTCCATCTAACTCTCCAAGTTGGGAATTTGCACCTAACCCTCCAAGTTAGGACTTTTCACCTAGCCCTCCAAGCTAGGACTTTTCACCTAGCCCTCCAAGCTAGGACTTTTCACCTAACTCTTCCGAGTTAGAACATCATCCAACCTAGCCCTCCAAGCTAGGCACCTGACCCTCCAAGCCAGGACTTTTTCACCTAATTCTCTAGGATGGGAATTTGCACCTAACCCTCCAAGTTAGGACTTTTCACCTAGCCCTCCAAGCTAGGACTTTTCACCCAACCCTTCCGAATTAGGACTTTTCCAACACCTGGCTTCACTCACCAGGACCCGGCTTCACTCACCGGGATTTCCAACACCTGGCTTCACTCACCAGGACCCGGCTTCACTCACCGGGATATCCAACACCTGGCTTCACTCACCAGGACCCGGCTTCACTCACCAGGACCCGGCTTCACTCACCGGGATTTCCAACACCTGGCTTCACTCACCAGGACCAGGCTTCACTCACCGGGATTTCCAATCACCTGGCTTCACTCACCAGGACCCGGCTTCACTCACCGGGATTTCAACTTAGCTTCACAAGCTAGGACCTGGCTTCACTCACCAGGGTTTCATGCCCAGTCCCCGACCAGGACTTTAACTCAAATTCACTCAACCAAACTTAAATTATTGTCAAACACCAAAACAACAACCGGGCCACACTGCATCAACAGTTATGGACGTTGCTTTTTTTCTTTTGTCTCTTCCTCATTCCTTTACTTCTGTTCCCGTGCGTGGTGGTTGACAGGCTAAGGATAGGGCCGGCCGCCTCTTTTCTGTCGGGAAAACGGCATCTCCTGGGTTGAGGCCCTGGTTTATCGCTTGCTTAGGCTCTTAGGCGCGAATACTTCTGGCCGTAATTCGCGGGGCTTAGCCGCCCGTGGCCGGTGCGTCGGGTGAGGATCACACCCCCTGACTGAGGGCTAAATCAGCGGCTAATTAAGAGGGGAGCACGAATGTGCTCGCTTGGAGCCTCTGATCTCGGCAACTAGCGCGACCGGACTCAGGAGTTGACTCGGGAAGGTATCCCAAGGGCACGACTCCTCCTGTCCAGGAGTGCGCGGGGACCCTTAGGAGGAAGGGCTTGCGTAGCGCAAGAAGAAAGCCGCTCGGTCGGGTACCCCCTCAGTCGGCCTGGACCATCACGCGCCTGCCTGAGGGCCGATCCGAGAGAGGAGCTTGCGCAGAGCAAGAAGAAGGTCGCTCGGTCGGGTGCCCCTTCGGGCGGCCTGGACCATCGTGCGCTTGCCCGAGGGCCGATCCGAGGGAGGGGCTTGCGTAGAGCAAGCAGAAGGCCACTCGGTCGGGTGCCCCCTCGGGCAGCATGGACCATCATGCGCCTGCCCGAGGGCCGATCCGAGGGAGGGGCTTGCGTAGAGCAAGAAGAAGGCTTGAGGTTTCCCAGTCCTCGCCGAGGCTTCCCGGTCGGGGGCATCCCAGGGGGCGTGGGCCGCCACGCGCCGCCTGAGAGCCTCGCTGAGGCTTCCCGGTCGAGGGCATCCGGGGGAGCGTGGGCCGCCACGCGCCGCCTGAGAGCCTCGCCGAGGCTTCCCGGTCGAGGGCATCCCAGGGAGCGTGGGCCGCCACGCGCCGCCTGAGAGCCTCGCCGAGGCTTCCCGGTCGAGGGCATCCCAGGGAGCGTGGGCCGCCACGCGCCGCCTGAGAGCCTCGCCGAGGCTTCCCGGTCGAGGGCATCCCAGGGACGCCTGAGAGCCTCGCCGAGGCTTCCTGGTCGAGGGCATCCCAGGGAGCGTGGGTCGCCACGCGCCGCCTGAGAGCCTCGCCGAGGCTTCCCGGTCGAGGGCATCCCAGGGAGCGTGGGCCGCCACGCGCCACCTGAGAGCCTCGCCGGGGGTAATGCAGCAACGACTGTTCTTTCAGGGAAACCATTTCTGACGGGCGCATCGGACAAATGATATATGATCCAGAAGATCCAATTTCAGCCATGCGGTGAGTGTGTAGAAAGCATCCATACTTCCAGACGCCTAGAATATACCCATGTTCAAGAAGACCGAATTATATAGACGTATAAAATATATGGGATACATCCAGAGGCCCAAATGTCAGATATGACGGAAACAAGACCTGCCCTTCCCCTGTTGCCCCAGCGGTCCGGTTCCGCTCTTGAAAGAAAGTAGAATCAAGAAATACCCTGCGAGGGTCCCTCAGAAAGCCTCTGGGGCGTTAAGGACTCTTCCGCGATCGAGTACGGGAAAACTCGTATTCTCCGGGGACGTTGTCTGCCAGAACCCATATGGATCTCCCATTTTCACTTTCGATCAGGCTGCTGGTGTGGCCCTCCTTCTAGCGCCATTTTTGATCCTGTCGCGAAGTGAGGTGGCAGTCCAACGGGCCGGACAGGCCTCCCGGGAGCCACAAGCCGGTGAGGTGGCCGTTCGTCGGTCGCCCCTCGCCTTGCTCCTGCAAAACAGGGACCGTCAGCGAACCCGCCGGGGGAATCCCCGGTCAGGCACTCCGACGGTCAAGTCAGTCCCGAGTATAGATGAGCGGAAAACTGAATGGAGATGGGGCAAGGGATGCGAGAACTCGCGCGCGTGTACCTGGAGTAGGGAGAGTGCCGAGCTTATATGACCGGGGGGGCTGACAACCCCTGTTCGCGTAGATGGGACCAGGCGTAATGGCTACCAGCCTGCATGGAGCACGGGGAGTGGCGTGACGGGACGCGGGGTGCTCCGGCAGTACCTGAGTACTGGATGAGCAGTACGAGAGTACTGGATGCGCGGAATGACCGCGTGGAGATGTCAGAGATAGGCAAGGCGTGAGGAGCCCCACTGGCAGGGTTGTACCCTAGAAGTAAGGATGTGAGGGGATGCGTGGGCAGGACAGCCCGTACCTCGAGCGCCGACTGGCAGGTCCGTGTGCTATGGACTGAGTCGGGAAAAGACCAGGGAGCGTGGGCCGCCACGCGTCCGTCTGGTAGGGAGAGAAAAAGAGAGAGAACGCGGGGCACGCCCTGGGTCGGGAGTATCACAAGACTTTGACCTTGCTAATGAGGCTGAACCTTGTTCCGGGTTAGGGTGAGCCGGTATGAACAACTAGGCCTTCTACGGAGTTAGCTGGCTGGGAGCTGGGAGCTGGGCCGGTTGCTTTCTCGGGTGACCCGGTGGACCGTCTTTCCTTCTTTCCTGCGGAAGGTCCTGGGCGCGCAGCTCCGTTTGCTGGTAAGGCGGTTGACCTGGATGCCAGGCTTCCTTGGCGCCAGGCTGGCCTGGGGGCCCGACCTATGCCCCTACCTATAGGCAAGGCCGGGATGAGCCACGAATTGATTTATATCCGTTTTTCTTCTTTCTCTTTTTCACGGATTCAATGACCTTTAAATCCGTCCCTTAAAAAAAAAATAAAAGCAAAAGATGACTGAACCAAAATTAAGCACATAGTGTTAATTAGGCAGAAGAGATGAGTTACTGGAAGATCTCATGCTCATCATCTGCTGTCGTTAGATGCTAGTTAGCGTGAGGCATGCCATTGTCAACCTATTTGAGATGGCGTGGTACGGTGAGCAGGTAGGAGAGGAACGAAGGAAAGTAAGAAATGGACATGTGAAATAAGGAATACGAGCCATCACATCCGAACAAACTCCTGTTAAGAGGAAACTCGCACGAAGCCGCCTAGCTCTTACGATCTGCACGATTTGGTCTTTAACGGGGTCAAATGATTCCTTCGTTCCAATATTCTCGGCATTCCATCCCGGATGAACAGAAAGAAAAAAAATATCATACCAACCCTGTTAGTCAGAAAGTTAAAGGCTAGCGGGTTAGAAAAAAAATATATTTTATCCTATCATGAAGCGAGATGAATTCTCAAGAGTACACGTGGTCTCTTGAAGATCACGAATTACTGAGGATGGCCGCTATCTGCAAAGAAAAGATCGTTAGAACCTGCCGAAAAAAATCCCCGATAAGACACTCTGACGGTCAAGTCAGTCCCCAGTGGTGGAAGAGCAAGAAAGCAATAGAACAGTAGCGAAAATACTATTGCACGTACCTGGTGGATGTGGAGTGGAGAGACTTATATAGCCGGGGGAGCTGACAACTTCTGTCTATTCTGCCACCTTTTGTCGTGTAGCAAGGACGGAATAAGGCATACCCAGAGGTGGCAGGTAATGTGTCACATCCCAGAATAAGAATATAGGCGCCGTCAAGCGCCGCTCGACCTGACACGGGCGTATATGGTCGTGGTAGGGGGGGGAGGGGGGGTTAGGGTATAGCAGGAAGATCATGACATCAGCGAGATACTCGCGATTCGGGCCAAAAGGGTACCAAACCCACTCCGATCTCGTACTTCTTCTGCTAGTCCTGTGTCAGGAAGTGGTTGTTCTGATAAGTCACGATAAGAACCTTAGACGACTTGGCTTCCCGAGTTAAGGAAGACTTCTCGAGTGAAGGTATGCTTCCTGAGTCATGGTGAGTGTGGTTCGGGATGTACGTCCGAACTCAGCCGACTCAGGTATAGTCTGGTCAACGACCGAGTACTCTTCTAGTTCGGGGTGCTCTTGACTCGGGGATCTCATGATATGGTGGTACTCTAAGTGAAGGCTTCTCTGGCTCGGGAGGACCTCAGGAGCGTGGGCCGCTACGGGTTCGGCTGGGCCCCGAGCCGAGAAGTACACGGGGGCATGCCCGCTTACGACTTGTACGAAGGTGAGAATTTGGACCATCGGTCGGATTGTACCCAAGGAGCGTGGGCTGCCACGCGTCCGATCGGGGACACTGAGCCGAGAGGTGTGCGAGAGCATATCCGCTTATAACTTTAGGATACTTTGAGATGAGACTCCTCTAACTCGGAAGTGTTAAAGCTTAGTGAAGTTGTGAGTTAGGACTTCTTTGACTCGGGATTCTCCTAATCCGAAACTTTCCGACCTAAGGTTTCTCGGACTCAAGGGCTTTCAGGACTTCCGACCCTCTTAGTCTTGATGATCGTTTTCCAGCAGGGCCCGTGGTTTCTCATCTTCGAATGAACTTGGCCAAATCGCCGACCTAAACCCTATATTCGACGGACCCATAGAGCTCATAAACCCTTCTCGTCCTGACGAGGCGTCAAACGGCCGAGCCAGGCTACACGCAAGCTGGGCCAGGATCAATATTAATTTTATGAGAATTTAATTTTTAAATTTTAAGATAATAATATTATACGTGTTGATTATTTGTCCGTTCATAAGACCTCTCGGTATTTAATGTGAATTGGATATATGTGTATGAAAAAAAATATGAAAAGTGAAAATAGGAAAGTGAAAGATAAAGTAAATGATTAGATATTTTGCAACGTATGTACGTGTATATATATATCACGTCTATCTTCCCTCGCTGTTGACCAATTGGGAGAACACGTCGCTGACCGACGAATCCAATGGCACCTTGCTCCTCGTACTCCTGTGCTCTTGCTCACCAGTTTCCTTGGCAACACCCGCCGAATCCACCTCCCGCATCGGCGGCACATCAATTCGCGACTCCATGGCGGCGCCGCTGTCCTCATGCGGTTCCCTCTTCAGCTCCGTCACATGAAGCTGCAGCGCGTATTCCAAGTTCCACAGCACGTCGGCGAACGGCGGCCTGTCCACGCCGTAGTCAGCTACCTCTCCGCCGTCTCCCCGAACTTCTTTAGCGATTTTCTGCTGATCTTCCCCACCAGACTTTGGTCGACGATCTTCTCCAGCTGACCCCTCCTCTGCCAGTGCAGCGCCCACTCCGCCAGGTTCACCTGCTCATGCGTCAGGCTCCTGTCTATCACCGGCCGCGCGCAGAGCACCTCGAACAGCATCACGCCGAAGGAGTAGACGTCGGATTTGTCAGTCAGCTGCTGCGTCTTGAAGTACTCAGGGTCGAAGTAGCCGAAGGTGCCCTTCACCCCTGTGGTCACGTGGGTCTCGCCTATGGAAGGCCCCAACCTCGAGAGGCCGAAATCGGATACCTTCGCCAAGTAGGTTTTGTCCAGCAAGATGTTGGTGGACTTGATGTCGCGGTGGATGATGGTGTGGCTGTAGCCGGTGTGGAGGTAGTGCAGCCCGCGAGCAGCCCCGATGCAGATCTCCAACCTCTGCTTCCACGAAAGGCACGGCTTGTCGTCGGATCCTCCGTACAGATAGTTCCGGAGCGGCCCCTTCTCCATGTACTCGTACACCAAGATCCTCTCTGATTGCTCCTCGCAGTAGCCGATGAGCGAGACGAGATGGCGGTGGCGGATCTTGGACAGCAAGAGGATCTCCGCCTGGAACTCCGGGTACCCCTGATTCGACCCGGGCATGGCCCGCTTCACCGCCACCTTGGTGCCGTCGCCGAGGACGCCCTTGTAGACCTTCCCGAAGCCGCCTCTCCCCACCACGAAGCTCTCGTCGAAGTCGTCGGTGGCGGCCTTGATGTCGAGCAGCGGGATGTTGAGATCGAGGTTCGCCCTGGGGGACGCCGTCGGCGCCGCTGAGGTCGAGTTGCTGGAGAGATCCACGGAGTTTCCCTGCCGCGCCGTTCCCTGGCGGTACGGCGACGACGTCTCGTTCGATAGCAACGGTCGAGACTTCGATCCGTGACGACGCTTGCGAGCCCAAAGTATCAGGCCGAAGACGAGCAGGCTCAGGAGGACGGCGCCGCCGGCCGACGCAGAGGCAAAGATCGCGACGGACATGCTTCGTCTGTTGGTGCTATCGCCGGAATTGACGAGCGCATTGTTGAATTTGAAGATTTCGAGACCGTTAAGAAAGGCGTTAGCGTCCAATGGCCGGGTCTCTAACGACCTGCCGATGCTAATGTTAATCCACACCGAGGGAGGCCGCATCTCCACCATTACATCCTTGTAAAAAGGCACGAGATGTTCATGATCAGTGCCATCTCCTGAGCGTATCTCCTCCTGAGAATGGTCGGCAGCGTAGAGGACGAAGGTGATACTGCTCGGTGAGATGAAATCGCAGAAATGTGCACGAACCAGATAATTGTAGCTCGCATCCACCCGAAATGTCCAGGTAACGTTGAAGTTGAACTCGCCAATCCGCATGTCTTCTTGGATGTTCATGGTTCGAGCCGTGGAGTAAACAGACTCCGGAGCGACAACGTCCCTCACATCTGACTTTTCGTAGTTGATAGCGCTGCTGTTGGTGCCATTCAACAGAGCCATGTTTGTGTTCAAGATGTAGTCATCATCAGGGATCCATGTCCGCCACATGGTGTCGTTGGCCGGAGTAACCTTGGCGCCGCCGACGTTGATCCTGTAGACCGTCTCCATAGTCTGATTCGATAAATTTGAAGTGGTAGAGCTATCGAAGAGATATGCGGGGGCGGTGAAGACCTCGATGACGTTGACGAAGGCGAAGGAAGAAGAAACGGGGAGGAAGTTGAGTTCTAGCGCGGCGGAGGCGGCAGAGTCGACCCAGAGGAAGTACTCCTTGATGGCGGGAGTGGCGGAGGAAGAGACGGAGAAGTTTTTGAGGAGGTGGAAGTGCTGGACGGTGACGTCGAAGCGAGCGGCGGAGAGGTCACGGGCGTCGGCCGAGAAGGGCAGGAAGTGGAGACGGATGACGTGGACGCCGGTGGAATTGAGAGGGAAGGAGTAGGAGACGGGGCCAGTGAAGACGCGGGCGGTGGAGTAGATCGGGGATCGGGGGTTGCTGGAGGAGGGGTTGGAGAGTGACGAGGAATTGGCTTTGCTGGAGAGGTATTTGGAATCAGTAACGAAAACGCGGGAGGGGCTGTCATCGGTGGTTATCTCGGATTGGCCGCCGCAGCTGAGAAAGTATTGTGGGGCGAAGTCGGAGGAGGAGGAGGAGGAGGCGGAAAGGAGGAGGGGTGCGATGAGGAGGAGGCGGAGGGAGAGATGATCCATTTCGGTGGAGTGTGGTCGCCGGAAAACTATGATTTGTTGTTCAACAAAGAAAGCGGAGATATGAAGAAGAGGGCGGCGGCGCGTGGAAATTTTGACTGGGTAGTGAGGAAAATCCACAACGCCGGTCCCAGCAAAAGGAGAATTTTCCCGCCCGTGACATGATCGGAATGATTTGGGTGGCGCGCATAATCTCATTCTTCAATATAAAATTGGAAAAACTAGAGAGAAAAAAAAAACATTAAAATCACGGAAAGCTCCTGCTTACATATCCTATCATTTATTACTGGTCATTGACCCTCGATGACTCTGAGATATCGACTGCTGAGCCAGTCGCGTTATCATACGCTATCAGTTCGTTTCTGCAGGATAAGTTACATTGGCCAAGTCAATGAGGAAATGGAGAAGGAGGCCGTGACCTCGATGTCATGTCGCCTATCAGAGTTTTATCTTTGGAAACAAAAAAACTAATTCAATTGTTTGATCATGCGTACTAGAGATGTCGTTCCATACTTCCCTATTTTAGATAATGATCCTATCGCGAAGCGAGTTGGATGTCCTTACAGTTGGACGAGTTTCTGAGGAGGACGAGGTCGCTGAAGTGGCATGACGAGCTGGGTCTTCCCAATCTACAAAACAGAGACAGTTAGAATCCGCCGGGAGAAGTCCCCGGCCAGGCACTTCGACGGTCAAGTCAGTACACGACGGTGACAATGGAAAGCAATAGAACAATAGTGAAATTGCACTATTGCGCATATCTGGGAAATGCGGAGTGAGAAGTATATGTAGCCGGGGAAGCTGACAGGTTCTGTCTCGCCTGCCACCCGCTGTCGCGTAACGAGGACAGGGTAATGGATGTCCAGGGGTGACAAGGTAAAGTGGCACATGCTCCATTAAGGAAAGAGACCCTTGTCAACTTGAGAATTGGCGTCGTTAGGCGCCGCTCGGCCTGACACCAGGGCATGTGGTCGAAGTACGGGAGACAAGATATGACAGACATATCAATATCGCGGTGAGATATCCGCTGTGCGTGGCTGGGATGACCAAGGCCCCACGCCGACCCCGTACAGCTTCTGGTAGTCCGGTGTCAGGGAGTGGTTGTGCCGACTGGGGGCACTGAGATAATAAGGCCGGCTAAGGGCCTGTGTGGGTGCCGACTGGGGGCACAGAGTAACGAGACCAGCTGAGGGCCAGTGCGGGTGCCGACTGGGGTCACTAAGGTACTGAGGCCGGCTAAGGGCTTGTGAGACGGAAACCCAAGGGACTAAGCCCACGTGCCTCTTATCTACCGGGATCACTCAGATTACTTGTCACTTTCCTCCTGATTAGGCGCCAGACTGCCAGACCAGGCTACACGCAAGTTGACTCGGGATCAGATAATTTCCGAGAGTTGTTGATTATTGATAATGAGATAATTTAAGTTGAACCGGGTCGAGTCAATACTGAGGATCCATTAAGTACAATATCAGAAAAAGGCTGTATCGACGAATATGAGTAGGTATAGCAAAACAGGTATCTTCGAGGAGGAGCATCCAACAAAACAGGTACTCGTCAGTAGGTATACCAAGTTTAATGGGCTATGAGTTATAATAGCCTGTTCAATTTGGAATAACAATTGCCTCCGATAGAATTTGATATCCGACTGTTTTAATTTGATCAATGGGGAGTTTGGTAAGCGGATTTAAAAGATGGGAATGAAAATGAAATCTATTTCATTCTCATTTATGATACTTAGTATACGAGAATCGAAATCAAAATATGGATATAATACCCTTGATTGGATAACTCAATCCCCACTAGGTTATCACTAAGCCCATAAATTCCTCAATCAAAACTCATTACCATTCTCATTGTTGAATATATACCAAGCGTCCCATTAAATAATCAAATAATTAGGTGTGAGTAAGGTAATCGGATATTAAGGTTAATACAATTTTAGGATACTACTAAATAGTCAGAACAGTCAGAATATGCAAATAAAAATAGTTACAAAATTTAATTTTATATCATTTTTTAATTTTATCCTTTCTTATTTATTTTCCTATTAAATTATATCTTTTTCTATTTATTTTCATATTAAATTATATCTTTTCTTATTTATTTTCATATTAAATTATTTTTTAATTTATAAAAATATATAAATCCATTATAATCTTTTAAATAATTTTTAATATCATTATTAAAAATATTTAAATTCAATTATATTCTTTCTTAATTATTTTATAATAAATTATATTTTTATATTTATTTTTATATTAAATTATTTTTAAATTTTTTATAAAAATATATTCTGGGCGGTCAGTATGCTACTCAGATTTATCGATAATTTTATTCATAGCCGACTGGAATATGGGAGTGTTTGGGAGAGCTTCTGCTAACTACTTTTTAGATTCTAGCTACATATAAGCACTTTTGAGTATTTGTGAATATCAGATTCCGCTTTAACTTCTTTAACTTTTAGCCAAAAGCTGGAAGCAAGAATTTGATGTTTTTTTCTGCTTCTGCTTTTTTACTTATGGTCTAGAATTAAAAGTATACCCTTAATAATTTATCATTTTACATAATTATCACCATAGTTTTAAATAAAATTTTATATTTTCATATAATTTATATATTCATAATTTTTATATAAATTTTTATAAATTTGTCATTTTTTATATTTATATTTTTATTAATTATATATATTTTTAAATATATATATTATTTAAAAAATTAATTTTGATATAATATTCAAAATATAATAATAAATATATAAAACAATATTGATGGTGTATCAAAATTATATTTAGATAATTAAAAAAATTATATAGTTTAAGGATATTGTTGTCATTTAACTAAAAATTAAGCTTGGAATTAATTATTCACCAAACACTCAAACTTTACCTTGTATCAGCTTTTAGCTTCTATTTCCAAACACTCCATGCTTTAGCTTCTCACTGACTTCAAGATAATTTCTACAAGAATCACTTTTCAAGAAACAAAAGTTCTCCCAAACACTCTCTATATAACCAGAATATATATATAATCTTAAACAGTATCGCAACCTAAAAAAGTTTTAAAAAAATAAAAAAAATGAATTATCACGTTCATAGCTTAACATTAAATATATATCGCAAAGTTTTTTTTCTCTAAAGTCCAATATTATTATTGATGTTTAATTAATTTTTATTGAATATGATTAAATTAAAAGTATATTATAAATACTTAATCTTTTAAATTATATTTTTTATATGATGTTAATTTTAATATGTTTTTATTAAATGATGTTAATAATGAGATAGAATGAAAAAAATTATTAGTATAGAAAATATCAAATCCTTTTATGAGTATGACTATAGAGATGAATATTCGATTCCTGTTAGGTATAAAGATAGAATGAAAGTTGAAAACCGATTGGGGATATGTAGGAGATACTGTCGAAGATATTAAAATAAATTGAAATTATACAATTAATTTTAACTTATTTGTTGAGTGGCCTGAAAGATCTGAACTGTCTTGTCCGAGTTGGAGACTCCCGAGTCGCAGAGTCAGGTTACAGAGTCTAAGTGCAAACTCTCGAGCTGGATCTTCCTAGCTAGAGACTTCCGAGTTGGAGACTCTCGAGTTGCAGAGTTAGGTTGCAAAGTCCAAGTGCAGACTCCAGAGTTGGATTTCCCGAACTGGACCTCCTTGTAGAGGATCGGATGTCGGCTAGAGGGGGTGAATAGCTCGATTCCCCTAATTCATATTTATTCCTACAAAGTTAGTATGCGTAGAGAAAATGAAAGAAACAATGAAATCAATGCTAATACAAAACCTTTACGTGGTTCGGAGATTGCTTGCTCCTACTCCACGGCGTACCCTTGAGGTGGACGAATCCTTGATCCTTCGTTAGATCAATCCCTGACAATCTTCGGCTAAGGTTTTCTCCTTCTCAATGGAGAACAATCTCTCACAAATTTCTCTTCCTCTTTATAAGATGAAAGCTAGGGTTAGGAGGAAGAGAGTGGACTTGAAAACTTGAGCACTTGAGCAAGGATATTTCACAATAAAACAGCTAAAACTTTCTCATGTCTCAAGCTTCTCTTTAAATAGAGGAGAGAGTTGTTAACAAATAGCTCAACCCTGACACCAGTCAACTGGCTCCAACCTCAATCGACTGATGCTTAGTCAATGGTTATTTTTGAACAAACCAATCAACTAGTGCCCAGACCAGTCGACTGTTACATTCTGTTCGATACAACAGAAAGATCCATCGATTGCCATGTTAAATATTAAATTTTTAGGGGTTGAAAAGGTAAATTTCAAAAATTAGGGGCCTAGTTGAAATTGTTTTAACTTGGAGGGTTTTTTTGCAAAAAGCCAAAACTGTATTAAACCCTAAAAACTTCTCCTCTTTCAGTTTTCCCGATTCCTTCTTCCGCCCCGACGCCACAGCGAGCAAACGCCTGTCTCTCCTCGCAGCCCAGCCTTTCCCCGTGCCTTCTTCTTCATCTCTATCCTCTGCGCCTTCCTCCTCTTCGGAGCACACGACTTCTCCTTCCTCTTCTCCTCGCGCAAACCCTAGGCGAGATCCTTTCTCCACGCGAGATCCTAGCCGACGCCGACCCCTATCTTGGTAAGTCCTCGGTTGTGACTTCCTTGTTCCCAATTCCTTTGGTGGTTTCCCTGTCTTGGTTAGGTAAGCCTTTCCCTTGGCTGTTCCAATCGGATTGATGATTTATTGCCGAATTGTTCTTGATCCGCGATCTTCAATACTTTGCTATGTATTGCTGATGGTTTTTGGATTAGGATTGAGGCTGTTTTGTCAACCCTCTATGCTAAGTTGTGTTTGATCACAAATTTGGCTTTTGGGTGCAATGAATTTGTTGTTGCCGTGAGTGTTAGAAGTTGAGAAGTTTGGTAAATTTGAGCAGTGAAGTTGCGTTCTTGATGCATGATTACAATAGTGATTACTTCTAATATTACTACTCTTCTTTGTGATTTCGAGTATATAGTTTTGTATTTGTTAGATGGTAGTTTCATTTAATTATATTGTTGGTGATGTGAGGTGAGGTGTTAGGGATTGATCTAGAGCTAGCATGGCCCGAGATCTTTTATCATAAAATCACAAATTTAGCGCATTTGGAACTTAACATCAGATGCTACGCACTTTCTATTTGATTATAGTTTCTGTTAATGCCTTTAGCTAGATCAAATTTACTCTTGGCTAAAAACTGCTAGTTAGTAAAGTAAGCTTATTTTTCAAAAGATATGCAATGGAATACTATAAGGTTAAGGGACCCAAAATTGCTTGAGTGCGATTAATCATTCGAGCTGAGTGGATAGGTCATGCTCAATTATGCCATTGTCAAAATCGATATTAGTCGAGTAAGTAGTCCGCTTAGAATAAGATATTAGACGAAAGTGGAGCAGTGAAGCTGTGAAGGTGATGAGGAATTAAGTATCACCCATTATTGCAAGTGGAAACATCACCCTCTGCCAGTGAAACTATCGCATCAATTTCCATTATTTCCTCTTCATTCACAATGAGATTCTCTGTTTTCTCATCTACAATTTTTTATTGCCATAGATTTTCCACTTATGTTATTGATTTTTTTTATTATTTTGTGATGGATAATTAGCTATTGCGTTCTGTGTTTGGCTATATCATTGTCATTTTGATTTGTTTCTTAAATTTGGCATCTAGTTAACAGTTGCATCGTTTAAGTGACATAAGCTTCATAGTTCAAGTATCTTATAAATGGCCAGACAGTTATTCGTCTTACATGTTATCTTGTTCAAATATCTTAACCAAGAAGCAGAGAGCACATATAAAATATCATCACCAGCTGAAGCTAATGGATTCAAAATGCAGGTTGTCTGCAAGACCGGAAGAACAAATGGCTGCTACTTCATGGCGCATCCCACGAGGACCGCTTGTCATGACCCCAACATTCGATCCATTGTACTCCAAAAGCATCTCTGCAATTTTGGTTTCAAGTTAGAAAGAATAGTTCGTTCAAGTATCAGAATTATAAGGAGAACAATAAAATACACACACTTTTGAGTGGTGGTCTTCCTCCGAAATTCACTTTAGTGGCCTTCACAAGGGACTCCTGCGAAAGGCTGTCCAACTCCCTATCTGCATTATAGAACCAGGAACTGGGAGAAACTTTTGGTGTCGGCATATCAACATTTTGAATCTGTTTCACTTCCTTAGAATCCCCTTTCTTGTTCCTTACAACCGCCATGCTCGCTGTGGCCATTATGCAAATAAACATGAAGAGCAAATTTAAAGCCGACTTGGCAGCGTAGGAGTAGATTTCGTTCGTGTTCTGGTCAATTGGGTATATGCAGAAACGTTGGAGAATAGCAATGAGCAGGAGGAATGCCACGAATGAGGACGCCACTATCGCAGCCAACCAGAGCCAGCCGTTGGGACCAAGAAGTGGAGCAAGAGGAGTGTCGGATTGGAGAGGGTTGAACGAAACAGTCCGGATGATGTTTTGCGCATCGTCGGAAGGTGATTTGGATTTCTCTCTAGTTACGTAGGCTTCGATTTGAAGGTCCAAGCGAGAAAACGAAGCATTCCCAGATATGGGGAGGAGGAGATCGAGCATGGTGAGATCGGCCGAGGTCTTGAACGCACAGATGAGGAGGACGACAGGGGTTGGTCTGTTGAGAGTGGTTCTTTGGTGTACCAGTTCGCGAATAATCGAGATAAAGGGTGTGATTCCACTGCCACCGCTCACTAGAATTAAGGAATCATACCTGCGTTTTTACTGTAAGATTTCAGCATATTTTAAGAGTTTAAAGAACAGAGAGATAGTAACACGTAAAGAGACCTCAGGAAGTTCTTTGACAGAGGACCGTAGGGTCCTTCGACTTTAACATGGAGACAATCGTGAACAAGGGGCTTAGCTAATGCCCTGTGGAGATTTTGTGTCCAGGTTCCTTCTTTCTTGATGATCACGGACAGTCTCTCGGGTTCCAAGTTGCTGCTGGAGGTCACCGTGAATGGGTGCCACTGGAGTGATGAAACGCTCGGGACGTTGATGAAAACGGTGCTCGGTGGCTCATAAGTAAGTTCTGAAAATTATCATCAAGTAGAATTGAAGCAATGAATTACTTGGGTGTAGCATCGATATAAGAAACACAATAACTAACTTGGGGATTTGGCGAAGTTTAGCTCGATCGCCTCCGATGGCAAAAGGCGAGCTGAGACTAGCTTTGCTCTGTTTCTTGATTGCAGGAATCGCAAGTAACGATCGACTATGAAAAGGTAAACGCCAGGAAGGATAAAGCAGAAGTGAGAGATGCCGACGTGCATCAGGTAGAAGAAGAGGAAGACCATGTAGAGCTGATGCGTGTAGAAGAAGAGCTCGAACATCTTGCGCCTTATCTGCGGAACCGTTGTCGCCCACATAATTACTCCGGCGAGCAGAGCTATTTCTCCAGCCACATTGGCTACGTCGGCGTTGGCCCATTTCAGCATCTGCGATTGATGGAATCGAGGATCTAACAAGCCAGGCTTTATCTGTACGTGTAAGACTAGTTGGTAGTACATATATTGTTAATACCTCATCCATTTGGTCGGTGACCGCCCAGTAAATTATGTAACAAACGCCATGCGTCGAGAAGACAGCCATGGTGATGTGTCCCAGCCAAACGTGGTATCTGATGCTGGATTCAGAAGTGAGCCCGAGAAGCAGCAAGATCGACGATCCACGGGTGACAGGGAAGAAGAGAAAGGCGCAACATAGATCCCCAACCAACGCCAAGCGGTGAGCCGCAACATCCAGTCTCGCTTTCCATCTGCATGCATGATATATATATGATTGACGAACAAAATATATATAAATGGCATATATATATGTATATGGACGTATATATCTAAATGTTTTTCAAGCAGTTATATGGTACTCTTACAATTCCTCTCCATCGTCGGAAGGTCGTTGTAGTTTGGAGAAGTTTGTAGTCAGGTACTTGGAGTAGAACCAGACGAGGAGCACCAAAAACATCAAGCAGAAGGTTAACTCTATGCCAGAAACGATTCCCAGCGGCCAATTCACAAGCACAGGCCTCTTCCATGCCACCGTATCACTAATTGATCTGGAATCCACGTTAGATTATTAATTAATCCTTTGCAACATCAGTAACTCAATCCGCTTGATTAAATTTATAGCAAAATATACCTCCGACAATTGTCGACTCTCTTCACGAGATGGAGATAAATACAACCAATCACTGCAATGAACAGGATCGGAAATGTGTAGATCAAAATGCTGGTACCTGCGCATTATGCATGCATGCAGTATCAATATATGTTCGAGAGGAGCAAGCTAAGAAAAAGAAAAAGATTACGAAAGGTGAAATTAATAGATCATCAAACACCTTGCCGTCCAAAGTATGTGGAGTTGGTCTGTGCCCGGAGCTTCGGCGACCAAATTTTTGTGTACGTGGCGGTAGGCATCATAATCCATATCATGAGCCAGCCGAGGAACACAGCGGTAGCAAGCAGCTGCATTGCCTTGATCAAGGCCATCTTCAATTCTTCTACCTGGTTATCAAACTTTGATGGGCTAATGCCATCGATATACGACCACCAGACCGCGGTGCTAAGCCGGTTTTATACGTTCGGAACGGTGAGGAACTAGGGGGAAAAACAGAGAGAGATATGCCGTCCCCCATCTATCCACGGCCTGCGTCGCTTAACAAGTCGCCACGCGTAGGTCAACTCTATTCTTAGTGGGTTAACAGGTGATTTCTCGACTAGCTAATATTCTGAGGTAGTACTTACAGTGGCAGTGGGCACTCAACTAGTGACATCACATCCCTTTGCCTTTTCATTCTCTACTCCATTCCATTCCATTCGCTTCCGTTCCTTTCCTGCTGGCAGCGGATGGGGATCAAGTGGGAGGCGGGCAGGACTCACGATGACGATGGTGAGGTCAGCTGTCGCGGAGACCAGAGCCTTACGAGGGCGATGTGGCGGCCAATGGCTGGCTGATTCGGGGAGCGTGTGGATCCAGCTCAAACGGACTTGTGCCAGGCATCACCGTGCACGTGTGGGACGCGAGCGGTAGTGGCTACAGTGGCACGAGGAAGACGGCTCGCCACGCGCACGGTTAAATTAAATACGCTCTTTCTAACTAAATGGAAACGGTTTAAACATAGCTCGTTGTCCAACTGGCGTTGTTCCTGGGTTGGTCTAATCGTTCCTCCGGAGACCATGTGAGACGGTAGGACTTATGCAGTGATGAGCATTGGATGCAACATGTGCATTTCCAGAGTGCTATGCATCGTTAAGGTGGGGTGTCAGAGCCCAAACGTGTTGAAAATTTGAATGAAAATTAAAAGGGTGATTGGAGAAGATTTTATTGGATATGGAACTTTAATTTTATATTGGTAATTCAAGACTGAGTTTGTTTGTATTATTGTACATGAATATATAATATAAATAAGTGTACGAAGAGAATTTTTTTCTCACGAGTGAGTGTAAATTTAGAGTCTAGATTTGCATTTGTCGGTACTAGAAGTACCTGATCGAATTTTATTTTGATATTGATAAAGGACTCAAAGTTAAGTACGTTTTATGATCTAATGAGCTATCTTAAATGTGTAGAAAAGTCCTAATAAACATAAATATTAAGTTCTGATCTATAAAATTGGATAGAAGTCCTAGTCAAGGACTGAGCACCAAAAATTTGGTGAGTGAAGCTGGTGTGAAGACCTCACCAGGGTCAGGTACCGAAGTCCTGATATGGAGGATGGAGAAGAAGACTTAGCCAAGCGAAGATGACGGACAGGAGTCGGGATGGTCAAGGGTTTGACATCACGAGTTTCGAAGTTTTCGAAGGCCGATCAAAAGTCCAACCGGAAGTTGGCGACAGATAATTTCTCCTGAGAGGAGTATGTGAGGATGCGTTTCTCGGAAGAGAGAACGGTAAGCGTCGATTCAACCTAATATTTTAGTCAAAACATAAAAGTCAAGATTATACAGCACCGACTGTCAAGCATGTGCATCTTTATTATATATTATTCTTGTGTTTCTAACCATGTTTTACAGGTAAGGAAATGTAGGTTATTGTTGGTCAGCAGGAGGGGGTTAAATTGCCCCTGAAAATAAAAATAATATCTTTTGTTTTTGCTAGAACAAAGAAATTAGTTAATAAAAAAGAAACAAAGCATAACATAAAAAAAACTATATCAAAAAATTAAAAGACCTGAATTACTTGGTTTGCAACCTAGGAGGCTGCTAATCCAATACCAAATAAAGTGTAAATCTCCTGAATAACTCCTTCAGGCGGAGAAACCTCTTCAAGAAAGAATTTGTATACTGTGAGTGAATGAATAGGAATTGAGCTCTGGGGGTATATTTATTATCCCGGTCAACTCTATCCAAATGCTGACGTGACACTATCGGGGCTCCCGAGTGGTTGAGGGCGCCTGACACGTGGCTTGTGTGTTATCCGATGCGTAATGTTTGCAAACGGCTAGTTGGCAGATAAATCTTGGCTCTCGGACACCTGTATGCATTGGGGCACCTGGGAATTGGGGCGCCCGAATGTATAGGGTGCCCTCATTCACGGGCGCCCGAGTGACTTTTGGCCAGCAATTTGCTGACCAATTTCCAGCGGGGTCTTCTTGGGTGATTTTCGGACCTTTCAAAGTCGGGCTCACCCAAACCCTCCTTCGGCCCTCTCCTCGAGCGTGCTTCCCCTCGGCTTCTCGTCCTTCGGATGTTGCGTGCGTATTTCTCGTTCCACCAGTGTACTCATCCGAAGACCTCCGTGTCCCTCGAATGCACCGAGCCCATCGGCTCCCTTCTACTGTCATCTTTCTCGACCGCTGCGTCTTTCGCTTGACTTCCTGCGCTCCTAAGCTCCTGCACACTTAGACATAGAGATTAAAAACCAACAAGACCTACTCGGTTGACCACATCAAAACCAACTTGGAGTACTTACAGGAAAAGGCTGATTCTCGGAGTTCAAGCGCTCGTATGGTGTCAGGCGCCCGAGTGTGACTCAGGCGCTCGGGATGCCTCAACTCAACCGAGGTTCGACTGAACTGGCACGCACTGAGTGGACGATCCACGTCACCAACATAGGCACCTGAGTTGATACATGTTCCCGAGAGTGGATAGAACATGAGGATCAAGTTTGACGATCGGTGGCCATGTTAGCGGATTTGGGGTGCTCGGGTGAGCTATACAAGCGCCCGTATGTCCCTTTATAAATGTGTTCGAGCAGTGCACTCAACATCAATTTTGGATTAACGTGTGAGCCTTAGAGTAGGAGCTGTTACAAGACACCGAACCAAGGAAAAACAAACATATTAGCGTTGTATTTTTTCCTTTTATTTTTCCGTTTTGTACTCGTAATTCTTAGTCTGAAACAAAAATTTATCGAAAGCGATATTCACACCCCTCCGCCCCCTCCCCTACCATCGCTCTCTACAATCCTACAACACTGAATTATGTTGGCTCGTGTGCGAACAGGACTTACACACATCGAATGCTGAACCGGTACGGATAAAATTTGTCCAATCAGATCAATCAATATTTTGTCATATGAAATATTTTTACTACTTATTCAAGTGAATAACGAATGCATTCATTGATGTTAATGATGTATATGTAATCTCTCGGGTAAAATGATTGATGTTTTGATCAGAATGTAATGACAATAAATGATCTTTAATTGGCCATTTAATACGGTCAAAGGGGAGACATATAAGAAGACTAGATCTTGAGCAAAAAAATAACGACAAAAGCTATAGCAAAGACCCTAAACTCCATTTACTTGCATTCCCCCTTCGTCTCTTCTTCTTTGTTGTGTATCCATTTGACAGTATTGCTCGTAATAGCAATTGAGTACCTTCTCAGTTTGCCGAGATCAACCAGTATTTGGTGGTGGTCACGGTTTGCTGTTGTATTATGGGAAACAAACTATTCGAGAGAACCTCAAAACACAATATGAGGTGGGACGAATCTGTTTCGAAAAAATTGCGTTAAACGTAAATCCTAACGTCTATGTTTTCGAGCAATTGGGAATCTTTCCCGACTTGACACCTTCATTTCCCAACTTAGATGATTTGGGCCACTTACGTGCTGATTTGACATTCCACTCGGAAGACTCATTGTCCACTTGAGAGCACTCAGTTCTCGACTCAGATGTACTTGGCACCAACTTGGGCAGTACTCGGACGATATTGTGATTTTTTCTCGACTCAGAGCTTTCAGCCGACTCGACTTATCCGTTAGACTCGAACTCATCAATACGAAGTAGTCATCTTCTAGACAATAGAATAGCTCAGCTGAACTTTTAAGGCTGATAGTCTGAGATTATCTGTTCAAGTTAAGTTAAAATTGATTTTGTATAGTTTCAATTCAGTTAGAATTCTCTGGCAAAACTTCGGTGAAACTTTGAATGCCATTTGCTGCCAACAGTTTGGTGATTTGTTGGGATGATTAATTCTTATGTTGTTGTGATTGCAACTAACGCCTCCTTCCCAGATTAAGACACTCTTTGTCAATCTCTTGTATCATTGGAACGGACGGTTTAGCTCCCTCTGCTAAGTGAAGTTGTGCTTAACAAAGGATTAAGATTTGAGATTTGAACGTTTTGAGTGTGGAACAGAAATAACATCTATGTATAACATATGGTATGTGTTTTAGGGCTCTAAAAATGGGGTGAGCATGTAAATTTCAGATAGCATATATAAACCCTAAAATTGTGAGTACCGGACAAATATAAACTATAACGAACTGAGTAGCGTTGTGTCTATTGAATTTTCAATTTAATTTTTTAAGGTTGGGGCAGATGAAAGATTTAGATGAATTTAGAGAGATATAATAAGAAAAAATGAGATGAAATACCCGTCTGACAGTGAACCCACACACACAAACGACTCGCTGAAAAAGGTCGCATTTGATTTTTGTCATAGTTAGTAGATCTACAACAATTCAATTCACGAAGAAACAATTGGCACCTAAAATGGCAGCATCGATTCCGAAGAACAAAAATACTGTTATCGAAGACAGAAAAAGCTGGCAAGACAGCAACCCGAAGGGGAGTCCATGTAAAAGCTCCCATCACTGCAAACAAAGGGAAAGTTGCTTTCGCTGCTGCTGCTGCTGCTGCAGCAGCTACGACTTGTGCTTCCTTTCCTGTTCGATCACTCTCATCTCATCCAATCCCTCAAGTCAATCGAGCATCTTTTCTCTTCCCTAAGCGGACAACCATGTCATCAGCTAGCAGGCGTTGATGTAACTAAAGATCCGGTGCACCGCCGTCGCAATCTCATCCGCGGTCAGCAATTGGCACTCTTCCTCCATCTGTTACGTACATAGACAAAATGTCACCAACTTAATTTGTTAACTTCAAGCGGATTAATTAGCTGCCGATTAACCTTGAGGTTGAGCGAGTAGAGGACGGAGCTGGGGTCGAGCGAAGTGATGTTGAGGTGGAGCACAGAGAGGTGCAGTTCGTCCATGGCCGCGATGGCGCTCACTAGTTGACCTTGCCGCCGCCGCCGGCCTGCTACCTTGAGGTTCACGTGCCCATGGACCAGCGTCGCCTCCACGTCCACCCCTATGCCCTCCTCCTCGCCCTCAGAGTAGTCCCTGTATTGCGGCGACACGAAGAAGCCGTCGTGGAACGCGTCCGCCACTGCGCAGGCGACAACGTCGTCGTCATTGGCTGCACGCTGCCGCTTCTGTGCTTGGAGGGAGAGGAGGTGCTGCTCTAGCTCCTTGACGAACTCAATCGCACCGCCGATGATGGACGCTTGGTCGCCCTTCGAGGTCATTAAAGCAAACAATGAAGGAGAAATACAAACTATAAATAATAAAAAAATGGATTTCAGAAGTTGCATGTGTCTCATTGGCATACGCGTTGGACGTAGGAGGGTGGCATGAGGGAGCGGAGAGTGGCGAGGTAGTCATTCATAAGGCGGCGGCGGTTGCGCTCCACGCCAATGTGTGTAATCCGCTGGCTCTCCGCCTCCACCGCGCTCTTCGACGCCGACGCCGATCGTGGCCTCTTCCGCTTCCTCCGCTCGCTCGATCCCGCCGCGAGTGCCACCGCGGCGGGGGTCCGCTTGTGGTGGACGCCGCCTCCGCCGACGACGACGATGCCACTTGCTGGACGCGCGTTCGACTCGGTGGCGTGAGTGATGCAGCTCTCGAGTTGCTCCGCTGCGCAGGAGGACAGTCGTCGCAGAAGCTGGAAGTTGGTTTCTTGGGGGAAGAAACTTGGGTGCTCTGCTTCAGTGGTCTCCTCTCCGCCCGCTTGCATAAGAAGTTGCAGGAAAGGTGTTCGATGACAGAACGGGCTCCCATATCTCATCTCAAGTAAGCCAGGCTCCAAACACTCTGAGCCCAACACTTCCCTCTCCAACTGTTATGTTTCAAAGAATCAAATTATTAAAAATTAAGCAGTGCCCATTGCTTGCATTAATGGAATGACCAAAAATAGGAGTCGATGTAGAACTTTCATTGATCGACGAGGTGGTGTTCTACCAGATAGAAAGAGACAGGAAATTAAAGGAAGGTACCATAGCCGAGTGGAGCGTGCGACTTACAAGTGGGTCATTAATGGGTCCTCGGAGCTGCTCCATGGAAAGAAGCTGATGAGCAAGCAGAGCCTGGCAGTCGTAAGTACCTAACCAACTACCTATCCTCTTCACAATCGAAACAAGCTTACTTCTTCTGCTCGTTGATTCCCCTCTTCATTTATGCTCATTTAATGCATGGCGTCCAAGCATGATAAATCTCCTCACGAATGATTAATGCCTGGAAAGAGGAAGCCAGTTGGAAGCTTGGACCAAGTGATACAATTGTGACATTGCACACAAACCACAGTTAAAAGAACGCGAACTGTGGGATGGATGGAGCACGTAGCTAGGTAGAGGTAGAGGAAGGAATGGGATAAGGGGAAGGAAGAGGTGAGGGTGAAGGAGAAAGGATGAGGTTTACTGCTATAAATTTGGGGATTGAGGGTCTGTCCGTAGGAGGTGCCCCATGCATTGCATTATTGCTTGGGTGTCAGATTTGTACAGCTGCGTAGACAGAAACACAGACGTGGGGGCGCTCGCCGTCTTCTTTCTCTTTCTTTGCCCCAGTCTCCGTGCTTCTTCTTCTCTCTGTCTTCATCGCTTTAACTTCGGCTCCTCTGGATGAACGAACGTAATCATCTTCTTCCTATAATTGTTAGAAATGGGCCATTCTTTATATATTATGTACAGAAAGCCCAGACCACGAGTAAAATAAGGCAACTCGGCCCATTTATCACACATTCAGATCACTTACAACTTTAACATAAACACATTTTTCATATTTATTTATCATAAAATCATGTCATAAAATAAAAAAACTTTTAATTACTTCCCCTTATTCCCTTTTTTTCTTTTATATTAAAAAACTTTTTAAATATAATGAACAAACTGTTCATGCGTCGGAAACTGTAAATCTCAATTGTTACCTTAATTTCGAACTCAGTTCTTTAGGACCACTTCCATTATTGCCCTCGGTTCCATGTCGGCTGTATTCCAGTTATTTTCTTGTGATGATACCGTTCTCTTTGGTTGCTTAGATTTATCCGTATCTTTTATATATTATCTAATTAAATGGTCACAAAAGTTGATGAAGTATTTAATTCCCCTTCTTGCTTAAGCAACCTTTATGATCTCACTAGAAGGGTTGGTAGAAGGTCATGTTTTAATGAATCCAACTTAAACTTGAGTTGCTATATCCAAGTTAGTTGTTGGTTAACAGTATAATATGTTCTTAGGCGGTTAATTACACCCAAAATAAAGTAATTAAAGTTGATTGTTCATTTCAATCTTCTTCAAAGGTAGGTTAAAGGTGGCTTTTTTGGGTCGATTCGCTTAGTCCATGGCAGACTCCTTCAATCGTTGCATTTGTGGTCATGCTTATTGTCGGTGGCATTATCATGTTAATTAAATAAGCATTGTGTTTGATCATCTCGTTTTCGATCTAATTACAAGAAGAAGAGAAAGAATATGACTTGCATTAGTCGGACCTTGTTGGCAATTAGTTGGCAAATTGTTTTCATTGAGTACTGCTAATATATATATACAATATTGACGTCGCTATTCCACTCAATATCTCTTGTCACATTCAAAATTAAATTTGTGTCTATGAGTATTCTCGTTTCTATGTTTAACAAATTAAAAGATTTTAATATTTCGAACCAACCACCATTTCTATAATTAAATTTTACTTACACTTTGAGTGCCTAAATTAGAACATGAATCCAAATTGTGGATTTTTGTATATGATAGGGTTAAATAGCCTGTGGTAGGCACGTGGATGAAGAAGCTACATGGTATGATACGTTGGATCGAAGTGACTTTCCTTCCCGAGCCTCGGAACCCCCCTCGGAGAACACGCCCTGGAAGGATAGCCAGGAGACACCTCCCGGGACCACCCCGAGAGGTTGGGTCCCGAGAGCGACTCGGGAATTATAGCGCCTGTGCTCATCCGGGTCAGAAGGCTCCGAGCTCACCTCGTGGAAGCGGAGTCCGAGGTAGCTTCGACCTCAAGCAACGGTCTTCCCCCCTCTCTCCTTTCATGAATTTATGGATAAGCCTCCCCGTCATAAGGAGTCATCACGACCCTTAAATGTTGCAATGGGTCGAAGTGTGGTAACGGTGTAGATCGTTTCAAAGGCTATCCAGTAACCGCTAAAAGAAGGGGAGGACGTAGCATAAATCATGGAGACGTGGCACCGAACAAAGAGGGGCGCCAAGTCCACCGCCATCAGTATAAAAGGTAGTCCAACCTCTCCGGTAAGGAGATTACGCTCTCTTAACTCTACATACATTTTTCCCTTCTTGCTATCTTTCCTCTCCAACGATACACTAACTTGAGCGTCGGAGTGGACTCCGTCGGACCCCTTCCGGCGTGTCCCCTAACGCTCGTGTTAATTTCACAGGGCACGGAGTTCCTCCCCTCCACAGCGACTTCCACGTGGGCAGAATCTTCGGTGACTGATATTGTCGACGACTCTTTCCAAAACAGTATATATAAAAAATCATTTTCTTATAACAATTGTCTAAATTATCGATGGATAATTTTTTTCCTTGGCAAATTGCAAAATGCCTTTATTGTCTTATGTCAATCAAATTTATCATTATTATTATTATTATAAAAACACAGAATTTAGAATTAAAATAATCCCTAAATCTAAAAAAAAAAGAAAATTTGCACCGTAGATGGGATCGAATGGGATTCTAACTCTTTAACAATGTCGGCATGCTAAAATCATAATAAACATTTTTTTGGTGTGTAGTGGTCATAAATTTAGAAGATTTATATTTAAGTTTGACGTGTTTGTTTGTGGCTACTTAACTCCTAATTTTTAATGTGATTACGTACATCTTAATTATTGGGAAAAAGGTGAAATCTTCGCCTCAATCCCTCTAGAGTAGCTCTCCACTAGTATTTAGAAAGGAAAAAAAATCACAAAAAGTTTTGTTCAGCAACAGCTAGCAGTGCATGAAGGGGGAATTGAGATAATCAACAAGATTTTACGACCGTTGAAAATTGATCTCAGGCCTATTAACAGCAATACTCTTGCATGAATTAACTGTGTCATCTTGCAAAGACAATGTAATTACACCTTATGATCCTAGAGTATAAATGGTCCCAACAAATCTCAAATTAATTTGCACTCTTTCATCGAATTTAAATTAATAACGTGATTATTACTTGATGTTTATAGATGGTAACCCCGGTGTCTATGAAGCTAACTACGGGCTCAAAGTGAGCTAAGATAAAGGAGAAATACAGGCATCAACTATGTCGATGACTCAATGTGATTGTCATGCTTTGCTCAACACACGGGTAACATGTGATAATATAATCTAGATGTATTAAATCGTATCTTTTAATATAATGGTTGGATGTCTTTGTTGCATCTTCTTAATTTATAATTGGTAATTGGACAAATATAAATACATGAGTTTAATTTCTGTGAAATCTAAAGATAAAGAGAAAACAAAGACAAACAAGAACATCATGCTAGGTTAGACATGTACAAAGTTGCATAGAGAAGCACAAGTATTTATTTTATTCATTGTGTCTCTTTGTCTATGGGTGGGCTCGGGCTTGCAAAGTGCTGTCAACAATGAATTGCTCATTTCTTTTAAAAAATATTAATTGATAAAAAAAATATTTTCATTTTTGTGTGTTAATTGTTCAGGTGTGACAATGCCAACCACAGCTGATTGAAGCTTAAGCCTCAGCCCTGCTACAACCAACTTGTCGTGAGAAATTATAAATTGGATTCATTAGTTAAACGAACAGTCATAAATTGCTTGTGAATGTAGCAAAGCCACCCTTGTTTGCGAGGTGAAATTAAACATCTCTAATATTTTGTTTTTTTATAATTCAGGTTTTAATTTTTTGAATCGACTAATCAAGTAGTCCGACTCAAAGCATAGGTTAACTATGCCTAGGGTCTCTATAAAATTGGGACCATTATTATTACAAATCTTTGAAATGGTTGAGTCATTATTATTTTTCTTATAAAATCTTGAATTGCTAGCTAGGCCATCAATTTAAATCTAACGTTGTATCATGCGTGCATATATGCTGCTTCGATTTCGGCTCCTCATTTGATAGGAGCATCTCTAATGCAAGGTTTATCAAATTAAAAAAATCACAAAAAAAAGATTATTTAAGTGGAGCTAATAATTATTATAAGATAACATGTTAACATTTCAAAATAATTAAAAATAAATTATTTTATGAAGTATTCATAAATTATTAGTAATAATTAAAGTTGTATTTCTTTCTTTTAAAAATAAATATATTCAACAAAATGAAAACTATACAAATGATTATAATTAAATTAAAATTTATAAGTTAATTAAATATTAAATGAAAATTATAAATTTAATTATTAATTAAAAATAAAAATAAATTAAATTAAAATTTATAATTAATTATAATATTAAATGAAAATTATATAGAATATTAAATAAAAAATAATAAATAAAAATATATGATTTTTAATATAGGACCTAAAAAAAAGTTATATGTAGGTTTTTTTTTATTACGAAGAGAATAGTAGGTTTTATACTTATGATGTGTTATATTGAAAGTTAAAAAAAAACTCATAGAGAGGTTTAACAATTAGAGATGTCCTAAGACCCAATTTCATTTAATTTTTCCACCCCATTTTAAGGCATCTCCAATGGTTAGAGTTCTAAGTGAGTTTTTTTTATGATCCCAATATGCCGCATGAACAATATAAAAATTTATTAAAATATCTTCAATTGTTAAAAGCTCTAAATATTTTTTTTTTCAAATTCATAGCATGAGTTACATGGCTTCATTATATACCTTATTTATAGGACCTATTACCTAATCAACTATTCAACTCTTAAGCCTTTCCTTTTCAATACCTCTAAAAAAACACAAGTCATCGCGGTCTCATTCTCTCATCAATGCTATGCGTTTCTCCTCCCTCCCTTGCCGGTGATTTTCTTAAAGGACGTTCTTCTTCTTCCTTGTTGGTAATATTTTTTCGCTCTTTTTTTTCTTCGATAAGAACATGAATTAAAAAAAAATCCATAAACACAAATAAAAACCTAAGTTATTTCTTACATAGTATCCGAGCAAAATGACAATTTTGTCATTAAAAATCACACTTGAGATATTGAACATTATAAAAAAAATAAATTCTTTTCCTAATATATGGATGACTTATAGAATATTCTTGATCATACTTATTAGTATTGATTTAATACAAAGAAATTTTTTAAAATTAATAAAATCTTATTTACATTGAATGATATCTCCAAAAACAAATTAAATAATTTGAAAAATAATTATTAACATAATTTAAATATAAAAATTTAATTAATAATTTTGAAGTTAGAAAAATAAATCTTATAAAAATATTTTTTTTAATTAATATTTTATTTTTAAAATTTTTTTTTAAATCTGTCATGATGACAATCTTGAGACGGCCTTGCGTCTAATTCTATAGGTGAATCTGACTTTCTAGAAGTTTTTTTCTAAGTAAATTTAAAAAATGTTAGAAAATCACTGACAACCTACCTTCACAATCGACCATCGATGTTGACCGTCATGCTTCACTTGGAAACTAAAATCATGGGCCACAAACATGACCGCTCTACTAAAGTTTTTTCCTCAAATTGAGTATCCATCGCGCGTCTCACTATGTACAACCCCCGGAGGCCTTTTCGTCGCTTCGTGTTTAATTATAAGTGTTTCGAAAGGAATCGATGTCGATGGTCCGTCACTAAGGTTCAGTCCATGCGGACGCTGACATTAGAGGAGGAACTCATACCCTGCGAGATTAACACGAGCGTTGGGGGAACACGCTGGAGGTTGTCCTGCGGAGCCCGCTCCGATGCTTAAGTCAGTGCTTCTATCAAGGAGATGAAAAGAAGGCAAGAAAATATACGTGTAGTAGAGAATGCGTAACCTGCTTACTGGAGGGGTTAGAGTACCTTTTATAGCTGCGGCGGCCGTCCCACGAGTCTTCACGATCTTCGTCACACCCCCTCGATTATCGGTTACTGGATCATCCTGGAAACGATCTTTGTGGCCATTAAACCTGGGCCGTTGCGAGGGTTAAGGCTTTGATAGCCGCATATCACGGGTCATGATTATTCTGTAATAATGGATGATGATGATCCATCGATCCTAAGAAAACGGGCCGCTACTTGAGGTTAAGTGCTCCTTGGGCTCCACTACCCCGAGGTAACCTCGGGGTCGTTTGACTCGGGGGTTCTGGGGATGATCCATCGATCCTAAGAAAACGGACCGCTACTTGAGGTTGAGTGCTCCTTGGGCTCCGCTACCCCGAGGTAACCTCGGGGTCGTTTGGCCTGAGGGTTCTGGGTCCCCCCGAGGTGAGCTCAAGGACCTGAGTTGGTCTAGGGATTCCCCTTCCCTGGAGGATCTCGGGCGTCACGGAAAGAAAATCGTTCCGACTCGGTAGATCTTGTCACACTGCTTATTCAGTCCACGTGTCAGCCACGGGGTACTCAACCCCATCACAAGTCCCTCCCTTTAGGTCTGATCGAAGGAAGTGTGTCTAACTGATAAGACTAGTGTTGTGGTGAAGAAGTTGTATCCAGGTGGCCCCTATAACTTTTACTACTTCATTGGTGGACTTCTGGATCTGAGGAATCAGACTATGCACCCTTGGACCCCGGGCAGCTCTTTGAATGCGTCCTGCACTTCCATAAATTTCGAGGCGATGCCCTGATGGCTACCCAAGGCCCTTTAAATACGCATGGGGTTTCTTAATAGCGACCAGGTCGTCTGGCAAATGTGGCCTTACCACGTGCCCCATCCTTCTTTGTGTGGCGATCTTCCGCTGATACGCACCGTGGGCCATACGAAGCGACGACAGTAAAGGATGGTGGCTCCTCGGGATGTCTAATCAGCACTGCTGACGTGCTGCCCTCTCATTGTTCATAGGTGGATGACTTCTCCCTATAAAAGTGGGTGCAACGAGACCCTTCTGCCTCCTTGCGTTATCTGCTTCCAAACACCTTCGTTCTCCTACTGCTCGTCTTGTTGCCGCGCCCCGTCTTCGAGTGTAAGTCTAAGTCTTGTTCTGTTTTCCCCTTTCCTCCATGGGTCCAGTAGAGAAGAAAAAGAAGACCCGAAGCGACGGTGAAGGTCCTTGGGAGAGCCAGTCTATCATCCAGAGTTGTATGATACCATCTCCTCTAGGGTTAGGTTAGAATCCCTCCAAGCTGCCTGTCGGAGATATGGTATCCCGGAGGGCTGGGAGATGAGAGTTCCGGACTTAGGCCAATCACCCGTAGAGCCTCCTGCGGGGGTTTTCACTTTCTTCTTAGTGCAGATAGAATTAGGGTTTCGTTTCTCTATTCCCTCCTTTTTCATGAATGTCGCCAAATACTTCGGTATTCCTCTCCACCAAATAACTCCAAACACCTTTGCCCAGATAGGTGGGACGTTTGTCCTTTTCAGGCTTTTTGACATCCCTATGACCCCTCGATGTTTTCATTTTTTCTTTGTTCCGGTTGACTCCCGAGGGGTATTTGGCTTTACTGCCCACGCTGGTCATAGGTTCTTGGGGGGCCTTCCTTCCTCCCACAAGGGGTGGAAGGAACGGTTCTTCTACATCCAACTCCCTGAGCACCCCTTTAGTCCTATCCACTGGACGGAGAGCCTGCCGTCTATCCCAGACCTCGGCAACTTCCAGCAAGACGCGGGATACCAGAGGGCTAGGGTTATTCTAGCAGGGATGGAGTTTCACTGCCTCCAGCTGGTGCAATGCGAGGAGCATCTTTATCGAGCCGAGCTCAACACGAAAGTCATGAGCCTTAGCTCCAGTCTTCATAAGTTACCCTTTGTTTTGGAAATTTCCTTGTTAATTCTAACTGATGCCCTTTTGTCTTTATTTTGCAGATGACGTTATGATTTTCCGAGCTATGAACCGGCTTCTGAAGTGGAAACAGGCCAACGAGCAGACGCTGGTTCCTACTTCCGCTTCTTCTGCTCCGGTGGGTATTTCGGTCGAGGGCTGCAGGGAAGTGGCTGCATCCTCAGAAGACTGGGAAACCCTGGAGGCCCCCCAGGATCTCGGAGCAGCAGAACTGCCTATCAGCCCCCGAAGGAGGTTCTCCTTCATCTCCCATCAAGGCAGCGGAGGGAGAGGTTGCACCCCCTCCCCCTGCCAAGCAACCAGAGACCCCGGTTACCGAGAAAAAACGGTGGAATCGATTGGTCCAGAAGCCTCACCCCTTGAAGAGGTTGAAGAAGGGCCTAACCTCAGAGCTTCCGCCCTCCATTGATGAAGAGGATACAGTGCCCCAGTCCTAGAGAGTTCGGGAGGAACCTTCTTCTCCCTCTGTGGTGGCCACCGTTCCCTTCGCCCGCGACTTGGCCACCCTGACCGACCCTCCTGCTGTTCAACTTGGAAAGGAGGTGTCGCTTGACATGTCCAACTCTCACCGGAAGGTCCCTGTGGCGAAAAAATCGACGACAAAGGGCTCCCAATTCATCAAAATAAAGGAGACCTCCTCTGATGGTTTGCAGATAGCGTCTAGCTCGGAGGAGATGTCCTTGACTTGAGAGATGCCCCCAGCCAGTCAGGACGCCCGGCTGAGGAAATTCTCTCTCCTCCTGTTCAGCCAGGGCGGTTAGCTGGATTAGCCCAATATTTGGGCATGCTACACCAGTCCCTACTGACGATAATTGTGCTTGAGCTCTTCCTCTTTGTTTCGTTGTTTTCCTCTGACTGCCCGTGTTCCGCATCATAGGTCGCCTATGCAACTACGAGCCGCCTGTTGTGCTCCAGAGGGATCACTGAAGACCTTCTCCAGTGAGTGGTGGCAGCAAAGGCAGAGGCTGGTCGTGCCTGCGAGGCGAGTCTCCTGTAGTTGGAGGTCAGTCGGGCCCTAAGGGTGAAGGTCGAGCATTGTCTCAGTAATTTGCTGGCCTCTGAGGAGACCTTGCACGGTTACCGGCTACGGGAACGCCTCGGGTCCGAGAAGAACTAGGTTCTCGTCGAGGACTTGCAGAAACTATCCCAGGAGCAGGAGCAGCTCCAGACTCAGACGAAGGAGTTGTCTGATCACGTCCGGCTCCTGGAATCCTCAAAGAAAGCTCTGGAGGATTGGAATGAAGAGTTAGGTTTATACAGCTCTTTGTTGAGGCAATCTGTGGTCCGAAGTGACCATGAGTTTTGATGTTTGGGCAAAGGGTTTAAGTTAGGTTTACCCTTGTGTATTTGATATGTGTATGTGAGTGTGCAGGGTGCGCAGGTTACACATATTTGTTGAGGCAATCTGTGGTCCGGAGTGACCAAGTGTTTTGATGTTTGGGCGAAAGGTTTAAGTTAGGTTTACCCTTGTTATCTCATATGTGTATGTTGAGTGTGCAGGTTGTATAGGTTACACATATGGACTTGATTGGACGGGCACAGTACGGTGAAGGGTGACATGAAGACAAGCTGGAGGTTTGTGTGCACCCGAGGGACTTTGGAGAGTAGGGACGATGAGCTGAGGGGCGCAGACTTCGAGGCATGCGTGAATGATGGCATGAAGGCAAGCTGGAGGCTTGCGTGCATCCGAGGGACGGGAGCCGAAGATGAAGAGGGCGCGAAGGCAACAGTCGAGGCTGCGGATGAGGAGTCAGTCGAGTCGTGAGGGTACGAGTGCTGTGGGGATGTACTCGGGAAGGAAAACCCTAGCTGAGTGAGTAGGGCAGTCGACTGCCCTTGGGGCAGTCGACTGATAAAACTCACAGAAGGGTTCTAGCTTGGGACCAGTTGTCTGCCCTGGGGGCAGTCGACTGGTAGGTGGCTGGTGAGTTGGCTGAGAATTCGAACGTTGGGGTGCAACGGTCGAATTTCAGTGGCACCAGTCGACTGTCCTGGGGCAGTCGACTGGTAGCGAGGGTTTCAGCCCGAGTCCTATTTAAAGAGGATTTCGTGGTGGCTGAGATTCTTGACGAATCTTGTCTTGGTTAAAGACAAGATAGTAGTCTTTGTGCTCAGAGGTTTGCTTGGTGGTGTGGCGAGGTTTCTCCACCCACAAGGAGCGACGAGGGCTAGCCGGAGGTTATCCGGGGAGTGATCCATCGACGGATTCTTGGATTAGTCACCCAGCCGGGGTGGATACCAAGTAAAATCGGTTTGTTAGCATTGTTTCTTTATTGTTAGTTTTATTTTGTTTGTATTTCCGCTTGCGCGCTAACAATCTTGTAGAGAAGAATCGACAAACGCTATTCACCCCCTCTAGCAACCGTACAAGATCCAACAAGTGGTATCAGAGCGAAGGACCGCTCTCGATTGGAATAACCGCCAAGGGAGCAAAGAAAGCTAGAGGAAAATGATGGAAGATAAATTTGGGGATGACATCTACACTCCACCGCCCTACAATCATCAAGATTTCGACTATTGGCGGGCAAGAATAGAAACATGGTTCGGAATGGAGTGGGACCTTAGGATCGCGCTTGAAGAGCCCTTCGAGATTCCAAAGGATAAGCACGGGAAGAACCTTAGACCTAGATATTGGAATCAAGAACAACAAAATCAATCCAAGGCAAACAAGAAGGTAATTAGTGTATTAACTAATATTTTGCCTAACAATATTTTGAGTGGTGTAGGGGCATACCAAAATGCATGTGAATTGTGAAACAAATTGAAAGAAATTCGTGAAAACCCTACATGAATAGAAGAAGAAGAAAAGCCCAAGGAAATGGGCTTAATGGCCCAAGATGAGGAGAGGAGCTCGACATCCGAAGAGGAGAAAAAGGAAGAAGAATCATCCACCTCCTCAAGAGAAGAAGAGGAGGTATCAATCTCAAGAATTGAGGGGGAGGAGAGACCCTCATCTATACCGGAACAAGAGGAAGCATCCACTTCATCCAAGGTTGAAGAAGAAGTCAACCTAGCCTCCACCTCCACCAAAGCAAAGAAAAAGGGTCATATCACATGCTTTGGATGCAATGAAAAGGGGCACTACAAGGGCAAGTGCCCACTAGGTAAAAAGGATGTAAAAACTAAACTCATTTCAAATTCTCTTAAATCTAATGTGGGTTGTAGGATTGGAGAAGCCCAAGAGAAAAGAAGAAAAATTCGATGCTTCACATGTGGAGAGCTAGGGCACTACCACACCAAGTGTCCAAGAAAAGGAGAGTTAAAGAAATTGGGACACTTGAGAAGATGAGAGAAGGAGGAAAGGAAGAAAAGAAGCCCACGTCAAGAAGGAACTACAAGGGTAAGGGAGGTAATTCCTAACCCTAAGTTAAAATGTAATTCAAATTCAAGTTCCACTATGCATGATGAAAATAGAGTTAATTATTCATCCATGCATGCTAGAATTAATGAAAATTGTTTGCTTGTGCATAACCATGGTTTTAAATATCATGATAGGACTAGGGTTAACAAGGTAGATCAAAATCCTAGGAAAAGCATGCATCATGAAAAAACAATGACCTTTAGACCTAAGGATCATGACATTAATCCCAAGAAGGAAATGAATGTGCCTAGAAAGGAGGGTAGGTCTAGGAATGCCCAAAGTGGGCATATGGACTCAAAGGTTAAAAACTTAGAAAGAGAAAATCAAGCCTTGAGGGCAAGGCTTGATAGATTATAAAAGACCCTGGAAAGATTCAAGGTTGGATCTAAGGGTTTAGACATGGTGTTGGGTAGTTTGAAACTCAACTATGATAGATTAGGGTTGGGATACCAATCTAAGACCTCCAAGGCCAATGGAAAGAAATATGCTAAGGTAGCATATGGTTATGGCAAGGAGAAAAAGCCCAAAAATGGCAAGGGGGTTCCATTTGAAGGTAAAAAGAATGACTTAACTAAGGACAAGGTGTCCAAGGTTAAGAAGGTTCATTTTGTTTGCCAAAAATCACCGGGGGCTCACCGGTGTGGTCTAGTATGGATTGAGCCACTTAGGGAGGTGGCTAGGGGTAAGAGCTCAAGGGGGATCTCTATAAGCCTTTAGAGTCCATGGTGAATGGATCTCGGGAAAGTTTCTCTTAGGAAATTAGATAGAATGTTCCAAAAGGGTTGGAAGACTTGGGTAAGTCTTAATCCTAGGGAATTGGCACATTAAAAGGAAATTTAGGGAGAAAAAGATGAAAATAGGATTATATTTGATAATATTAGGGTTTAATGGGCAAATACCATATAATTCAGTGCTAGAAATGAGCTATGATCAAGTATAAGAAGATACATTGAGAAGAAGTCAAAATTAGGACTTTTGAAACAAGGATAAATGATACAATTTAGAAAGAGTTGAGTTTCGTGCCAATCTTGGGATGTGGAGTACATCTATTTGGAAACATATTTTTCCCAAGTAGGCATAGGCTCCACAAATCTCTCCACAAAATTTTAGATTTTTTGGAGATTTGTGGAATTAACTAGGCATTTCTGAAATTGGGCTGAAAACCTGAAATTCAGGTATCAGTCAACTGCCCTGGGGGGCAGTCGACTGATCCGAGTGAATTCAGCCCTGGGACCTTTCTGTTCATTTTATCAGTCGACTGCCCTGGGGGGCAGTCGACTGATCCAAAAGGTTGAGAAGAAAAGGCAGATTGGCTAGTAAGAGATTGTAAAATTGGAAGCCTAGGAAAGTTTCACATTACTTTATGAGAGTGTATGTCATGGGTTGATACTATATGATTTAGAGTTCAGAGATTGAATGACGAGATATGGTTTTGAATCAAAATCCTTGGTTATGATTTCATATTCTTTGAATCAAGGTTTGCCTCATGGTTAATGGTGATTATATAAAATGAGACTATATGGATATCATGGAATTTAAGGAAAATTGTTGAGTGCTTTAACTTCAATGGATGATATTAAATGATAAACTCTTGATGAGTGAAAGGATATGGAAGTTTCCCCTATGTATATAGGATTAAGAAATAAAAAGGGGAGAGTTGAGGACAATTTCAGTTGTCAAATCATAGTGGTTAGCTTTGACAAACACATGGAATTATAGATAGACTTTCGATTTGATACAAAATGACCATGTCTTAAGGAAATCAAAGTTGATACAAATGCCAAATCTTTTAGGAAATTAGAATTGATACCAAAAGTCAAGCACATTTGACAATCTTCATTAAATCATATTTTTCTAGGATAGGGTATATCCTAGCAAATGTGCTTGCAAACTTTTTAGACATTTCCAAGTGTTGTTGAGTTCTTTTTGGCACTAGGGATAAAGTTGCTTGGGGCAAATCTTAATGGTGTCCAAGGGGGAAAGAACTTAAAAGTTGAGTTGGGTAGAACTTGACTTGGTGTCATGGTGTTAAGTTGGGTAGAACTTCACCTAGGTAAATTAAAAGTTGGGAGAAGGCATAGGTAAAGGGGGAGGTTGCCTCTTAGTTTGCCTTAACTTTCATAGGAAATTTTTGGGTTTTGTGTCAAACTTGGGAATGGTGATGGATACATAGTTGAATGTATTTTTCCCAAGTAGGTATAGGTACCACAAAGTTCTCCACAAATTTTGAGAAATTTTTGAGATTTGTGAAAATTCTGGCGCATTTTTGAATTTGGCCAGAAAAATTGATTTTCAGAGTATCAGTCGACTGCCCTGGGGGGCAGTCGACTGGTCAGGGCTGGATTGGGTATCTAGCAGCTGACTTGTGTCCAAATGATGAAAAATAAGTGTTTGGGGGGCTAGTACACTGTGTTTAGGATCATTGGGATTAAAAGAACCAATAATTGAGATATTGTTGGGTTCTTTTTGATGTTAGGCAAAGGGGGAGAAGTGTTGGGTTTAATTTGGGAAACCAAACACGCCTTTGCGGGAAACCCTAGGTTTAGGGGGAGCTGAGATTAAGTGGGAGCATGATTGCTCCATTCTTAGCGTAAGGGGAACCTTGGAGAGGTTCTTAAAAACCTTTGTAAGTTCAGTGTAGGGGGAGCCTTGGGATAGGTTTTAAAAAGTCTGTTTTGGTGAAATTTCTTAACTTGGGGAAGTTAGGTGTGGAAAGTCCTAACTTGGAGGGTTAGGTGTGGGATGCCTTGGGATAGGATCCATACATTGTTTGCATTGCATATGCATTGGCGGTGTAAGTCCAAGATGGAGTCTTGGCAATGTAAGCCCAGTTGGTTGTTTAGCATTGTTTTTGCTACTTACTACTATTTGTTTTCCCTAACTTAAACGTATTGCCAAACATCAAAAAGGGGGAGATTGTTGAGGCAATCTATGGTTCGGAGTGACCATGAGTTTTGATGTTTGGGCAAAGGGTTTAAGTTAGGTTTACCCTTGTGTGTTTGATATGTGTATGTGAGTGTGCAGGGTGCGCAGGTTACACATATTGGCTTAGCTGGACGGCCTCGGTACGGTGAGGGGTGGCATAGAGACAAGTTGGAGGCTTGTGTGCACCCGAGAGACCTTGGAGAGCAGGGACGATGAGCTGAGGGGCGCGGACTTCGAGGCATCCGTGAAGGATGGCATGGAGGCAAGCTGGAGGCATGCGTGCATCCGAGGGACGGGAGCCGAAGATGAAGAGGCCGCGAAGGCAATAGTCGAGACTGCTGATGAGGAGTCAGTTGAGTTGTGAGGGCACGAGTGCTTTGTGATTGTACTCAGGAAATCCTAGGGTTCGAGTGCGGGTGAAATGTACTCGGGAAGGGTAACCATAGGTGTGTGAGTAGACCAGTCGACTGGCCTGGGAGGCAGTCGACTGATGAAACTCACAGAAAGGTTTTGGCTAGGGACCATTCGACTGCCCTGGGAGCTGTCGACTGGTAAAGTGAAAAACTAGCCGTTGGACTGCTGTTTGGCTGGCACCAGTCGATTGGTAGCAGCCAAAATTCGAATGTTAGGCGTGTAACGATCGGATTTTGCTAGGGGCAGTCGACTGGTGGCGATTTATCAGCCTAGGGTTCTATTTAAAGGGGTTCGATTTTGGCTAAGGCTCTTTGGCGAAATCTGCTTGGGTAAAGTAGATTAATAGCCTTTGGTGCTCAAAGGTTGTCGATGTGCTGTGGCGAGGTTTCTCCACCCACAAGGAGTGACAAGGGCTAGCCGGAGGTTATCCGGGGAGTGATCCACCGAAGGATTCTTGGATTAGTCACCCTTAGGGGTGGATACCAAGTAAAATCAATTTGTTAGCATTGTTTCTTGTTGTTAGTTTTATTCTTTTGTATTTCCGCTTGCGCAACTAACAACGTAGGAAGAAGAAAGCCGAAGAATTGCTATTCACCCCCCTCTAGCAACCGTATAAGATCCAACACTCTTGACCAGCCTTGTGCAGCACCGAGGCCAAGCCTACTCACCGCGGAGGTAGTTGGGTTTACAGCTCTTGGTCGGGCATGTGCAGCACCGAGGCCAAGCCTACTCATCGCGAAGGTAGTAGGGTTTTGCAGCTCTTGGCCAGGCATGTGCAGCCGGGCATGTGCAGCATCGAGGCCAAGCCTACTCACCGCGAAGGTAGTAGGGTTTTGCTGCTCTAGGCCGGGCATGTGCAGCACCGAGGCCAAGCCTACTCACCGCGGAGGTAGTAGGGTTTTACAGCTCTTGGCCGGGCATGTGCAACACTGAGGCCAAGCCTACTCACCGCGGAGGTAGTAGGGTTTTACAGCTCTTGGCCGGGCATGTGCAGCACCGAGGCCAAGCCTACTCACCGCGGTGGTAGTAGGGTTTTATAGCTCTTGGTCAGACATGTGTAGCACCGAGACTAAGCCTACTCACCGTGGAGGTAGTTGGGTTTTACAGCTCTTGGCCAGACATGTGCAACACCGAGGCCATGCCTACTCACCGTCGAGTTAGTAGGGTTTTACTCAGGTAAGGATTCAGCGCTTTTCGATTAATTATTTCATTTGCTCTTTTTATTCATTGAACTGCAAGGCAGTGCAAACAAAGAAATACAAAAATTAAGCAAACAACTCAACACCTCAACGAGGGCGATAAGGGCGGAGATGGTTGGCGTGCCATGGCCATTCCAGCCCCTTGGCTTTGTCATCTTCGAGATAGTAGCTGCGCCCTGTGAACTTCTTGATGATAGCATAAGGTCCACCCCACTGAGGCTTCAACTTCCCCGGGTCTGCCACTGGTTTGATCCTCTTCCAGACCTTGTCACCGACTTTAAAGCTGCGAGCGATTACCCGGCTCTTGTATGCTTACTGCATCTTCCGCCGATACGCTTCTAGCTGAGCTGCTGCTTTATCCCTTACCTCTGAAATGAGGTGCAGGTCGATCAGTCGCTCCTGATCATTGTCCTCTTTGTTAAAATGTTGTCGTCAGCCTGACTCTTCCCCTACTTACACCGGGATGACAGCCTCAGCCTCATACACCAGCTGGAAAGGGCTCTGGCCAGTTCCTTCTCGCGGAGTGGTATGGTAGGACCACAAGATGCTCAGGAGTTCGTCGACCCAGCTACCTCCAACGTGATCTAGCTTTATCTTAAGTCCCCTAAGGATTTCACGGTTGACGACCTTGGCTTGCCCATTGCTTTGCGGGTACGCTACTGAGTTGAAGGCTTGATGGATGCCCAACCCCTCACACCACTCCTTTAGCTTACGTCCAGAAAATTGCCTTCCATTATCTGACACCAGCATGTGGGGGATGCCATATCTGGATGCCATATCTACAGACGATGTCTCTCCATAGGACCTTCATCACCGCGACCTCCGTGATGTGCGCCAGAGGCTCAGCTTCTACCCATTCGACAAGAACCAGCAGGAACTTCTTCTGCAGTGGCCCGATTGGAAAGGGGCCTACAATGTTCATTCCCCACTGATCGAAGGGACAAGACACCATTGAAGCCTTCAAAGGCTCGGTTGGTCGGTGAGTCACGTGTTGATGTCTCTGACAGGCTTCACATCCGGCCACGAACTTGAGAGCGTCAACTTGGAGAGTGGTCCAAAAGTACACCAGCAAGATGATCTTCCTAGACAGAGATCTTCCCTCGATATGACTCCCGCAGACGCCTTCATGTACCTCCCGCATCACGTAGTCGGCCTCCTCTGACCTGACACATTTGAGGAGGGGTCGCGTAAAGGATCTCTTGTAAAGTTGATCATCGACCAGTGTGAAACTGGCCACCCGGCGGTGAAATAGTCAGCTTCCTTGGTCCATGCTTGGAACACTCCCACTACGTAGGAACTCCACATATGCATCCCCCCAATCGGCTCGGGTGTCACCTTCTGCTTCCTCTCCAATCTGAGATACTGTCTCCTCCGGAGCACTAGGTTCATCTAGCTGCCAAGCTGAAATAGAGCTAGCCAGTTTAGCTAGCTCGTCAGCCCAACATTGTCTGTCCTGCAGATCTTCTGCAAGATAACCTCTGTGAAGGAGGCCTTCAGCTGCTCGTAAAGGGTCACATATTTCTATAGGCGCTCGCAGCTAACTTCGAAGTCGCCCTTTATTTGCTGCGCCACAAGCTGAGAATTTGAATGTACACTAACCCGAGTAGCCCCCAAGTGCTTGGCTGCTTGCAGGATCGCCTCATACTCAGCTTCGTTGTTGGTAGCTTTGAAGTGGAGTCAGATGGATAAATGTAACGTGTCCCCTCGAGGGGAGACCATTAACACCCCGACCCCGCTGTGCCGACTGTTGGAGGACCCGTCCACATAGATCTTCCACATTCCTTCAGCCTCGGACTCTGGGACAGTCTCCAGCATGAAGTCTGAGAGGGCTTGTGCCTTGATAGTGGCGCGAGGCCGGTACTCAATACCTTATTCGCTTAACTCCGTCGTCCATTTGATCAGCCGACTCGAAGCTTCGGGGTTGGCGAGGACTCGTGCGAGCGAGCTGTTAGTGAGGACCACGATGGGATGTGCTAAGAAATACGACCTTAACCTCCGGGCCATTAAGACCAGAGCATAAGCCAACTTCTCCATCATGGTGTATCACGTTTCGGCATCCTTCAGGAGATGTCCGAAGAAGTATATGGGATATTGCACCTTGCCTTCTTCTCGAACGAGCGCTGAGCCTACTGCTTGCTCGGCTGCTGATAGGTAGACAAACAAAGTCTCCCCCTCCACTGGTTTGTAGAGGATGGGGAGCGCGGCGAGGTAGGTCTTCAGATCCGCGAATGCTTTCTTACACTGTTCATCCCACTCGAACTTGGCTGCTTTTCTCTGAATCTTGAAGAATGACAGGGTCTTATCTGTAGATTTGGAGATGAATCTGGATAGAGCCGTGATTCTTCCATTCAACTGTTGTACTTCCTTGAAGTTGCGAGGGGATGACATATCCAGAATAGCCTTGACTTTTTTTGAATTAGCCTCGATCCTCCTCTCCGTCACCATGTAACCCAGGAATCGACCGTTCTTCACCCCGAACAAGTACTTAGCGGGGTTCAATTTCAACCTATTGGCCCTTAGGGTGGCAAATGTTTCTTCTAAGTCGGCTATCATGTCGCTTCCCTTGTCAGTCTTGACCAGGATATCATCCACATACACCTTGATGTTTCTCCCAATCTAATGTTTGAAGACTTTGTCCATCATCTGCTGGTAAGTTGCCCCATGTTGCGCAGTCCGAAAGGCATGACGTTATAGTAATACGTGTCATCGGCTGTCACAAAGATGACTTTCTCCTGGTCTTCGTGGGCGAGCGGAACTTGGTGGTAGCCTTGATAGACATCCAACATTGAGATGAACTCACAACCGGCCGTAGAGTCCACTAACTGGTCTATTCGAGGCAAGGGGTAACAATCCTTGGAGTAGACTTTATTCAAATCGCGAAAGTCGATACAAACCCGCCATTTACTTTCTAGCTTAGGGACAAGGACTACATTAGCTAACTAGGCCGGGAATTGAACTTCTTTGATGTGCCCGGCCTTTAACAGCTTATGAACTTCATCTCGGATAGCCTTGTCCTGTTCTGGGGCAAAGTGTCTCCGTCTCTGCTTCACGGGTCGGGCTCCAGGGGTAACATGCAGGTGATGCATGGCTAACGACAGGGGAGCCCCTTTGATTTCTTCGGCGGCCCAGGCGAAGACATCTTTATGGCTCCGCAGGCAGTCTATCAGACGGCTTCTTAGTTCTGTTGCAAGGTCGGTGGCGATCCTCGTAACTCCCCCCTGTTGAGGGTGAATCTAGACCTCCTCGCTCTCGACTCCCCTCCATTCTTCTTTAGGTCCTTCGTCGTCTCGCGGGTCGGCAAGATCCATTTGTAGGGCTTCGTAGAACGTCGGTAGGACCTCTTCAGAGGGACCTTCGGAGATCACGGGGATCTCCTTTTGCTCCAAAGCCCCTCGCTGTGAAGTGGTTGGCTCCACTTGTTGCTGTTGGAGCGTCTCCTTGATGGCGGTGGCCACCAGGCGATCAAGTTCCTCTTTCGTCAGGACAATGGATTGTCCCGCTGGCTCTGCCATCGGTGCTCCTTCTGGTGCTTTACTGGTTTTCCCACAGATGGCGCCAAACTTGTTCCGGAAGGAATTGACGTTGACGACCATTCACCAGGGTTCAGCCCATGCGGACGCTGACGCTAGAGGAGGGACTCACACCCTGCGAGATTAACACGAGCGTTAGGGGAACACGCCGGAGGTTGTTCGGCGGAGCCCACTCTGACGCTCAAGTCAGTGCCTCTATCAAGTAGATGAAAAGAAGGCAAGAAAATATGTGTGTAGTAGAGAATGCATAATCTCCTTACCGGAGGGGTTAAAGTACATTTTATACCTGCGGCGGCCGTCCCACGAGTCTCCATGATCTTCACCACGCCCCCCCTGGATTATCGGTTACTGGATCTTCCCGGTAATGGTCTTTGCGACTATTAAATCTGGGTCGTTGCGAGGGTTAAGGCTTTGATGGCGCATATCACGGGTCGTGATTATTCTGTAATAATGGATGATGATGATCTATCGATCCAAAAAAAACGGGCTGCTACTTGAGGTTGAGTGCTTCTTGGGCTTCGCTATCCCGAGGTGACCTCGGGGTCGTTTGACCTGGGGGTTCCGGGTGTTCGCCCGCCGCCCCCTCCTGAGGTGAGCTCGAGGACCTGCCACCCAAGGTGATCTCGAGTAGGTGTCCTTTTGGAGCGATCTCAAGGGCTATATCTAATCGAGTTGGTCTAAGGATTCCCCTTCCCGGGAGAGTCTCGGGCGTCACAAAAAGAAAATCATTCCAACTCGGTAGATCTTATCACACAGTTTCTTCAGTCTATGTGTCAACCACGGGATACTCAACCCCATGAATAAGCATGCTCAATTGGGCAAGTAATAATTTAATTCGAAAAAGACATTTGTACACGATATTATTGGAATAGTGTGGTGACTTTAAACAATAGTTGTTGCTTTCTATTTATTTGACAAGTGGTTTGGTCAGATTGATTAGGTATATTCAACTGCACGAAACTTCCTTTAAGCAAAATAAAATTTAAATTTAAAATATAATTTTAAACTACACCTCTAATTTTAATTAATCGAAATTAGTATATTTCTATTTTCTTTATTCACAAAAAAAAATTATCGACTTCCGAATGAATTGAATTTTCTTTATTTACCAGCTATACCTCTAAATGCCCTTTGATTTTAATTTTGTTTTTTTTTTCCTTCGGCGATCACCGACACTGCTTTAATTCGGCGGGGCACGTTTAAATGGAGCTGCCAGGTAGGTTGATGGATTACGCATATGGACAGATGTGGCGTGCCTCGTTTCGTCCTTCATCTGGGTGCTGATCCATCGCCAGCGCCTCCAGCGCCAATATATGGACGGAATAGGTGACAGACGAGAAAATACTCGCGGCCCCCACTGTCTGTCGCTTGGTTCACGGAAGGTATAGAAAATGACCATCGATTTCCAACCGTTTGTCATTGTGTTAGGCCCTTTAATTGGCATATATAGCCACAGTAAACGTCGGCAAAAACAAACAACCAAACAAACAAAAATCACCAACTGCGCACTTGAGGTCGATCAAACTCATCTCTTCCTTGTTTAATTTTTTTCATCAACAATTTGTAAAATTGCCTTTGCAGGCCCGGAGATTGGTCTAGATTTATGCAACGGCTATGTGTTGGTTCCAAGTTAAAGAATCATTGCATCCAACTGTGCAGCCGCCGAACAAATGGGAGTGAGGGATGGACTCCGGGGTCCGCTGGCAACCACCAAAGCGAGTTGTGCACAAGATGAACGTGGACGCGGACGTTGCTCGACACCTTTGGCACATGCTCGCGCCGGGGGTGCTTGTCAAGACAAAGACAGTCGATCGATGCGTAGGAGCTGGGTTTCATACTGATAGGGTTAAATAGTCCGGGATAGATCCGGAGATGAAGAAGCTATATGGCACGATACGTCGAATCGAAGTGACCCTCCTTCTTGAGCCTCAGGATTTTCCTTAGAGACGCACCCGGGAAGGTCGGCCAGAAGACCTCACCCGGGATCACCCCGAGAGGGTGGGCCTCGAGAGCTCCTCGGGAAGTATATCACCCATGCGCACCCGGGCCAAACGACCTCGAGATCATCTCGGGAGGCGGAACCCCAGTGACGACCGACATCAAGTACTGACCCCCTCCTTGTTTACGGATAAACATCCTGTTATAAGGAGTCATCACGACCCTTAAATACCGCAACGGGTCGAAGCGTAATAATGACGCAGGCCGTTTCAAAAGATATCCAGTAACCGCCGAAGGAGGGGGACAACGTGGCTCAAATCGCGCAGACGTGGCACAAATCGAGGGAGCATGCCTAGTCCACCTCCATGCCCCTCCGGTAAAGAGGTTACGCATTATCCATACTTAGTACTTTACTCTTTCCCCGTTGCCTTCATTTTCCGTTAAGATCCTGACTTGAGTGTCGGAGTGGACTCCGCGGGACAACTTCCAGCGTGTCCCCTAACGCTCGTGTTAATCTTGCAGGACAAAGAGTTCCTCCCCTCCACAGAGATTTTTACGTGGGTAAAACTTCGGTGACCAGCCATGCATCGACGACGATTCCTTCCGGAATAAATTTGGCATAGTCTGTGGGAAACTAGCAAAGCACCTGAAGGAGCACCGATGGCCGAACCAAAGGGATAACCCCTTGTCCTTACAAGGGAGGAACTCGATCGCCTAGTAGCCAACGTCATTAAAGAGGCGCTGGAGCAACATCAAGTCAAACAGGCTGCCTCACAACAAGGGGATCCTGGGAGGGAGGAGATCCCCCGAGTCTCTGTCTCGCATTCACGGAGATCCGTCACCCCGGTAGGAAAGCGGGACAGAGTAGCCCCTGACCCCCAAAGAGAGTCTCCCGGAGACATTGAGAAGACCCACTCGGTGGCCTCCAGCGCCAGAGGCACGGAGAGGGACAGGGAAGAAGGGATGAACCCAAGACCTCTCATAAGGTCCCCTCTACACCTTTCTCATCCGAGATTGTCGAAGACCCCATGCCAAAGCAGTTCCGCGGGCCGAGGATCCCCGATTATGATGAGAAGACGGATCCAGAGGATCACGTTTGTAAATTTGAGAATGTTGCACTCCTACACCAGTATACTGACGGTGTGAAGTGCCGGGTGTTCTTAAACACCCTGTTCGGAGCAGCTCAACAGTGGTTCCAAAGGCTGCCGCAAGGTTCCATCAACTCCTTCGCGGAGTTTCGGACATCCTTCCTTCACCATTTCGCGAGCAGCCGTCGCTACCAGAAGACGACACTTAATCTATTCGCCCTCAAGCAGAAGCCTAAGGAACCACTCAAGGAGTACATCTAGAGGTTCAACCGGGTGGCGCAAGACGTACCCAGTGCAACATCAGAGATACTCGTTAGTGCCTGCACCAAGGGCTCGCTGAAGGGGACTTCTTCCGATCCTTGATAAGGAAACCCCCCGTTAGTTTCGATGATTTGCTGGGATGCTCCGTCAAGCATGTCAATGTTGAAGAAGTATAGTACGCCCGTCGCAAAGATCCTGTCGGAGCCCCCCTCCGGCGGTTCCCCGATCAGACAGGAGGGAGCCCCCGACCCCAGCCCGGGGAAAGGAACTTCAACCCGGGAAGGACCAGTGGGCTGGTAGGCGCCGGATGGTTGAGACGGTAGACACCGAGCAGCTAGAGCCGTCACCAAGGTACTGTGGTTACCATGGCAGCTCGACACATTCCACTGAAGAGTGTCACCCCTTGAAGAAGAAGCAAGTGGAATAAGTCGGGGTACCGCAGAGGGTCTCTGATAATTACCATTTGGTTAATCAATTTAGGCTATCAAATCCATGTTTTGATCCCTTTTTACATTCTTAATCTTGTATTTACACTAGGTTCCATGAATTATTGCAATTTTAGCTTTGGGATGTAATTCTTTCTATATTTGAGATATTGTGGCATTACAATTTGATCTTATTTTGTAGGCTTTGAATGATCATGGACCTAGATCAGATTGGATCGAGTTTGAGTCAGAATTGGATCCGGATCAAGATGATCAAGCATTGGATTAATATGGGTCGTCCGATCAAGAAACGGAAAGATCTGAGCCATTTGTCAACTTCTGATCAATCCGAGTTCAAGATAGAGTTAATCATGGCCACAGATCAAGATCTGAAAGTTTGGTCTAAATCAGAAGTCATCCGACCGTTGGATCAAGCTCGAGAGGGTCTAAGCCATCCATTCAAGAGGCAGTGAGATCTGAGCTCTCCGTTGCAAATCTGATCGATCCCAGCTGAGGAGGAGCAGATCTTGACCATTGATGGAGATCTGGAGAGTTTGGACTCAATCTGAGAAAATTCGATCGTTGGATGAGGCGAGGATGATCACAACCGTCCATTTTGAATTGCAGTTAATTAAATCAGAAAACTTCTCCGCCCGAGCTGGTGGTCGCGAATTCTGTTTTCCAGTTCATCGTTTTCTTCAGTTCTTCTTCTCCGATTGCACGCGGCCACTCCAAATCCAGTTCTCTTCAAGATTTCGAGTCATCAAGATCTAGTCTCCGTGAAGTTTGCTACCAATCTTGTCGCTGCCAAGCTCCGGTGAGGGTTTCGCCGAGGGCTCTGTTTCGCCTGAATCAATTCCTGCTTGATCGCCGTTTTCTTCGATCGGATCCATCTGAACGTTCGGAGGGGTTCTCTGAAGGGTACTGAGGGTTTCTGAGCCGAGATCACATTCAGCCAAACCAAGGAGGAAGGAAAGGGTGGAAGTCTTCAGCTATGCACCAATCTGTAGCTTAACTGATTGCGGGAGTTCGATCTTGCCGATTCTCGAGCTAGGGGGTTCTTAGCTCGATTCTTGTGTGACGGCAAGATGCAAATCTTGGGTGAAGAATCTGACCTGGAGTAAATTGTTTGTAGATCTTATTTTTGAACTTAGTGTTAGTGATATGAGAGAAGTGTCCTAAGGCAATCGCCTTATGATTGTAAACATTTATTTCAATAAATGATAATTCACTATTTGAGTATACATGTTTGTGTATTTGATTGGGATCTTAAACTCATCTACTGAATGTCCGCCATACAATTTACAGCATAAGAGAATTTGTGATGGGATCGCAACTAGTGATTATCTCTAAATGTGCAAATGTGAAGTGTTGGAAATATCCCTAGTCGATGAATTGATAAATACGGACATTATCAATTCTGTTGAGACTAGCATGGGTTATTCTCTAATCAGCTGTAAATTGTATGGCGGACATTCAGTAGATGAGTTTAAGATCCCAATCAAATACACAAACATGTATACTCAAATAGTGAATTATCATTTATTGAAATAAATGTTTACAATCATAAGGCGATTGCCTTAGGACACTTCTCTCATATCACTAACAAACTCCCACTTGGCCTAATGCCAATCGCTACGGTATCCAATACCACAGGCTCTAACATGACCCTCAAACTTGCTTTGAGGCAAGGCCTTAGTTAAAGGATCCGCTATATTCCTTTCAGTGGGAACTCTCTCAATTTGTATGTCATTCCTACTTATAATCTCTCTGATCAGATGATAGCGTCGAAGCACGTGTTTGGATCGTTGATGAGACCTTGGTTCCTTCGCTTGTGCAATAGCTCCATTGTTGTCGCAGTAAACCGGCACTGCTTCATCAATGGTTGGAACCACACCAAGTTCTGAGACAAACTTCTTGATCCAAACTGCTTCCTTTGCTGCTTCCGAAGCTGCGATATACTCCGCTTCCGTGGTATCAGAGCCGGTTAGTGTTCGACTTAATCATATAATTGTTTTGTGGAAAACTTTGTCATGATCTCAATTTCGGAAAATTTTCAATTATGGAAACTTTCAAATTATAATAAATTTTAGATTTAGGAATTTCAAAGTTTGGAAATCCTCATGAAATTTCGCAAACGTTTGGAATTTTCTAGTTTCTAAAATTTTATGATAATTGTGAAAACTTCCCATCTTTGGAAACTTTCCAAGTTTTGGAAATTTTTCTATTTTAGAAATTTTTCAATTTTTGGAAATATGTAAGTTTTTTTTTCCCAAAACTTACAATTATTCTGAAAATTATTTTTTGAAATCTCACAATTTTGGGCACTTTCTCTTGAGAAAGTCTAGACAAATTCATGGATAGTTAATTGACAATTAAATTTAAATTGGTCTTTAAATTGACAACAAAATTCTTTATTTTGGATTGAGCCTCGGGGAGCCGTCCAATTTAAAGTTAGTTGTTGTAATTTAATTTCCCAATTTTAATTGAAATTGTCATGTTTGATTTGGATTGAGCCTCGGGGAGCCGTCCAAATTGGATTTACGACAAATTACTTTTCTTTGGGTATCTGAGCCTCGAGGAGCCACCCTTAGAAAACGATTTGTTGTAATTAATGAAATCCATGAATAAAATATGTTGAAGAGGTGATGCTCTTACATATTGTTGTCTCCAAAATTAATTAGGAAAATGGTTTCCTATAGAGTTTTCTTAAATAAGATTTTCATGAAAATAATATGTAGTTGAATTAAGGGATTTGTCTCTTAATTTAATAAGATTTGATTTAGAGAAATCAAAATCTTGAACATATTATTTCCGAAATTAATTATGACAATTTAGGAAATTGTTTCCCAAAACAATTCCTTTAATCAGCTGATTCTCACTGGCTGGTGACATTGGGATGTCCGGAGATAAACATGGATGCTAGTTAAGGGAACTAGTTCATTGGAGTGACTAGCTGTAAGACTTCATATGGGAATCTACATATAGATATGTCAATGAAGATCTTACTGTGGCTTAAGTGCGATGTTCCTTTGACTTACGGTGTTCAAGTCATCTTGGTCATGGAGACTTATACTTTGACATCTTAAGCAAGCATCTCGAAGGAGGTGTGGACCCAGGATGATCGGGTATAAGCCGAAGTGCCCGAAGATGTTTGAACAGCCTACAAAGGATTCACCACTCCTTGCGAGGAGATGTATACCCAGGCCTATCGTCGGATTGTTACTCAAAGCCTCTGGCCAGAGCATATCATGTTAAGAGTGCGAGTCTCTTAAATACATGAGAGTAATTAGAAATCCAAAGGACGAGAAAGACACTACTTGGGCTAGGTGTGACGTAGTCAGCCTAGTGGGGACTGACACCATTGACCGTGTCCTGAACCAAGTGGGTATAAGGTGGTGAAGGGAATGAGGCACGATTCATTAGAGCTGCTGAAGGGTTTCAGAATAATTTCTTCTGGGGTCAAACCGTTGATCTTTCGATTAATTGGGGATCATGATGTACTACTAGGTGCCACTCATGATCGATCTATAATTAATGGGTTAATTATAGACGGCCAACATAAATCGAAAGCCTATTTAGTCACACGCAATACGAGTAATCCGAGGGATTTAAAACGAGTTGAAAATTGGATTTTCCGATCAAGAGAAACGAGTCGAATCTGAGTTAATCAGAGGCGCAATGGAAGCTAAAAATGGCTAAGTCTTTTGAAGGCTTTTTGGGCGAATTAAATGAGTTTAATTCGCGACCGGTTCGGGTTGGTTTGGCCGGCCAAAGGAGGTGCTAACCCTCCTTGTGGTGGCCGGCCATTAAAGGAGATTAAACCAATTTAATTGGTTTAATTAATAAAATAAATCTAGTGCGGTTTATTTTATAAATTATGGATAAATAAATTTGTATAAAGAAAATTTATATAAATAAATTTGTAGAAATTTATTCTTTTTATGGAAGTTAAAATAATCCATGAATTGGTTTATTTTAATTTTATAAAATCAATTATGAATTGATTTTATCATAATAAGAAAGTTTATAAATTTCTTATAAAAATTTATTCCATAATTTAAAGAGAGAAAAGAATAAGTTTTATTATAAATTAGTTTATAATAAAGACTTGGTTTAAACGGAATAATTAGTTAAGAAAATTTATAGGATAAATTTCTTATAACTAATTCCGTTTAGAGAGAGACTTAGCAAAGAGTTGCTACTATATAAAGGAACCAAAGGCTAGCCCTTTAGATCAATCAATTAATCAAGAGATTAATTAGAGCTCTCCCTCTCTCTCTTTTAATCTCTTCTCCTCTCCCTCTCCCTCTCTTGCCTAGGGCCGGCGCCCATTCTTGTGAATTAGGGCCGGCGCACCAAGCCTTCATCCAAGGGGTGAAGTTGGCGTGAGCAACCAAGAAGAAGGAGAACCCGAAAACGAAGAAGAAGAAGCGGATAGCGACTCCTCTCTTCCGGAATACGATTCCGTTACTTCGTTGGTTAGTTTTTCCATTATTTCTCTTGTCCTTCTAGTTGTGCCTTCCGAGAATCTAGTAGTTCTCGTAGGCACAAAACTCGTGACTTTGTGAAGTCATCCCGAAGAGAACTCGGCGTGGACGCGAATAGAGGCGGAGCTTCCAAGGGACGCTACGGTTGGATCTCGTCCCTTACTTCGAGTTACGAGAGGTACTTAGTAAATTTGTTTACTATTCCGCAATGTTTTATTTTATGATTATGTCAACACACCATAAGATTGCATGCTAGATACGAAGTTAAATAATTTAGGAAATTATTTTATGCAAACTCTTCCGCTGCACGTAAAAATTTTAAATTTTACGAACTCGTATCCTTGTCGACATGCACCCGGTCCCAACACTTAGTTCCTAGCATTTCAGTTTGTATCAGTCGCATTTCAGCATCTGATCGGTCCATTTGACCGATCAAGACATCATCTGATCGGTCTGTCGACCGATCAGCCAAGCATCTGATCGGTCTGTTGACCGATCAGACATTCTTCAGCTTAGATTAATCCTGTTTTTAAGTAATCTTCATTCTATATTTCATAATTCTAATGTTAGACAGATTTCTTGCATTTAATATGAATTTTTGCTTATCAATCTCTTAGCTTACTTAAAATTCCCTGCATTTAATTTTAGTCCTTGAAATTTAATCCGAATTGCTTAGTTTGGTTTCAAATAGGTTAAGTGTAGTTCGTGCAATTTCCAATTCGTTTCCTCTTTTAGTTGAGTTCATTCTATTTCATACTGTTATTTCATTCATATTCACAAAAACCCCTATCTAATTTGAAAACCCAAAACACAAACGACACATTCAAGCTTGAATTAAACATCCTAAACTAGTCCTTGGAAAACTACGACTTCAGACCCCTATACTACATTTAATCTTGTGAGCTAAGGGTTTTCAATTTACAAATATCCAAATTTGAAGCTCATTGTGACACTCGTTAGTGGGCATCCATCAGTCTCCAAGGCGAAGTTTCTCTCCTCGGCGACAACACGCCAGGGAAAACGAGGCCCGACCTTGGTCTCGATCACGATCATGAGGTAAGAGTCGGGGGCCCGCACCCCAAAGATCTCTCTCCATAGAAAGAGACCCCCAGAAGGGCAAGGCCCCCATCCGTGGTCCGCCCTCGGGTCATGTGGGAGTCATCTCCGGAGGACCTACTGGAGGGGACTCCAACCGGGCCAGGAAGTCTTATACCCGGCGATTGGAAAACTATTCCATCAGGACGAGCTGGAGCCAGGAGCCAGGACCTACAATATCTTTTGGGCCATCCGACCTTGAAGAAGTGGAAGCTCCCCATGAAGGTGTCATAGTGATCGTGGCCCGTATTGCTAACTATGATGTTAAGCACATCTTTGTGGACACAGGGAGTTTCGTGAACATCCTATATAAAGCGGCTTTCGAACAGATGCATATTGATGAAGAGGAACTGCTCCCGGTCTCAACCCCACTGTTTGGCTTTACGGGGTAGCGAGTACAACCGATAGGGTAGATTACCCTGTCGCTCTCTTTGGGGAGTGACGCGCTGGAGAGGACCAGGAGGACTCCCTTCTTGATCGTGAATGAGCCCTCCTCCAACAACGCCATCATGAATCGACCAGCGCTTAACACTTTCCAGGCAGTGGTCTCCGTGTACCACCAGAAGATAAAGTTCCCAGTAGGCGACCGGGTGGTGGAGGTCAGGGGAGATCAGCTGGTCTCTCGACGATGTTACAGCGGGGAGGTCCGAACAAAGTCCCGGAAGAACCGTAGGGGTCTTGAGGGCTAGCTGAAGGAGACTATGCACATAAGGTCAGTATTAGGGAGGCTCGGGCTAGGCAACCGTCTTTGGCTCTCCCTACCCCGGTAAGATTTACATTATACAATAAACGTCCTTTTGTGTATTTTTGCTGCCTTGCAACAAACACAAGTAATAAAAGGTGACACCTCCTTCAAAGTATCAATGCACTACCGAGAGTACACAAAACCCTAATACTTCGCGGTGCAGCCGATGCCCGGGGTACTTAGGCTTGGTTTGGGATGTACGCGCCCCACCAAGTATCCAAAACCCTAATACCTCGCGGTGCAGCCGATGCCCAGGGTACTTAGGCTTGGTCTGGGACGTACGCGCTCGACCAAGTATCCAAAACCCTAATACCTTGCGGTGCAGCCGATGCCCGGAGTACGTAGGCTTGGTCTGGGACGTACGCGCCCGACCAAGTATCCAAAACCCTAATAACTCGCGGTGCAGCCGATGCCCGGGGTACATAGGCTTGGTCTGGGACGTACGTGCCTGACCAAGTATCCAAGACCCTAATACCTCACGATACAGCTGAGGCCCGGGGTACTTAGGCTTGGTCTGGGACCTACGCGCCCGATCAAGTATCCAAAACCCCTAATACCTCGCGGTGCGGCCGATGCCTGGGGTACTTAGACTTGGTCTAGGACGTACGTGCTCGACCAAGTATCCAAAACCATTAATACCTCGCGGTGCAGCCGATGCCCGGGGTACTTTAGGCTTGGTCTGGGACAAGGACGTACGCGCCCGATCAAGTATCCAAAACCCTAATACCTCACGGTGCAGCCGATACCCGGGGTACTTAGGCTTGGTCAGGGGCATACGCGCTCGACCAAGTATCCAAAACCCTAATACCTTGTGGTGCAGCGATCCCCGCAGTACTTAGGCTTGGTCTGGGACGTACGCGCCCGACCAAGTATCCAAAACCCTAATACCTCGCGGTGCAGCCGATGCCCGGGGTACTTAGGCTTGGTCTGGGACGTACGCGGCTGACCAAGTATCCAAAACCCTAATACCTCGCGGTGCAGCCGATGCCCGGAGTACTTAGGCTTGGTCTGGGATGTACGTGCCCGACCAAGTATCTAAAACCCTAATACCTCGCGGTGTAGTCGATGCCCGGAGTACTTAGGCTTGGTCTGGGACGTACGCGCCCCGACCAAGTATCCAAAACCCTAATACCTCGCGGTGCAGCTGATGCCCGAGATACATAGGCTTGGTCTGGGATGTACGCGCTCGACCAAGTATCCAAAACCCTAATACCTCGCGGTGCAACAGATGCCCGGGGTACATAGGCTTGGTCTGGGACGTACGCGCCCGACCTAGTATCCAAAATCATAATACCTCGCGGTGCAGCCGATGCCCGGGGTACTTAGGATTGGTCTGGGACTGGGGCGTACGCACCTGACCAAGTATCCAAAACCCTAATACCTCGTGGTGCAGCCGATGCTCAGAGTACTTAGGCTTGGTCTGGGACGTACGCGCCCGACCAACTATCCAAAACCCTAATACCTCGCGATGCAACAGATACCCGGGGTACTTAGGCTTTGTCTGGGACGTACGCGCTCGACCAAGTATTCAAAACCTTAATACCTCGCGGCGCAGCCGATGCCCGGGGTACTTAGGCTTAGTCTGGGATATACACGCCCGACCAAGTATCCAAAACCCTGATACCCCGCGGTGCAGCCGATGCCCGGGGTACTTAGGCTTGGTCTGGGCTATACACGCCTAACCAAGTATCCAAAGCCCTAATACCTCGCGGTGCAGCCGATGCCCGAGGTACTTAGGCTTGGTCTGGGATATACACGTCCGGCCAAGTACCCAAAATCCTAATACCTCACGGTGCAGCCGATGCCCGGGGTACTTAGGCTTGGTCTGGGTTGCTACAAACTCTCCACCAAGGACACAAACCAGGATGCCTCAGGGTCTCCCGAGCGGCCGGGATTGGTAGGCTTTGTGGGAGCAATATACCCGGCCAAAGGAAGACAAGTGAAACGTTCAAAAGAGTAATCTAGGCATACATATACACGGGATAACAAAAATATTGCTTTATTTATATGAAAAATACAGGGAAACCAACATCTCAGGGAATTATCATGAAACAATTGGAATATCTGGCGAGAGAAAGTACTCTTCTACTTAGGCCTTTCTCCTCTACAGCGTCATTCCTGTAGGATCGTTAGGCTCGGTATGCGGTGTGCAGGAGTCTGTCAAAGTGATCCACGAATCTCTTGCCGACTTTCGGGTACTCTATCCTAGTGATCCGTAACAGAAGTGGAGACCTGAGGTGACACATGGGTAGCACAACCCCATCTGGAGACCCTGGCCACCTCTTCCCGCAATGATGAGTCCGATACAACATTCAAAAGGAAGGGGAGGGGGACCAACAACAACAATTTCTCTCCGGAGCGTGTAAAGACACAAAGAAGAATTGCTTTACCAGGAGGGAGGACTAGCCTCTGCAAATAGGGGATCAACGAAAAGAAGAAAGAGAAAGAGGAAAGTCAACAGCTCAGTATGCGGTGTGCAGGAGTTTGTCAAAGTGATCCATGAATCTCTTGCCGCCTTCCGGGTACTCTATCCTAGTGGTTCGTAACAGAAGAGGACGCCTGAGGTAACACATGGGTAGCACGACCCCATCTGGACCCTGGCCACCTCTTCCCGCAAAGATGAGTCCGATACAACATTCAGAAGGAAGGGGAGGGGGACCAGCAATAGCAATTTCTCTCCGGAGCGTGTAAAGTCGCAAAGAAGAATTGCTTTAACAGGAAGGAGGACTAGCCACTGCAAACAGGGGATCAACGAAAAGAAGAAAGAGAAAGAGGAAAGTCAGCGGTTGTAGCTCCCCTGCTCTTGATGACGGCGTATCCCACACACACCATCCTCCTCCCAAAATATGGGGAAAACAAGGATTTGGAAGAGGATGACGCTTGCTGGCGCACCGCCATGGACCGACCAGGAGGAGGCAACCATCAGGATATGTCATCTCCCCCATGCCCCTTGGCGGACCATGTAATATCTTTTCTGAACTCCTCGGATAACCCGGGAGTCCCACATTCGCCAGGATCTTCAGAGGGGTCCCTCAGACAAGAACACTACTGCATCTCCGGGGTTAGGCATTATGGACATCGACGAGAGTGAAGAGAAGAGCATTGGCATCACGCAAGGAAGAAGGAAGCAAGTAGACGGAAGGGTTAAAGGAGACGGTGCACCCCTCTCCCCCCTATTTATATTGATGGCTGCCTCCCCGTGCAGTTAATGCATGGAGGACGCAGGAACAACAACAGGTGCCAAAGCGTCGTTTCGACCAACGCGCCCATACCGCACCTAGGAACCCGCAACTCATTATGAGCCCATTCAATAAGATTGCGTATAATGCGGAGGCGACGGTTCGGGAGCCACTCACACACTCCATGGACATATATGCAGGCAGGGAGCTGCGACCTACAGAATCGTCAAGGGTCCCACACCCAGAATCAACCTTGAAGCAAACAACTACCGACTAGTTCGTCATGACTGTAAAGCAAAGGCACGAGACGCATCGAGCAAAGGCACATGCATAAGAAAAAGTGAAGATGATCACACAAATTCAAAATTGTTACAATAGGGCCTGACCCCCTGGTAAACCTAGGGTCCTACAAGTCCGTATCCTTAAAAAACAAAGGAAACCCTCTCTAGCTGGGCTGACACTTATAATCGCGGGACAGCATCGAGGGGGGGGGGGTAAGAGCTGGTCTTTCTTCAGCTGATCGATAGCCCCGTGGAAGCCCTGCTACAAGCGCTTCATTACTTGGTCGACCACGATGGTACGAAACTCATCCGACTCCAGAAACTTCGCCTTGAAGCCTGCCTCGGCCTCCTTAGAACTAGAAGCTTTGGCAACTCGAAGGGTAAGGAGCTCGGCCTCAGCAGCCTCGTAGGAACTCCTCAGCCATTCCAGCTCGGCAAACATCTCCGCCTGCTCAGCCAAGACCTCTCTGAGTCTCTCCGACGTGGTCTGCTCATTCGCCTGAGCCTGGACCAGGTCATCCTCTAGGACAGATGCACGATCGGTGGCCATTAGGAGATCAGACTCCTTCTGACCGAGTTGTTACGCCTGATCCTGACTACGCGAGGCCAGTCTTTCAGCCGAGGCTACCTTGAGCCGGATGTCGCCCAACAACTCCTTCTCTCTCGCCTGGAGCTGGTCTCTCTCCTACGTCACTTGGAGCAGGTCCTTGGTAACACTCACAACTTTCTCGGATACCAGGCGTTCTCTGTGCCGGAAATTTTGAAGAGCCTGCTCCTTGTCTTGCATGAGGCTCATCAGGTGCTTGACCTTCACACGGAGAGCTCTGCTGACCCCCGCCTACATCAACCCTGCCCGATGCTCGTGGTCAGCTGCAGCTTCCGCCCTCAGGGCCTGGTAGAACAAGGCTTCGACCCGGGGCCAGGAATACATACCCCGGCCGGCGGTCATGCACTCCTCGGCTGCCTGTCATTGCACCAGGAAGTCAGAAAATAGGCAAGAGAACATCCAATACAATAGTAATCTGTACCTTCAGAAGGGTCTCCCGGAGATTGGTTAATGGACCCGCCGAAACTCGTACGGCTGTCCCTCCATAAGTATTCGACGTGTTATCTCGCCCCGTGGGCCGCGGCGAGCCCGGACGAGGAGGAAGTCGTTCGATGGTTGGGGCTTTAGGTGGCAGACTGGAGGAATCGGAATCGTCTTCCTCGGATCTAGAAGTCACCTCGGACACGACCCCCTCGGTTGGAACCTCCTTGAACTGCACCAGGGGGAAGGACTACACGGAGGCCTCCAATGCTGCATCCACTTCTTCCTTAGTCAGTCCAGTCTCATCCGGTATTGAGTACGCAACACCTCCTTACCCTTGGCAAACATAGCCAGATCAATGGAGCAGGACGAGAGCATTGGAACAGGGATCGGCGGGGCAGGTACAGAGGCCACTCCCTCAGAAGGTAGGGCTGCTTCCTCGAGCACCGAGGGAAGAAGAGAGGAACTCGCAGAACACAGCTTCTTCCAGTTAGGGCTCAAGCCCTTGGGGAGCCGCCTCTTCTGCCGACCAGTGGATCGGACTGCTGAAGGAGACGCAAGAGGAGGGGTCCCCTTGCTAATCCCTTCTGGATGAATAGTCTGTGGGGAAGAGCCACCCCCAGAGGAAAGATCCGCCGCAGGGTCAACCTATTGATCGGAAGGCCCTCGGCTCACTACCTGCGGGGTTGTAACAGTAGCTTCGACCCTCTCGGGTGAAGCGGCCCCTCGAGACGAGACAGCAGTCCCCTCCGAGGACTCGGTAGGAGCAGGAGGTGCGTCCAGAGCGAACGGGGGGGGGGGGGGGGATTCAACACCTCCTTGTTGGCCTCCTCCCATCTGATGAGCCTGCCCATCACCTTGGCGACATGACTTCCTCTGCAAATAGCCAGACAAAAAGGAACATCAGTCAGAACTAAGGGGTATTGAAGAAAAAGATGAACATACCAAGGGTGGGGCTGATTTGCGTCACTTTAGGGTTGAGGCCCACCCGGTACATAAGTTCTTCATCCTGCACCAGCCCCGGGTCGCTGAATTCCATGCCGGAGAGTACCTTTCTAGCATGCTGGCACACAGGGCTCTAAAGGAAAGCCCCTAATGAAGGAGGAGGCAAATCCTCTATCCAGCACAGAGGACTGAAGGGCAATGACGACAGCCGAATGAAGAAGTCCTAGTGGAACTAGGTGAAGTCTAGGTGGATCAGAGAGATCGCACGTTGGCACGAGAAAAGTCCTAGTGGGACTAGGTGAAGTCCAGGTGGATCGGGGAGATCGTACGTTGGCAAGGTGGAAGTCTACCGAGAAACTAGACATAACTCAAGGGTTAGGCAAACCTGGTTGGGAACTAGGTTAAGACCTAGTTGGGAACTAGGTAAGGGAAAATCCAAGTCAGTCAATGGTTTGATCAGACACTTGGTGAAGAAGTCCTAATAGGTCACGGTTGACCAGGGTTAGGCAAGGGAACCCTGGACTTGTGCACACAAGTTAGGATTGGGGTCAATCGATTGAGAGAGTTGGATTACAAAAACAGAAGCATGCTGAATCGATTGGGCCTTTTAATCGATTGGTTAAGGAGGATGGTAATCGATTGATCAATCGATTACAATGGAATTGCGCGAGTCACAGAGAGGCGTTGAACCGATTCAGTAATCGATTAAGATCGGTTTAATCGATTGGTTAATCAATTAAGCTTCAAAAAATAGTCGTTGAACGACTAAGTCTGATGTGGTAATCGATTGGGTGATCAAAGAAGTCTACCTTTTTAAATGGGTTCATCAAAGAAGAAATCTATGTAGGACAACCCCCAGGATTTGAGGACCTAGAAAAACCAGACTACGTTTTCAATCTTAAAAAGACACTTTATGGGTTAAAACAAGCACCTAGGGCATGGTATGAACGCCTATCAACTTATCTTATTTCTAAGGAATTTAACTAAGGATAAATTGACTCCACACTTTTTGTCAAAACCTTAGAAAAAGACATTTTCATTGCCCAAATCTATGTTGACGACATAATTTTTGGATCCACCAACTCAAACTTTCTAAAGGAATTTGTAAAAATAATGGAAAATGAATTCGAAATGAGCTTAGTTGGTGAGCTCAATTTCTTCTTAGGATTGCAAATTAAGCAAACTAGAGATGGTAATTATGTTCACCAATCCAAGTATGCTAAAGTGTTAATAAAGAAATTTAATATGGATAACTCCAAAAGCATAAGCACCCCTATGACCACAAATGTCAAAATTGATAGTGATCCTAAAGGTAAACCTGTAGATCTTAAACTATACCGAAGTATGATTGGAAGTCTACTTTACCTCATAGCTAGCAGACCTGATATCCTATTCTCTTTAGGAATGTGTGCTAGGTACCAAACGTGTGCTAAGGAATCCCACTTAGCAGCCCTAAAAAGAGTACTTAGGTACATTAAGGGCACCATAAATGTAGGGATTTGGTATCCTAGAACTTCCACCTTTGAACTGTTAGGATATTCTGACTCTGACTATGCTGGGTGCAAATTAGATAGAAAAAGTACAAGTGGAAGCTGTCAACTTTTAGGACATAGTCTAGTCAGCTGGTGCAGTAGAAAGCAACACTGCGTAGCCCTATCTACAACCGAAGCAGAATATGTGTAGCGGCCCCGCCTCTATGGTCCCCGCAGGCAACCCTCTAGGCCGGCGACCCTACGGTCTTCCCACCCCTGGGAGTGGGTTTTTGCCTTTCCCAGGATTCGAACTCTAGACCTCCAGGCTAAGTACTAAAGTTCTGAATCCTGGTAACCAAGTGAGCACGCTCAGGTCTAGAGTTCGAATCCTGGGAAAGGCAAAAACCCACTCCCAGGGGTGGGAAGACCGTAGGGTCGCCGGCCTAGAGGGTTGCCTGCGGGGACCATAGAGGCGGGGCCGCTACATAAAAAAGCGCCCTTTTTATGTAGCGGCCCCGCCTCTATGGTCCCGCAGGCAACCCTCTAGGCCGGCGACCCTACGGTCTTCCCACCCCTGGGAGTGGGTTTTTGCCTTCCCCAGGATTTGAACTCTAGACCTCCATGCTAAGTACTAAAGTTCCTGAATCCTGGTACCAAGTGAGCTATAGCTCAATTGGTACCAGGATTCATAAACTTTAGTACCCTTTTTATGTAGTGGTCCCGCCTCTATGGTCCCCGCAGGCAACCCTCTAGGTCGACGACCCTCTAGGTCGACAACCCTCCAGGCTATGTACTAAGTTCCTGAATCCTGGTAACCAAGTGAGCACGGCTCACTTGGTTACCAGGATTCAGGAACTTTAGTACATAGCCTGAAGGTCTAGAGTTCGAATCCTGGGGAAGGCAAAAACCCACTGCCAGGGGTGGGAATACCGTAGGGTCGTCGACCTAGAGGGTTGCCTGCGGGGACCATAGAGGCGGGGACGCTACAATATGTTGCTTTAGGAGAGTGTGTGACACAACTCTTATGGATGATGCACACTTTTAAGGACTTCCAGCTTGACTACACCTAAACCCAAGTCTATATTAATAACATAAGCTCAATCAACCTGGCTAAAAACACAATTCAACACTTAAGAACAAAACATATAGAAGTTAAACATTATTTTGTAAGGGATCATGTAGCCAGGGGTGAAATAGTCCTTAAGCATGTGGACTCAAAGTTAAACTTAGCTAATATCTTTACCAAACCCTTACCTGAGTCTGAGTTTAGCTCACTAAGAAGGCAGTTAGGGTTATGCTTAGTAGAATAGGATTGCTCAATATGTGTTTCAAAAAATTATTTTATTTCTTATCTGTTGATTAATATTTTTTTCTCAAAATCATTTCTTTATCAAAGTCTTGAAATTTAAAATGATTTTCTGACGTAGTTTTTTTTTTCAAAAACATACCCCATTCAAAACTAGGATTTTTTCGCAAATGGACTTAGTTTAGGCCCTAACCCTAGAACTGCATGCACCTATAGATCTAAAAGCCAGCATCTCACAAGCACCTTAGGGTACTTTTGATTGATAACCTAGATTGGGTTGAGATGCTTAGGTCTATGCCTTGATTCAAGATGTTTTAAGTCAGTGTATCTGCAGTAATTGGGGCAATAAATACAAATTGAATAACAATCAGGTTAAATGTCAAGCTTAGAAAATCTAACTTGATCAGATCACTTAACTTAACTAACCCTAGCGAAAGCTACTGTTTATAACAGTTAGTAAGTAGCTAACTGGGTTAAACAGGACCCGAACAAGAACGATTGAATTTGGTTTGGTCCAAGTTATGCTTAAACTTACTAAAGTTGGTTCAATATAGAACTTCATTTTTTTTAATTTTTCCTATAATTAGTATCATTTTTTTGATATATGGCAAAGGGGGAGAGAAAGGCAAGGATAATTTTTTTTTTCAAAATCTTATCTCTTTTTCAAAAAGTAAAGTAAATAACCAATGTGCTTAACTAGTTCTAAGTGAAAATATGTTTTCAGAAGTGTTTTTGGTGCACGAAGTATTTTCAAGAAAAATTTTCTAAGTATGAAAATTTTGAAAAACTTTTTGGAAAAATTTTCTAAGTATGAAAAACTTTTTGAAAAAATTTTCTAAGTATGAAAAACTTTTTGGAAAAATTTTCTAAGTATGAAAAACTTTTTGAAATTTTTTTTCTAAGTATGAAAAACTTGAAAAACTTTTTGGAAAAAATTTTCTAAGTATGAAAAACTTGAAAAACTTTTTGGGAAAATTTTCTGGCGAAAACTTTTTTGAAAATTGTCTAATAAGGAGAATTTTTTTTTGAAAATTTTCTAAGTATAGAAAGCTTGAAATTTTTTAAGCACTAAGTCAAAATCTAAAACACTTAGAAGATTTACAAAAACTCATATATCTTTGAAAAACTCAGGGGGAGAATATCCGTTTCAGGGGGAGAAAAATTGAATATTTTTTATGGATTCGTTGCTTGTTATTTTTTAACTTAACTTTTTGAACCATGTTGCCATAAATCAAAAAGGGGGAGATTGTTGGTGCAGGAAGCACCTAAGTCAAACTTGTGTTTTGATAATGACAAAGGGTTCAGAAGTTAAGGTGTTAATGTGATCTAACAAGCTTACTAAGTGTGCAGGAAAAGTCCTAGGTACACTAGGCAAGAAGTCCCGGCAAAGGGCTGGGCAAGAAGTCCTAGTCAAGGACTGGGCAAGAAGACCTGACCGAAAGTTGGGCAAAGAAGTCCTAGTCGAGGGCTGGGCAAGAAGTCCTGACAAAGGGCTGGGCACCGAAGACCTGACCGGAAGTTGGGCAAGAAGTCCTGGTCGCGGACTGGGCACGAAGACCTGATTGGGTGGATTGGGCAAAAGTCCAACCGGAGGAGCCGGTTGGCAAAAGGTAAACTCTCCTGAGAGGAGTAGGCGAGGACGCGTTCCCCGTGCGAGGGAACAGTAGGCATCGGTTCGACCTAGGGTTCCATTTGGGAGACCCAAAGTCAGAACCAAGACAGCTTAGGTTGTAAATAATTGCTAACATATTTTGCTTCTTGTGTTTTGGAACTAACCTTGGTTGCAGGGAACAAAGGAATTGTTGGTGCAAGTTGCATCAACGATGTTCTCCTCTAAGTGTTTTAATGTTTTTCAATACACTTAAGTCAGTGATACATTGAACAGACAAAGGGGAGCAAAGGAGGAGTAACCTAAGTGTAAAAAAAGTCCTAGTTAACCTAGGTACTAAGACCTGGTGAGTGGAGCTTGTTGGTGCAATCTTGGTTAGGTCAGGGTTGACCTAGTTTGACAAAGCTCGGGTGAGCTTGAGGTGTATGTTTCGATGTTTGACATTGATGTTTGAATTTGATAATTATGGTTGAATGTCGTATGGTGTCAAGTGGGTCAAGGTTGACTGGAGACTTGACTAGGAGAAGTCCAGGTGGATCGGGGAGATCGTGCGCTGGCATGGGAAAAGACCTAGTGGGACTAGGTACACCTAGTGGGACTAGGTGAAGTCCAGATGGATCGGGGAGATCGTGCACTGGCATGGGAAAAGACCTAGTGGGACTAGGCACACCTAGTGGGACTAGGTGAAGTCCAGGTGGATCGGGGAGATCGCACGCTGGCATGGAAAAAGACCTAGTGGGACTAGGCACACTTAGTGGGACTAGGTGAAGTCCAGGTGGATCGGGGAGATCGCACGCTGGCATGGGAGAAGACCTAGTGGGACTAGGTGAAGTCCAGATGGATCGGGTAGATCGCATGCTGGCAAGGTGGAAGTCTACCGAGAGACTAGACCTAACTCGAGTGTTAGGCAAACCTGGTGGGGAATCAGGTTAAGTCCTAGTTGGGAACTAGGCAGAAGAAATCCAGGTTGGTCAAAGGGGTTGACCGTGAAGTCCAGGTTGGTCAAAGGGGTTGACCGTAAAATCGAGGTTGGTCAAAGGGGTTGACCGTGAACACAAGTTAGGTTGGTCTCAATCGATTGGGTGATCGATTGGGTTGTTGTCTCGCGAAAACAAGAAGGATCTTAATCAATTGGGTAATTGATTAAGAAGGATGGTAATCAATTAGGTAATTGATTAAGGAGGATCTTAATCAATTAGGTAATTGATTAAGGAGAAAGTGAATCGATTGGGTAATCGATTAAGAGAGTTTGTTGCGAGAACAGAAGGTGGCTGAATCGATTGGGTAATCGATTCAGCCTTCTCTTAATCGATTGGTCAATCGATTAAGGGCAGTCTTAATCGATTGGCTAATCGATTCAGGTTCAAAAACTAGCCGTTGAACGGCTAGTATGACGTGGTAATCGATTGGGTAATCGATTAGGGAACCCTAGGCGTCGGGTATAAGGGTTTTCACGCAGGTTTTGAGCCACAACTCTTCTCCCCTTTTTCCTTCTTCATTGGTGCCATCTCAAGGGAAGTCTTGGAGGTTTTTGCTGCTGCATTTCCAAGGTTCTAGAGGCAACCACAAGCTTGAAGATAGCAAGGAAAGCAAAGAGAGATTATTCATTGTAAATCTTGTAAGATTTCATTTTGTGTTTGCTTTGATTCTTGTTGTATCTTTGTGAAAGCTTGTAAGAGGTTTCTCCACCTCAAGAAGGAGATCTTTCATAGTGTATGAGAGAGTGAGGAGAGTGGATCCTTGGATTAGTCACCCGACCGGGGTGGATACCAAGTAAATCCTTTGTGTTAGCGTTTGCTCGAGTCTTCCGCCGCGACAAATCATCACGAAGCAAATCGGAGCTAATCACCCCCCCTCTAGCTCGTCTACCGGTCCCAACAAGTGGTATCAGAGCAAGGTTGCTCTTCATTGGACTCATCGCCAAGAGGGCAAGAGCTAGAGGAAGAAGAAGAAGTTGGAAGAAACCCTAATTTCAAGAAGTCATCATCAAAAGGGTTCAACTTCAAAAATGGAGTTTGGCTATGACACAAGGGCACCTCCACCATTCGACAAGGCAAATTTCGATCTTTGGAAGTCAAAGATTGAAAATTTCTTCATGATGGAGATAGAGCAATGGTTTGCTCTAATGGAGGGTTTTGAAGCTCCAACAAGCACCAAAGGGAAGCTCCTCAAGAAAAGCAAATGGAGTGAGGAGCAAATCAAGAGATGCGAGGCCAACGATAAAGTGACCAAGTTATTGGTCAATCTATTGCCAAGCACCATCTTGGACAAGATTGGAGAATTCAAAGATGCCAATGAGCTTTGGAGCAAATTGGCAAGGCTTCATGAAGATCCCTCCACTCTACCAAATCAAGACAAATCCGAAGAGGGAGATTCATCAAATGAAGAGGACTCGGAAATTGAGAGATGCTCAACATCCGAGGAGAAAATTCAAGAAGCATTGGCCGAGGAGGAAAAAGAAGAAGTCTCCACCTCTAGGATTGAGGGGGAGCAAAGGTCATTGACTCCGGAAGAAGAAGAAGTATCTACTTCCGGATCAAGTGAAGAGTCATGCCACACTCCTACAAGCAAAGGTATAAAAATTTCAATTTGCAAAAATAAAGATCATATCATTTGCTTTGAGTGTAGGAAAAAAGGGCACTATAAGAGCAAGTGTCCCAAATTGGTCAATAAGAAGGTGCAAGTGGCACCCAAGACCAAGGAGAAGCCAAAGGAGGTCGACCCCGTGGCAAAGAAAGATAAGAAGCACATTGTGTGCTTCTCATGCAAGCAAAAAGGACATTATCGGAATCAATGTCCAAAGGGGAAGGATCCGACCAAAGTCAAAAGGAGGAGCTTAAGTCAAGGGGGAGCCTCCAAGATTAAGCCTAAGGTACCATTAGGTAATGGTAATTCTTTTCATCATGAAAATATGCATGCTAAAGAAAATTTTTATCATTTTAATGCAATTTATCATGAAAATAGGAGGTTTGTAAAACCTAAGGAAAAATATAGAGCCTTCCATGCTAGGTCCACTACACCTAAGGTTAGAGAAGATTTTAGATCATTCAAGGGTAGACCTACCCAAAACAAGGCCAAGAAGAACAATCACAAAGGCTATACTAGAAAACCAAGCCTTGATGAAGTAATGATTGAAAATCAAGTTTTGAGGTCAAAACTTGAGACATTAGAAAAATCCCTTAAGAAAATAGAAAATCTATTTAAGGGATCAAGAGCTCAAAACCTAGATTTAGGAAATCATGGTCCTTCTAGGAGTAAGAAAGGTTTGGGATACAAACTTAAAGCTAAGGATGATGGTCCATCCTATCATAGAGTTCCATATAGGTATGGAATTCAATCTAGGTCTAGGAGTCAAGTTAAGGTCACAAGGGAAGCCATCCCTAGAGTTGACCAAGACAAGACAAAGGGGACTAAGGCTTCGGAGAAGCCTAAGAAAGTCTTTCGGAAGGTATCAAGGGAAGTCATCCCTAGTGAATACCTAGAACACCCAAGGAGCACCAATAGGTTTTGGGTTCCTAAGAGTGTGTTCGCCACACCCTAGATAGGTCTAGGGAGTGTCAACTCTAATTGGAAGGGTAGTTAGCCCAACCTTGATGTAGTTGGCACTTTAGGACATTTTCAAGGAATTACTACCCTTGAAAATGAAGGATTCATTTATTTACTCTAGGAGGAGTAAATACGTGCCAAACTATCTTTTTGGAAGATTGAACTTAATAAAAAGTTGGCACAACTAGGTTAGAATCCAAAGATAGGCCAAGTTGGGGGTTTTGGCATTATCTTGGAAATTAGGGAAAATTTAGGATTATCAATGGCTTAGCGATGAATTATTGATACTTAGATAGGAAATCTAGGTATTTTCTTTTGTGCTATCATGCCATGTTTTGTATGTCCTATCACATGCCATGACATCATGTTTCATCATTCATATTTATCATGAAAATATTATATGTCATGTCATACATGCATCATCTAGCTAAAATTTCTTGTGAAAATTCTCATATGATGCATATCATAGTCATTAATCATGCATAAATTTGATTTTTATTGAAAGCAAGGACATTGACATTAATTGGCATCCTAGGTGGATGATCAAGGTTTATAATGCCTAGGTAGAAATGCATGAACCCTAAGATTAGCGAGAACATGACTTTCACATCTCACTAAGACTATAAGGTGACTTGTGTGTGTTTTAGAGACACATTAGAACAAGTGAGATGTTAGGAAGATGAATAAAACTCAAAGTGTTGATTTATATGCATCCTATTGAGTTTTAGTATCATCAAATCATGAAGTTCAATGAACTCCAATCATTGGGAAAGCTAATGTACAAGTCATGTACACTTAGCCCAAGGAACATGGTTGGATATTGTTTTTGAAAATATTTTACAACTATCTTGGAAAACCTTGGTGAAGACTATCTTTTGATAGCACTCATTATTGATGAATTGGATACAAAATAGAGTGAAACATTGAAATATTTCAATGGCTTCCAATTTTGTGTCAATCTTTGAAAATAAAGGTTATTTTCATAGAAAATTATTTTTCCCTGATAGTATATGGCATAAATAATGTCTACACGAAATTTTAGAATTTTTCAAATTTTGTAGAATTATTTAGAAGTTTCTGAAATTCGAATCTGAATTTATTTTCAGAAATCAGAAACTCCCAATCGATCGGGTGATCGATTGGAATAGTCGCCAATCGATTGATCAATCGATTGGTAGCCCTATCTGCGAGCACAGAAGCTCGCGTAATCGATCCGTTGATCGATTAAGGGCAGCCGTAATCGATCAGTTGATCGATTAAGGCACGGAGTAATCGATTGGTTCCCAACGCCAATCGATTGGTGAGACTGAAACTGTCTGATTTCAGTCAGTTAACCCATTTTTGAGTAACCTACCAATCCCTAGCCCATTGGAATACCTTTATAAGTATATTTGGGTAAATTTCAGTGTAATATATATATATAAAAAAAAAGGGGGAAATGGTTTGGTGAACATTTAAGGGTTAAGGAGAGATTTTGATTCAAGTTTTGAATCTTTAAATCTCATCACCTCAAGTTGAGATTTCCTAAAGATTTAGGTATTCTCAAAAATCATTGTTGGTGCAATGATAGAGGTTTAGTGCATGTTTTGAGGGGGAGGTCTTCCTTAAAGGCATGTGTTTAAAATTTTCATTTTGGTATAAGTGAATGAATGGAGATTGGGAATCTTCATGGGTGCTCAAGGTTGAGCATAGGTTCAATGAATAGTATGAGATTTTCATTGGGTATACCTTTGACCATATAAATTCTCAGGGAGAGAGTTTTTGATGTGTGTCAAAGGGGGAGAAAATGAATAGGTTGAAAGGCTAATAGGGTTTAGTCTTTCTCAAACATATTGTCAAACATCAAAAAGGGGGAGATTGTTGGTGCAATCTTGGTTAGGTCAGGGTTGACCTAGTTTGACAAAGCTCGGGTGAGCTTGAGGTGTATGTTTCGATGTTTGACATTGATGTTTGAATTTGATAATTATGGTTGAATGTCGTATGGTGTCAAGTGGGTCAAGGTTGACTGGAGACTTGACTAGGAGAAGTCCAGGTGGATCGGGGAGATCGTGCGCTGGCATGGGAAAAGACCTAGTGGGACTAGGTACACCTAGTGGGACTAGGTGAAGTCCAGATGGATCGGAGAGATCGTGCGCTGGCATGGGAAAAGACCTAGTGGGACTAGGCACACCTAGTGGGACTAGGTGAAGTCCAGGTGGATCGGGGAGATCGCACGCTGGCATGGAAAAAGACCTAGTGGGACTAGGCACACTTAGTGGGACTAGGTGAAGTCCAGGTGGATCGGGGAGATCGCACGCTGGCATGGGAGAAGACCTAGTGGGACTAGGTGAAGTCCAGATGGATCGGGTAGATCGCATGCTGGCAAGGTGGAAGTCTACCGAGAGACTAGACCTAACTCGAGTGTTAGGCAAACCTGGTGGGGAATCAGGTTAAGTCCTAGTTGGGAACTAGGCAGAAGAAATCCAGGTTGGTCAAAGGGGTTGACCGTGAAGTCCAGGTTGGTCAAAGGGGTTGACCGTAAAATCGAGGTTGGTCAAAGGGGTTGACCGTGAACACAAGTTAGGTTGGTCTCAATCGATTGGGTGATCGATTGGGTTGTTGTCTCGCGAAAACAAGAAGGATCTTAATCAATTGGGTAATTGATTAAGAAGGATGGTAATCAATTAGGTAATTGATTAAGGAGGATCTTAATCAATTAGGTAATTGATTAAGGAGAAAGTGAATCGATTGGGTAATCGATTAAGAGAGTTTGTTGCGAGAACAGAAGGTGGCTGAATCGATTGGGTAATCGATTCAGCCTTCTCTTAATCGATTGGTCAATCGATTAAGGGCAGTCTTAATCGATTGGCTAATCGATTCAGGTTCAAAAACTAGCCGTTGAACGGCTAGTATGACGTGGTAATCGATTGGGTAATCGATTAGGGAACCCTAGGCGTCGGGTATAAGGGTTTTCACGCAGGTTTTGAGCCACAACTCTTCTCCCCTTTTTCCTTCTTCATTGGTGCCATCTCAAGGGAAGTCTTGGAGGTTTTTGCTGCTGCATTTCCAAGGTTCTAGAGGCAACCACAAGCTTGAAGATAGCAAGGAAAGCAAAGAGAGATTATTCATTGTAAATCTTGTAAGATTTCATTTTGTGTTTGCTTTGATTCTTGTTGTATCTTTGTGAAAGCTTGTAAGAGGTTTCTCCACCTCAAGAAGGAGATCTTTCATAGTGTATGAGAGAGTGAGGAGAGTGGATCCTTGGATTAGTCACCCGACCGGGGTGGATACCAAGTAAATCCTTTGTGTTAGCGTTTGCTCGAGTCTTCCGCCGCGACAAATCATCACGAAGCAAATCGGAGCTAATCACCCCCCCTCTAGCTCGTCTACCGGTCCCAACAGAGCTGGGCACTAAGACCTGCTCGGAAGGTGGGCACTAAGTCCTGATCGAGGATTGGGCACTAAGTCCTGGCAAAGGGATGGGCACCGAAGACCTGCTCAGAAGGTGGGCACTAAGTCCTGGTCGAGGACTGGGCAAGAAGACCTGGCCGAGGGTTGGGCACCGAAGTCCTGGTTCGGGGAATTGGGCACGAAGACCTGACCGAGGGTTGTGCGCCGAAGTCCTGGACTTAGGGTTTGGGCACGAAGTCTTGGTCCGAGGAATTGAGCAACTTAGCTGAGCGATGACTAAGGACAGAAGTAGAGATGGGTCGGGGTTCGGACGTCTCGAGGTCCGGGAGTATCGGAGGCTAAGCAAAAGTCCACCCGAAGGACTGGGTGGCAACAGTCTCCTGAAAGGAGTAGGTGAAAGGCGCGTTCTCGGTGGTGCAAACTTGCGTCTGTTCGACCTAGGGTTTCGTGGAAATCCGAAGTCCGAACCAAGTCCTTAAGACTAATATTGTATGTATATGTGCTTTGTGTTTGTGTATCTTGCAGGTATCAAGAACCGGAGACAAAGCAGGCGGAAGGTTGGAAAGCAACCAACCCAGGCGCCCCCACTGATGGGGGCGCACAGATCAAAGCCTAAAACCCAGTGTTGGGTTGAAAGGTATGATGCCAGGCACCCAGCATGATGGGGGCGCCCAAGCCAAATAGAAAAATGGCAGGTTCGTGTGATAAGCAGAATAGGCTTCCAGTCGGGCGCCCGGGACGTTGCGGGCGCCCAAGTTGAAAGCTGTTTTGCTGTTTCGAGGTCGAAACACAAGATAAGCCTCCACTCAGGAGCCCGGGAGGTCCTAGGCGCCATGGTCAGAAGTTTTATCAACCGCAGTGAGGTCGGCGCGGGGATAAGGTTTGACCGAGTTCATAGGGGCGCCCCCAGCGTATCAGGCGCCCGTATAAAGCCTATATAAGGGGCTTCGACCCCTCTGCTTCAAACAGAACTGCTGTGAGTGATTCCGAGCATTCTGATGGATGACAACGCGCTAGTGACGAGGCTCTACGATCGGGAGGCTCCAGGAGGAAGTGCGCGGCACTTCGGAGGTCCAGATCGGCCGAGCTTCAGATTTTGTTTTGTTCGGTTTGCTGTTATTTAATTCTGCACTTAAGTTTCAATATTCTTGCTTGTAATTATCAATTGTAAGATGGGTTTTCTCCGCCTCCGGAAATTTCGGAAAGGAGACCAATAGTGGACTCACGCTGAGTACATAGGCCTTGGACGTACTGACCCAGGGGGGTCGGGAACCAAGTAAATAAATCCCGCGTGTCTGTCTTGCTTTTAATTTTCTGTATTTATTTTCCGCTGCACTAACGCTCTGAATATAGTTCGAAAGATTTACGAAGATTTCCGCGAGAATTTTCACGGTCGATATTCACCCCCCTCTATTGACAGCACCGGTCCTACAATTGGTATCAGAGCTAGGCCGCTCTTCACCGGACTAACCGCCGACGGAGCACCGACGCTAGGAGTTGAGGGGGAGCCCAGGGGTGAATCAGGTACATTTTAAATGTCAAATTTTAAATTTCATATTATATGCTTCACGTGCAGGGAGAGAGGGCACTACAAAAATCAGTGCCCTACTCGTAAGACTCGATCTACACCACCGGCGGCAAAGGGGGCACCATCGCCAGGAGTCCGGAAAAACAAGGATCATGTACGATGCTACAAATGCGAGAAGTACGGACACTAAAAAAACAAATGTCCGGCGAAGGTACATAAGATTTATGTTCCAAAAATTTTACAAATTCCTGCAATGCCTTTTGATAATTTAGTTAATTTTTCTAATAAATTAGATTTACTGCATAGTAAAATTAATACTTTGCATGTCAAATTAGAAAATGCAGATATGACTAAAATATCAGAAATTAATTATTTAATTCAGAACATCAATTCAGTTATTTCGAGAATAAATTATCATAATTTAGTTTCTGATAAATTTAATTCTGATAATTTTAAGTCAGATAAATTTAATCCTAAGGATAAATCTGAATTCAAATTTGAAAATCCTTTAGATAATTATGAATTCAAATTTGAAAATCCGTTGTATAACTCAGAATTCAAATTTGAACATCCTAAGAATAATTCTACAGATAACTCTGAGATTAGTGAAGATAATTCTGGAGATAATCCTGAAATTATTTCTAAGGATAATTCTGAGGATAGTGGAGATGATATCTCTTTTGATAATAATTTAATCATTCCATTAGATAATCCAGAAAAATTAACGACCCATTTTACTCCACCTACTTTGAGCATATTGAAAGATCTAATCTTGAAGAGGAGATAGAATTTTCTAAGATAAAGGTCATAGTTAATAAAAATCACAAAGGTTCAAATAAATCAGAATTACTAGAAAAAATTGAAAAGAAAAATAAGGATGAGTTAGAAATTTTTGAAATAATGAAAATGTTGAACCTAAACCCACAACTATTAATTAATCATTTCAACATTAATTATTCAATTAAATCAAATTAATTCAAATTAAATCCTAATCAAATTAAATTCAAATTAAATGAAATTAATTCAAATTAAATCCTAATCAAATTAAATTCAAATTAATTCAAATTAAATCCTAATCAAATTAAATTCAAATGAAATTCAAATAATTCAAATTAATTCAATTAAATCTTACTCAAATTAAATTCAAATTAATTCAAATTAAATCCTAATTAACTGAAATTCAAATTAATTCAAATAAAATCAATTAAATCCTAATTAACTAAAATTCAAATTAATTCAAATTAATTAATTAAATCTTAATTAACTTAAATTCAAATTAATTATTCAAATCTTAATTAACTTAAATTCAAATTAATTCAAATTAATTAATTAAATCTTAACAGTGCCATGGTGCATGTTGTTTGCAGATGATATTGTTTTGATAGATGAGACACGTGAAGGAGTAAATGCTAAACTAGAATCTTGGCGGGAAACTCTAGAAATGAAAGGTTTTAGGCTTAGTAGAGTAAAGACTGAATATATGGAATTTAAGTTTAGCAATGCTAGACGTAGTGAAACAATTGTTAAGATAGGAGATGATGAGTTGTCTAAAATCGAGAACTTTAAGTATTTAGGATCGTTCTTGCAAAGTGATGGAGGAATTGAGAGAGATGTCTTACATAGAATACAAGCATGATGGTTGAAATGGAGATTAGCATCGGGTGTCTTATGTGATCGTAAAGTACCTCTAAAACTTAAAGGGAAGTTCTACAAAACGGCAGTTAGACCTGCTATGTTATATGGTGCTGAATGTTGGGCTATGACTCGAGCACATGAGCAAAAGATGAAAGTTGCAGAGATGAGGATGTTAAGGTGGATGTGTGGACATACGAGGATGGATAGAATAAGGAATGAGAGTATTAGAGAGAAAGTCGGAGTTGCATCTATTGAAGAAAAACTTCGGGAGACACGTTTGAGATGGTACGGACATGTACTTAGAAGACCAATAAACGCCCCTGTTAGACGATGTGAAACTATGATAAATACGCACATTAAAAGAGGGAGAGGAAGACCAAAAAAGACTTGGTTGGCAACAATAAAACAAGATAAATTTTATTTAAATCTAGATGATGATATAATAGGGGATAGAACTCAATGGCGTAAAAGGATCCATATAGCCGACCCCACCTAGTGGGATAAGGCTTTGTTGTTGTTGTTGTTGTTGTAATTAATTAAATCTTAATTAACTTAAATTCAAATTAATTCAAATTAATTAATTAAATCTTAATTAACTTAAATTCAAATTAATTAATTAAATCTTAATTAACTTAAATTCAAATTAATCCAAATTAATTAATTAAATCTTAATTAACTTAAATTCAAGTTAATTCAAACTTAAATCTTAATTAATTCGAACTTAAATTAATTTAATTCAATATTAATTAAATTAAAACTTAAATTAATTCAATTAAATCTTAATTAATTCAAACTTAGATTAATTAAAATTAATTCAAACCTAAATTAATTCAAATTAATTAAATCTTAACTCAAATTCAAATTAATCTTTAATTAATCATTAATTAATTCAAATTAATTCTTAGATTAATTAATCCGTAACTTTAAGTAATATTTTTTTTACTTGTAAATAACTTAACCTCAAATTCAATAAAATTCTACCCAAAGTGCAACAATAAATTTAATAAAACTAAATATGTCAAAGTGGGTTGACATATTCGCGGGTTCACACGACATGTATCAAATCGGAAATTAGATACATCTTTAGAAACGTAACTAAAATGCTTTGGACTTGTTTGAATCATGCATTAATGCCATGGGCATGCATCTGTTATTTTCTTTTAAATATATGACATGTCATTCATATTTAATTTTGTGCATAAATTAGAACGATTATAGGAAAAAGTTTACTTGAAACTTGAACAACCTAGTATTGGGTGGAGGTGAGATGATAGTACGTTAGGGAAGCCATCTTGGCGGAACTAGCCGAAGCTACCGATCCAAGACCCAAACTAGTTAAACCAAAATCTTTCAAGAAGTAACTTGAAGATGAATTTTCTATAAAAGACTTTGTTAAGGAAAGAGTTGATGATCCAATAAGGCTACGGCCAAAGAAAGCCTAGTGCCTCGCCAAGACCTGGAAGCCAATTACTGAAAATCAAATTCACTTTACTATTGCTAGATTTGAATTTAACACAAGTTTCAATCAAATCTTAGATTTAATAATAAATTATGGAAAATGATTCAAGCATCTCACAATACACTCATAAGGCAACCATGCTTGCTGTATTGAGACACCTAGAATGGGTGAGATGTTAAGGACTATGAAATTGATGAGCATGTTTCAAAACTATTTTCAAAATTGTTAGAATATTTTTCTAAAAATATATTTTCAAAATAGAGCTTCAACATAATAATGTTTGTATCGAATTTATGCTTGTCTGATTGAATATATATGATATGTTTTCAAAAATTATATCATTTTCAAAATTTATTTGACTTACGCAATTAGACACAAGCCTCTTAGGACAACACTAAAGTTCCTTACTTAGATAGAGTCAAACGATGTCGGGTACAGGGGGAGTATTTTCACTCTTTAAAAAAAATCTATTATTTGAAAAGACTTTTCCAAAACTGCGCCTCAATTTCTATCACAAATGTTTTCAAAAAGGCTTATACTTTAAAAATTATCGTCTTTCCAAATTGTGGTTTCAAAATTTATCTACCTGAAAATTATCATTCATTTGATTTTGATAAACCTTAAAGACACAGAAGAAGGTCCACTTAATGATCTACAGGGGCTCCAAGGATGTGTCGAATTTAGGGGGAGTCTAAATCAAAAGAAAATTCTCTAACAAATATTTTTCAATTTTCTAATTATGAAATAATTCATTTGGTCTAAACCAAACCCTAAAGACTCAGAGGAAGAGTACTTGTGGTCAACAAGCTTCCTAGGACTGGGTCAAGTTTAGGGGGAGGTTAAACTAAAAGAATTATTAAACATTTTAAACAATATGTTTTCGGGCACTACATTTTCAAAATCTTATTGAAAACATAAATAGTCAGTCTTTCAAAATATACTTACATATATTTTCAAAGTACTATCATTATTTTTTTAAAAAAATCTGTTCGGAAAGAGTATTTTCTTAAGTTTAGAAAATTTTCCAGGACACTTAGGAAAATGTCCTTGTAGTCAATAAGGTTTCCTAGGATTATGTCAGACTGGAAGGTGGACCAAGACTTTTCAAACAGCACTTATATTTTCCAAAATTGCAAACTTTTTTTCAAATATTGCATAATATCTTTCAAAGTTACTTATGGTTTTCAAAAATGTACATTTTGCAAAATACTTAAGTATTTAGTACTACTATGCCTTCAAAAATTCTATACTAAGTATTGTCAAAAGAACAAAATGTGTTTATTGTTGGTGCAAATAATTTTTGGTTTCTTTTTGATGTGTGACAAAGGGGGAGAGATGCGCCTTAAGTTAGAAAAAAATTTTAAAAAAAATTCTCTCTCTTACCAAAGGATCAATTAATCAAAATGGTTTCGAAAAGGGGAGAGTGAAAGTTAGAATTTTTTTTCCTAGAGGATCAAAAATGGATTTTCGAAACTTAGATAATTTTTTTATCCCAAGGATAGTAAGTTAGCCCCTTCAACCAATCTAACTTAAGATATTGTCAAACATCAAAAAGGGGGAGATTGTTGGTGCAAGTTGCATCAATGATGTTCTCCTCTAAGTGTTTTAATATTTGACAATATACTTAAGTCTGTGATACATTGAACAGACAAAGGGGAGCAAAGGAGGAGTAACCTAAGTGGAAGAAAAGTCCTAGTTAACCTAGGCACTAAGACCTGGTGAGTGGAGCTGGGCACTAAGACCTGGTGAGTGGAGCTGGGCACTAAGTCCTGATCGAGGATTGGGCACTAAGTCCTGTCAAAGGGCTGGGCACCGAAGACCTGCTCGGAAGGTGGGCACTAAGTCCTGGTCGAGGACTGGGCAAGAAGACCTGGCCGAGGGTTGGGCACCGAAGTCCTGGTTTGGGGAATTGGGCACGAAGACCTGACCAAGGGTTGGGCGCCGAAGTCCTGGACTTAGGGTTTGGGCATGAAGTCTTGGTCCGAGGGATTGAGCAACTTAGCTGAGCGATGACTAAGAACAGAAGTAGAGACGGGTCGGGGTTCGGACGTCTCGAGGTCCGGGAGTATCGGAGGCTAAGCAAAAGTCCACCCGAAGGACTGGGTGACAACCGTCTCCTGAAAGGAGTAGGTGAAAGGCGCGTTCTCGGTGGTGGGAACTTGCGTCGGTTCGACCTAGGGTTTCGTGGAAATCTGAAGTTCGAACCAAGTCCTTAAGATTAATATTGTATGTATATGTGCTTTGTGTTTGTGTATCTTGCAGGTATCAAGAACCGGAGACAAAGCAGGCGGAAGGTTGGAAAGCAACCAACCCAGGCGCCCCCACTAATGGGGGCGCCCATATCAAAGCCTAAAACCCAGTGTTGGGTTGAAAGGCATGATGCCAGGCGCCCAGCATGATGGGGGCGCCCAAGCCAAATAGAAAAATGGCAGGTTCGTGTGGTAAGCAGAATAGGCTTCCAGTCGGGCGACCGGGACGTTGGGGGCGCCCAAGTTGAAAGTTGTTTTGCAGTTTCGAGGTCGAAACACAAGATAAGCCTCCACTCAGGCGCCCGGGAGGTCCCAGGCTCCCTGGTCAGAATTTTTATCAGCCGCGGCGATGTCGGCGCGGGGATAAGGTTTGATCGAGTTCATAGGGGCGCCCCCAGCGTATCAGGCGCCCGTATAAAGCCTATATAAGGGGCTTCGACCCCTCTGCTTCAAACAGAACTGCTGTGAGTGATTCTGAACATTCTGACTGATGATAACGCGCTAGTGACGAGGCTCTACGATCGGGAGGCTCCAGGAGGAAGTGCGCGGCACTTCGGAGGTCCAGATCGGCCGAGCTTCAGATTTTATTTTGTTCGGTTTGCTGTTATTTAATTCTGCACTTAAGTTTCAATATTCTTGCTTGTAATTATCAACTGTAAGACGGGTTTTCTCCGCCTCCGGAAATTTCGGAAAGGAGACTAATAGTGGACTCACGCCGAGTACATAGGCCTTGGACGTACTGACCCAGGGGGGTCGGGAACCAAGTAAATAAATCCCGCGTGTTTGTCTTGCTTTTAATTTTCTGTATTTATTTTCCGCTGCACTAACGCTCTGAATATAGTTCTAAAGTTTTACAAAGATTTCTGCGAGAATTTTCACGGTCGATATTCACCCCCCCCCCTATCGACGGCACCGGTCCTACAGGAATGTGTTTCTGCAGCTGAGGCTCCTCACTGGGGCTAGGCGCCCGTATGGATACGGGCGCCCCAGGTTAAGGAAAAAACCAAAACCAACAAAGCAAGCTGCCACGAAGCTTCTGGACCAAATCAACTCAGGCGCCCCCATCAACACAGGCGCCCCCATCAACCCAGGTGCCCCTCTAAAGTAGATAAGCACTTACCGAGCCTGCGGATAGGAGTTCGCGCAGGAGAGGCTACGTGTAGGCGCCCCCATCGACACAGGCTCCCCTATGGGTGCTATAAAAGGGGGGGTTCACCCCCAAGGCTTCGAACAACTTTGCTCACAATGCTCCAAGCACTTTCGTTCAAGCGCTACGCTCCAACAAGCTTCGACTTCAAGATTCCAGCGTCGACGATGACCCCCTGCTCCGAACTTCGATCCACCTTGGGCGTCGGTAAATTTAATTTACGAAAAGTGTTGCAAATTCAATTTTCAATTCTATAGTTGTACTCAATTTGTAAAATACTTTTGACGACTATAGAATTGCCCAACGTAAACAGTCAAGGACCGTGGGCCTTGGAGTAGGAGCCGACCGCGACTCCGAACCAAGTAAAACTAACTTGTGTTCGCGATTGCTTTGTTATTTTCCGCTGCATAACTGCTCTATTTTTCTGAAAAATTTGGTATCGATATTCACCCCCCCCCCCTCTATCGATTTTCTCCGATCCAACACCTGTTGATTTCCCTACTTGTTTTATCTTCATATTTCATGCTTATTGTCTATTCATATACCCGCTGAGTCCGCCTGGACTCACCACCCTTGCTTCTTCTTTTTGTTTCAGATAGCAGGTAGTTGCATTTCTTGGAGCCAGGAGAGGATTCAGTTGTCAGTCCCACGTTGTCGAGTTTGTCACCATATTGGGTTATTATCGCAGTACTTTATTTCTACATTTTTGTTGTTTCTGCATTTTCGTTTTCAAAACTAGATTTGTTTTATTAGTCCAATATTTTTCTTAGTAGAGTATTGTTTATTTCGTATTAAGTTGGTATGTTTCTTTTAGACGTTCTTTGGATTTTTCTTTTTTTTGTTTGTGATGGTTGAGCCATCCAATTATTATAAACTGCGTGGTTATGTTTATTTTCTTTATTTTTGTGATGCTAGCCATTTGAGGCTAAGCTATATTGGTGAGGTGTTATGTATATATGCTCCAACATGTCCACCGTACAGGGGAGATGCTACCCGATTTTTGAGAAAACATGAGCCTCTGGGGGCGTGACGATTTTTGGTATCAGAGCGAGGTTTTGCGATGTTTTGGTGTCTGTGGGTTTACGGAGTTGTTTTACGAGGTCAATCTGTATTTTACAGATTTGGTTGTATTTTTGCGGAGTCATTGTCTTGACATGGTTATGTTTTGGGACTTGGCAGCAACAAGATCTCTCCCGACAACAAGAAATAAGTTGGTTTGAATTTTGATAAAATTATCTCTAAATAATGTGTTTTGGTTTTGTTAACAGATATGTCTCGTCGTATTGAGTTGTCTCCACCCCGTGCTTGTGGTCATGGACGACGATCACAGGGGAGCCCAGAGGAGGATGAGGGGGACACGGGTCAGGAGGTTGAGAGGCCCACCAGAGTGGAGCCGACTGGTTGGGGAGTAGCTCACCAGGACCCTTTGGGTAAGCTGAGACCTCCACCACTGAGAGTACCTCCTCCTTACTGACAGCAGTTCCAGTCGTACCATCAGAGGCAGGTCCATCAGTGCCACCAATGGCAGTTCCTATAGTACCATCGGTGGTACCCCCTGCCCAAGCAGGTTAGCTTCTAGACAGAGCTCGAATTCCGTTGTTGGCAGCATCTGTGAAGGGTCGGTTCACACTATTCCATGGAGAACCAGATCCGTATGCTGCTCGTGCCTGGTTGGAGACATTGGAGGGCACCTTCAGCTATATGACCCTCACAGACATAGAGAAGGTGGAGTTAGCTACATATCACCTTCGAGATCAGGTCAACATGGAGATGAGCATACTCCCGGCAGTTGAGTCGACCATTTGGTCGATCTGGGGCAAAGGGTAGCAATCCTTCGGGCAGGCTCGGTTGAGGTCCCGAAAGTCAATGCAGACTCTCCATTTGTTGTCGGGCTTGGCCACCAGGACCTCATTGGCCGGTCAGGCCGAGAATTGTACCTTTCGGATGTGTCCGGCCTCCAGCAACATCTCGATTTCAGCACGGATAACTTTGTTATGCTCCACGTTGAATTCTCTCTTCCTCTGCTTGACCGGCCTAGCATTAGGGTATACGTGCAGGTGATGCTCTGCCACCTCTGATCGGACACCCTGTAGTTCCCTTACCGACCAAGCGAACACATCTTGGTTCCTCGTCAAGCACTCCAGCAGTGGCTCCTTCAGCTCACTCGGCAGACCCGCGACTATCTTGACTCGGGATTCCCCAATCGGGGAGTAGTTGAATCTCTTCCTTGTCCTCGTGCAGCTCGGCCCAAGGAGAGGATTGTACCATATTGCAACTAGTGGGCATGCGCTGACCCTTCTGACTCTCGGTTTGGACATCGTCCACATAGCATCGGTGGGCCACCCTCTTATCTCCCTTAACTTCCTCAACCTTGTCGCCGACCAGAAACTTGATCTTGAGATAGAAGGTTGAGGTCACTGCCCGGAACTCATTGTGAGCTGGTCGGCCCAGAATCACATTGTAGGCCGAGGGAGCATCCACTATCAGGAAGGTGGACCATCTGGTTCTCTTCAGTGGCTCTTCACCTAACGAAATGACCAGGCGAATCTGCCCGATCGGCTGCACCTAGTTCCCAGTGAACTCGAACAATGGTGTAGCCACCAACTCTAGCTGGGATGACTCGATCTGCAATTGGTCAAAGGCTTTCTTGTATAATATGTTGACCGAACTGCCCGTGTCCACTATAGTTCGGTGGACCTGGTAGTTGGCAATCACTGCGGTGATAACCAAGGCGTCATCGTTCTGGACCTCCAGTCCCTGCAAATCTTGCGGCGCGAAGCTGATCTGGGGCCCTTGTGCTTGAGCGTCACTCGTGCCAACCTGGTGAATCTCCAGTCGACACACTTGTGCCTTCCGGGCTCAATTGGAGTTTCCCCTGGTTGGCCCGCCTAAAATCACGTGAACCCCGCCTCGGACAGCATTTTGTTGGTTGGCTTGCTCCTCGTTCATTTCTTCGGACTCGACTCGCTCCTCCAGTGGGAACAAGTTACGAGCAGTCGGGAGGTTCCGTCTGGGTTACCCGGCTGCTGGGATAGTCGCCGGACTTCCCCTTCCCGAGTCGCGCCCAGGAGATGCCTGACGCCCCCGTCCTCGCATGGCAAGAGCCCGACCTCTTCCAACCTGTCGACATTCCTCCGTATTGTGTGTGTTGCTTTGGTGAAATGCACAATAGGGTCTCCAGCGGGTCGGCAGACACCCCTAGGCCACTTGCTGCACATGTCTGCGCTCCATTCCTACTCGGTCGATTGGTCCCCAAGGGCTACGGATGGGCCCGCTCGGGGATCGACTATTTTGAGCAGGACTAGGGGTCGGCGTACTAACCGCCTCCTTCTTCCTAGCGACTTGTGTTTCTTCCACATTGATGTACTTGACAGTCTTTCCTAACATACTGTTGAAGTCTTTCGATGGCTTCTTGATCAGTGAACGGAAGAAATCCCCCTCTTGCAACCCCTGGGAGAAACCGCTAATCAATACCTCAGGCGTGGCAGTAGACACATCCAGTGCCACTTCGTTGAATCTTTTGATGTAGGCCCGAAGTGATTCCTTCGGGCCTTGCTTTAGTGCAAATAGGTTAAGGCTGATCTTGTGATGCCTCTGACTGCTAGCGAAGTGTTGCAAGAATATCCTTCTGAGCTCTTCAAAGCTCGACACAGACCCGTTTGGGAGTCGGTCGAACCATCGCTGAGCTGGCCCCGAGAGCGTTGTCAAGAAAGCTCGGCACTTCACGCCCTCGGGATACTAGTGCAACAGGGCTGCACTCTCAAACTTCATGAGCTACTCCTCGGGGTCGGTCGTTCCAGAATACTCCGGTATGGTGAAGAACCGGAGATGCTTGGGAGTAGGGTCCTCGAGGATCTGTGAGGAGAAGGGGCAACACACCAGGGGGACCGGAGATGGGTCGGCTGGGGCCTTTCCCTTATCCGGGCGCAGCCGGTGCATCGAGCGGGATGCGGGCGCCTCAGTGGGAATTGAATGAGCCTCATCATCTCGGGCTCGGTAGAAAGCAGCAGGGAACGGGACCGAGCCTCCTTCTGGTTGGGCAACATGTCCCCGACCCCCTAAGTGGCCGAGTGTCGAAGACTCAGGAAATCGAGTCGCCGGGCTACCAGCCTGCAAAGGCCTTTGCGGAGTTTTCTAAACTCGGGCAGCCAACAAGAGCTCGTACTCTTCGGAAGTGATGGTCACTGTCACTCGGTTGGGATCTTCCATCTTGCACTCTCGATCAGGCAGAATGCCCCTCCTTCAGCGTCAAATATAATCCTGTCGCAGAGTGAGGTGGACTCCCAAGAGCAAAACGAACCCGAGTACTGCTGATGCTGGCTCCGATCTGCAAGAAGGGTGACCGTCAGCAACCCACCAGGAAAAGTCCCCGGCAAGGCCCTCTGACGATCAAGTCAGTCTCCGGTGGAAGAGAGTAAAGCAATAGAACAGTAGCAAAAATACTATCGCGCGCGTACCTACGGACGGAGTGCGGAGGCCCTTATATAGCCGAGTGAGCTGACAATCCCTACCCGAGTCTGACGCCCCTTTTTGTCTTATGCAGGGACAGGATCGGGAGGACTGTCATCTCGTCGACCGGCGCCGCCTAGTCTAGCACAAGTGGTGGTTGTCGTGGTATGGAGTGCCAGGGTATGTCAGGAACGTACTATGATTCAGCGGGATATTCATGATTCGGACATGAGTGGTGTCAGACTTGCGCTGATCTGTACTACTTCTGTCGGTATAGTATCAGAGAGTAAGTGTTTATTAAGAAAAGGACAAATCCCAAGCTGGAGCGCCGACAGACCGCCCTGAGCGAAACATGGTCGTGTGGCCAATACCTCCTAGACGGGAATGAGATGTTCTTCGGATTGAGGAGCGCTCGGGCTTGGCCAATCTGACTCACCCCAAGGTCGAGTGGTTAGGGTATAGGGAAATTACCGGCTGGATGCCAACTGAATGTTGCTCGGGCGCTCTTAGGCTCGACAGTCCATATCTCTCACTAGGATCGGATGTAGTGTGCGTCTCGGGTGGTGGACGGGGTCGGGCACTCAGTGTTTTCCAAGGGGATCGGGTCGGGGTACATCTGACTAACCACTTGGTCAGGCGATTCAGCCCGACGGGGCCTCGGGGCCCCCGGGCCCAGCCAACTACTTCGATCTATCCATACCCCATGGCCCTGCCCTACCCTACCCTGATGTAGCGCTAGGCTGGCCGACCGAGCTACACGTGAGCTAGGTCGGGATCAGATATATAATTTGCTAGCTAATACTAAATAATTTTAGTCATCAAAAGTTTCATCTTTAATGCTCTATTTCAACTCAAAATAAAAGAAAAACGTGTAACATGATTTTTCAACCTCAGACGATCGATCTAATCCGACAGAAGTTTTTCGAAGTTTCCCATCAGCCGTCAGGGTAAATCAGGAAGTGCTCACGACGGGTGATTCAGAAACTCAACATCTCAGGATTCGCGTCCCAGTTGGAGAAATTTTTTTTACAAAATATGTCGTAACTGGAGATCGAACCACAGATGCATGAGATGACAACTAGTCGCCCTTCGGCTGCACCATAGCCCTGGGGGTATAAAAATGATTAATGAGGTTTTTTCAACCTCAAGCGACCGGCTCGTCCCCACGGAAGTTTCCCACCGACCGCCAGAGTAACTCGGGAAATGCTCGCGGTGGGCGGTCCAGAAGCCCAGCGCCCCAGAGTTCGCACTTCCATTTGGAAGAAAAAATCTTGCAAAATACGTCATAGCTAGGGATCGAACCGCGGATGCCTGAAATGACAATTAGTCGAAGGGCGACTAGTTGTCATCGCAGTCATTCACAGTTCGATCTCCAGCTACGACGTATTTTGTAGTATTTTTTCCTCCAAATGGAGCGTGAATTGGGGCACTGGGCTTCTGGACCGTCCGTCGTGAGTACTTCTCTGGTGGCCGGTGAAAAATTTTTATTAAACTGAACAGATCGCCCTACGTTAAAAAAAAATCTCATTAATTATTTTCTTTTATTTCAACTCAAAAAACATGAACTAGATTTGTTTTCTTTTATCTATCGACCAGGCATCTAGAAAACCATTGCAGTGGCTTTTTTTCTTGATTTTGCAAAATCGGCAAGATCTAGACTACTATCAAAAAGTTTCAGAAAAAG